>JAOANR010000005.1:47896314-48496314 GCA_030278955.1 Hygrophila difformis
TCAAAGGAAACGTTCGAGAAATTTTGGACGAGGCATCATCTGAACGGTCAAAGAATAGAGAAATCTTGACTGAAATGGCTGCAGAGGGAAATGATTCAGAAGAAGAAGCTCGACAGGAGGAGCAGGAATTCATGGACCAGATGGCGCCTATTTTGCAACATCCAGTTGGACGAGCTGCAAGAATTAGGGAGAGGAGGAGGAGGTATCAACTGATGTTGATGACCGTCATTTTCATGTTGAGGAGGAATTCGGAGATGAAACAGCTCATGGAGGGGGAGAGCCAAGTCAGAGAAGAGATGAGGCTGAACCAAGGGATGACCAGCCACAGGAAGGAGACGATCAAACAGACTGGCACACGAGCGACGACGAATCTGTCGGATCCATTTGGCCAGTCGAGTTCTGGTCCGAGAATACTGTGAGGCAGAGGATGGGCGTTTCAAAAGGATACGAGAAGAAGAAGCTGAGCGCAGAATAGGTTTAGATCAAGTTCAATGGCAATAAAGAAAACGCAGAAAAGTATAAGAAGTTGCAGAAAAGGATAGTGCCGGACAAAGGATTCAAACCCGATGCCTTGTCTCACCCCACTGTTGAGACTTTCTACAGAAATCAAGAGTGGGGGAATTTCATGTTACACCAGGAGGAAGATGGCTTCGTGGAGCTGACAAAGGAATTCTTCTGCAATATCGACAAGGCTGCCAGAACAACATGGATCCGAGGGCAAGTGATAAACATTGCACCTGACTGGCTGAATCAGTTCTTCGGGACTCCGGATATCCGAAGCGAATTCCCCCCTGATGAGATCATGACAAAGAGAGCCAAGACGAGCGAATATGCGAGGTATGCAACTTTGGCAAACAGCATGACAAGAATAACTACCCCCGGGCACACTTTCGACGCAAATTGGCTGAGTCTGAAATTCATGCCAACTTATGAGTTTTACATGTCTAAAATCCGGCCTAATTCGCACCCACACACCACATCTGGGAATGTATTAATGGGATTTGCAAGAATGTGGAGCGGAGCGAAGCTGAATGTGGGGAGGCATGTGTTCGAAGTGATGATAACCCGGATAGAGGATAGACAGGTGCTATGCTATCCAAATCTGATTAGGAGGATCTGCATAGCTGAAGGTGTCGATTTGAGCGCTTTCGAGGGTGATGCGGTGGTGAAAGTAAACCCACCCATCAGTGTGCCGAGACTGCCCTTGTGTGAGAGTATTAAATATTCTCTCCCTCAAATGTTCGGCAGAGACAATCCAGACGACCAATCCTCTTTCGTATCAAGTGGGCAAGCATCTAGAAAAAGAAAGAGACAGCCCAAGACAAAGAAGGGAACACAGAAAACCTGTGCTGATGCAGGACCTTCGAATGTCCAAGAAGAGCCTCCTGCAGACCAAGAGCAAACAGAAGTACCAAATCCAATTCCTGCAGCTCCGACTCGACCTCAACCTCAGATGTCTCCTCAAAGCCAGAACGTATCTCAATTCCCTGCTGATTCCCAAGAATTTGAGATGGTGAGCAGGATGAGTCAATCTGTGCTCGAGGGAATGAAGTCCATGACTAATGTAGTTATGGCAAGCCAAGAGGAACAGCGAAAAAGGGCCGAAGAGGAACGTGAAGAGCGAAGGAGGGAGAGAGAAGAAGAACGTGAAGAGCGTAGGAGAGAAAAGGAAGAGAAGCGGAAGGAGAAGCAGGAAAAGGAAAAGAAAGAGGAGGAATTCAAGAAAATAATGATGGAAAGAGAAGAGCGCATGCACAGAGAAAGATTGGAGAATGAAGAAAAGCAGCGCAAAATGATGGAAACACTGATGCAAGCACTCATCAGTCAACTTCCCAAGCCACCCCCACCTCCATCAGATGCAGCAGGGCCATCAACTCAGCCAAGAGAGAAAACAGATTGAGTGTGCAATTGTCATATCAAGAGAGCTAAATTGTAAATATCATATAAGAGAATTTCATTTCCCTTGTGCAAAATCGTTCTGATTGCAATGGAATCTCTTGTAATTGATATCATTCACTGTTTTAATTTTGGAATTTTGCAGTCCAAACAATTTTATTCTTGAAAAGATGTCTGCACAGTCCAAGATGAATAAGTGACTGTCAGGCCAAAAATATGTTGTTGACATACTTTGTATGTTAACAGTGCCTCTTTACTGCTTTAAATTGAATAACCAGCAAAAATATGCATAAACTTGCTCTAAATTCACATGTTGAATTTAGGCTTGTGATTAAATTTTCAAACTTTTAAATTGGGATAATATAATTGAAGACATGTATGAAATGAATTCCTAAGGTTTTGAGCTATAAAAGTTTAATGATGCGATCAGCTTATTGGGTAATAAATCTGCATATTAGAGATTTGGATTGAATAAAGTGTTAGAACTAAGCTTTGATTAAATTTGAGAATATTGTATGACACGAATCAACCAAACCTTGTGAGATTTGAGCCATGAGTCACTTTTACTCATCTATTTTCTTTGATTTGTGAATCATTTTGATTAAAGGAAACTAGAACTTGCAATTGGGACCGATTCAAGACCATGCCATATTCCAAAAATCGAGCATATGATCGAGGCACTTAGAAAAACCCACATTTTTAGCCTTCTTTTGAAATCCAAACCCAAAAATATTTTCCCTTTAGGATTAACCACTTTGAGCATTAAACCTAATTTTTCTTTGAAGCCCTCTATATTATTCCTAGCCTTATAAAAAGACCAAAATATTCAAACCCAAGTATGCAAGAATAAATTCTATCAAAAGGCATTAAACCTATGATCATTAATCCATGTTAATCGGTATGTTATAAACCGATTCAAAAAAAAAAAGAGAGAGTTGAATTCCATTCAACACAAATAAATTGCAAATGACAAAGCGAATTAGACATAGTCTAATGTCATGCAATAAAAAAAAGAAAAGAGAAGAAAGAAATAATGATGATCATAAATTTTAAATAAATGTGCCAAGTTATGATAGAATAAGTTCTTGCTCTTCTTAACCCAATAATTCCCTTTCCTACCTAATGTTACAACCGTATGCCCCGTTATAACCCTTGAATAAGACCTCATGATCTCGATTTGAAGAAATGAGCCGGTGGCGAGTTGGTCTGATTGCAAGCTTATGGGATAATTTAATTAAATTTGATTTTGAGAGTTCAATGATTAAACCCCAATTGAGAATGAGTGAATTTTCCGATTCTCTTATAAGTGAGGCTCTGTTTCATTAAAAATGTTCATGTCATCCTCTAATTCTCACTCTTAATCTTTGCATCTTTCAAACATGATATTCATGAAGGGTTGATAATAATGTTTGATTTGTAGGCCCGATATAGTGAGCATGTATCATTTTATTAAACACTGCAATCAAGGGAATTTAATACTGGTAGTTTTTGATTGTCTTATCCCAATCCAAAAGAATGTGATTTATGAAGCCACGAAAATGAATTGAATATGTAGAGTCCGTGTTCTTAGGAACATTGACTCTGACTGCTCGGGGACGATCAGTATTAAATGTGAGGATGTTGATAATGGCCAGAAATGACCATTATTTTCAATCCATTTCCGTGTCTTAAACGGGCATTTGATCGCATTCCGGTCTTACATTAAGTAAGAAAGCAGTCGAATTGGACTGATTTATGCATAATTGTAAAAATAATAAGCTGGTATGAAAAAGGCATAAATATGTAATTTTATTACATACTTATGTTAGAAAAATCCAAAAACATGAGAAAAAGAAATCAAAAGAAAAAGGAATGAAAAAGATGGGCAAAAGAATAAAGCAAGCCCACAAAATACAAAAAGATGGGAAAAAGAGAGAAAAACCTAAAAAGAACATTTTCGGCCCATCTGGCCCAATTCAGCAGGCCCAGGAACACCTTTGTCGCGGAAGCCCCTTTGTCGCGATGCGTGGTTCCGCGACAAAGGAGGGTTCCGCGACCAAGCAGCTCAGATGAAGAAGGAAACCAGCGAAGCCCCTTTGTCGCGATGTCCTTTGTCGCTATGGCATGTTCCGCGACAAAGGTCCATTCCGCGACAAAGATGCACCATTAGAGACACAAGACCCAGTCGAGAAGCTTTGCCACATGCAGTATGTTCCGCGACCAAACTTGGTGCTCCGAGACAAAGCTGTGATGTGTGTGATGTCTTGAGACACAATGGGCTCAAATCAAGGCCCATGGGCTTAGGGTTACATCTCTATAAATATGAGGTATTTCCTTTGAGCAAGAAGTTGGAAGAATTTTAGAGAGAATATACACTCTTGAAGACAAGTTGGGAGCTTAGTAGTTTAGTTTAGTTTAGGGTAGTTTAGTTAGGTTTTTCTTGTATTATTTAATTCATGCATTAGTTAGATGTAGTTTATTGCATTTTGGTTAGATAGCCAGTTTTTACATCTTGTTTCTTGTTCTAAACTTTTGTTTAAGGGTTTGTGATACCCAAATCATGGGTACTAACAACACCATTTAATAATATGGGAAAACATTCTCCATTTGTGTCCCAAAAATCATGAAATGGGTCTCACACCCCATGGATCTTACTGCTTTTGTTTTCTTTGGATTATTTGATCCTTATTTTGCATTTTAATGTCACTGCTTGGTGACTTTTCTTTGGATAATGTTGCATGCTTATGGGTGATCAAGCTTAGATTAGGGTTTCTCTAGATTTGTTTTATTTCTATTATGTTCAAGCATGTTCTAGTTAGATTCAAATTTGTTTTGTCATTTTTAGCTTAGTTTAGCTTTTGAATCTGAAATGGGTGAGATCACACACAATGCATGCCACTGTTCCACTTTACTTTTCTGACATGTGTCCTGGACACACCTTTGTCGCGGAACAACTCTTGTCGCGGAACCACGTTCCGCGACAAAATGATACTTTGGCGACAAAGGTACCAAAGAGCACTTGTTAGTCATCATTTTGAAACCCTTGGTCGCGAAACAACCCTTGTCGTGGAACCACGTTCCGCGACAAAATCCTGATTAGCGACCAAGGACCCAAATACTTGCGATTTTATTATGGAAGGGCTTTGTCGCGAAGCAACCTTGTGGTTCCGCGACAAAACCTCTTGTTCCGCGACAAGAATTATGCCCTTGTCCGATTTTCAAACCCTTTGTCGCTATGACTCCTTGTCGCAGAACCACGTTCCGCGACAAAATTTTTGCTTAGCGACAAAGCAAACCCTAACTTTCAAAATTCCATTTCTCTTATTTCCCACCCTTTGTCGCGAAACCCTTGTCGCGGACCCATAGTCCGCGACACAAACTCTACTCCGCGACAAAATGGCACCCTTTTTGCCAAACTTATATTCTTCATCTTCCTCATTAATTAATTGAACCTTTATATTAATATTTTGAGGTTGAAATCCAATGATCTCAACCCATGATTATTTTGATATAAAGAATTTTGTTCAATTCCACTAAAAGACTTTTCTACAAGTAATTAAACTCCGATGATCTAAGTATATAATCCGGACTGTAATTAATTAATTAATTATTGGATGAGAGATTATTTAGACATGAAGAGTGATTATGGAATAATTTCCATACCTTGCATAAGAAACCAATGTCTCTCATGCAAGATGACCAAAAATATCTTTCTTTTATTTATTTTGTCTTTTCTGTGTTGTGTGAAACAGCTAGTAAGGAATATATCAGACTAATGTTGGCAGGTATTCCCACACGGATAACTAGCTCGCAGTCTGAATATTAATTACTAAATGTTATTTTGCATGGTCCGAATGGTGGTCGGTGGAAGCCTTGGCGGTTCGTCCACCCTGGATTATAATAGCTGTTCAGCTGACTCCTATCCGGACACAGTTTTCTTTTCTTTATCTTAATTTCAAGCCTGAATTTCGAGCTGTAATGTTATCAAACAATGTCGATCAACATTGCTTAAATAGTATTACAGTAAGAAACCATGTAGGTTTTTCTCTTATTTCACAGATAGTAGGAATCTTGATGATAGCGATCACTGTTGTTAAGATCTTCTGCTGTCTAAAATCATCCCACCTGGAATAGTCAGGACCTGGATAGCAGATGTTTGCAGTCCGGATTATCTTGACTATTCTTGTCATCTTTTTAGCCAAAATAAATTCTTCTCAACTCCGGCTATTCCATCTATGTGTATCAACTTCTGTCTAAACCCGTCTTATATTTTGGGTTATTTTATTTTACACTTCTCTATATCCTTATGCATGACAATATTATGTACTATTGTGGTCTGTAATTATTTTGGGATCCTTCCATTGGACATAGAAGTCTTGATTTTATAATCAGATGTCTCACATTAAACTTCCAACAAAAAATTCATTTATAAAATCCGGATCTGAGTAAGGGATAAATTCCGCAGTTATGACTAATTTAGATCCGACTGGGGGTTGATTTTGGGAAATTAGAAGCAGAGTCAGCGATTAGGTCTCACCTAGACTGAAAGGATCTGTGTTTTAATTGAGAGTCTAGTACCTGATAGGGAATGATTTTCAAACATCTATTGCTTCCCAAAATTGCTGTATGTTGGAAATCTGGTATTAAACATCACACTGAAATGGGATCTACTTGGATTCAATTACGGTGTGATAGATAATTCTAGAGGAACAACACATAGGCCTTGGTTATTCTCTAAGATAGGGTTGAGTTCCTTTCAACTGCTATCCTCCTCTGCCATTGCCTATTTTTGAGTCCTGAGTGAGTGCATCCGGAACGAACTAATTTATTAGTTCGTTTCATTAGTTTGTATCTCATAACCACCCGACGGGAAGTGAACACTTCAAGCGGTTCACTGAGATTAGGGAATTCTTGATCCACACCCGGTCATCCTGACTGGGGGCTTTCTTTTACTACCAGGGTCAGACTTTCAAAAACCTCCGAGTGATAGGATTTTAAATGCTTTCTTTACCGCTTTCTTTACCGCTTTCTTTTAAATGCTTTCGTTAGAGGTCACTCGGTTGTATTGAGAGTTGTGTAACTGCTACTAGGACTGAGAGTTAAGGGATAGTTCAGGGCTTGATTAGAGTCTTTGGGCGTGACATGGGGGAATGATAACGGTACTTGACACTTCAATAAATGATTTGTCAGGTGTTGCTTGTCCACCACAGATGGCTAACATACTCTTGCAAGGCATTGCAAGAGGAGTTGTAAGTTTGTGGTATCTTAGAGTTTGTTTTCTTGAGAGCATGTAAACTCTTACTGTAAGTACCTGTCTGTTAAAGGGAACATGGTATAGAGAGCATGAAAAATTGGCTAACTGAATGGATTATCCCAAGCAAAGATCTGTGTAACAAAATAGAAGTTTAATTGTGTTTCATCTGAATCTTGTCCAATATTTGTTATATTGTTCCTGTCCCTTTCTGTCTCATATTAAATATGCTTTCTTAGAGTAATCTTATTGCTTTCCTAGATTAAATTTAATTCGCTTTCTATAACAATTTTATCTGCTTTATTTTAATTGCTTTCATAACTTAGATAGATTATGTCAAGTAGATTTCAGTCAAAACACACACACTTGAATTGAGTAACCGAGTGGAAAATCTTAGTAAACGACGTGGGCCCTGCTTCTATCGCACATCCTCCAGTGAACGATCCGGTCTTACTATAAATTACTGCAATTTTTGACACTGTGCGCTTTCGGGGGCACAGTTTCTTAACACGAGTAATAAAAACGTGACAACTTATAAATATATCCCTAATCACAACTCCGCCATCATAAATTGGTTTCATTGAATAAAACCTAAACCAAGATAATGATTTTTCGGAAAATACTCATGTAGTGGAAATTTGTCAAAAGTTTCATAGCAGGGAATCTTATGGCAAGAACTGATGAGAAGTATCATGGCACCTATGCCGGGGACCTTCAGTGTGACAGGCTGAAGGTCAACCTATCCCGGCTGTACCATGAGATTTGTCAACAGTTTCATGACAGAGAGGACCACAGCGCCATTTGAAATTAAAGCACCACACTTGAGTAATAAAAAGACTAACAATCTTGATATATCCCTAAACCCCTTCCCGTGAATCATAACTCTTTCCATTTAATAAATTTAACCTGGTATATTTTAGAAAATACTCGTGTGCGGAAATTGTCAAAAGTTTCAGATGGTGATTGTAATACCATGGAGAATGGCTTAAATGGAGTGAAATAAGCTACTCATACCAACAAGGTACCTTTCTTTCTTGGTAACCATTCTATAAAAACTCCAAAGTTAAGCGTGCTTGCCTTGGGGTAATTTTAGGATGGGTGACCTCCTGGGAAGTCTCCCAGGGTGTGCGTGAGTGAGGCCAAAACGCACTGGAAAGAGCTCATGTTGGTTTGTAGGGATAACCTTCACTCTGGAGCCGACAACATCTAGAGTAGCACCCCGTCTTTCCGCTGCGCCGAAGATGGGGGTGTTACAGATCGTATCAGAGCCAGACCGCGACCGCGTGCTGTGGTATTCAGGCGCCTAGCGGGGTGAAAGATCTACGGGATGTGGATGATTGTGGCATTCACAAGATGTAGATGGCCGAGCACAACGGGGACGTTGCGATCTTAAGGGGGGAGGAATGTAATACCCTGGAGAATGGCTTAAATGGAGTGAAATAAGCTACTCATACCAACAAGGTACCTTTCTTTCTTGGTAACCATCCTATAAAAACTCCAAAGTTAAGTGTGCTTGCCTTGGGGTAATTTTAGGATGGGTGACCTCCTGGGAAGTCTCCCAGTGTGTGCGTGAATGAGGCCAAAATACACTGGAAAGAGCTAATGTTGGTTTGTGGGGACAGCCTTCACTCTGGAGCCGACAACATCTAGAGTAGCACCCCGTCTTTCCGCTGCGCCGAAGATGGGGGTGTTACAGTGATGAAGGTGGTAGTCCGGTGGTGGTGCATGGTGGCTGTGATGGTGTTGGCCGCAGGTGGTGGTGGTGGTGGTGTTGGAGTGCCCTTGTTTTTCTTATATTAAGTTTTTGGAAATGTTGGAACCTTTGCTTGAGTATTTGTAAATTGTTGTGTACTATGTGTAAATATAGTTATGCATTCTTGAATTGTTGAGTAGATGAGTGTTTGTAGATTTCATAGCCCGGGTGTTTAGTCTAATTAGTGGAATTGAGTAAATTGTTGATTTTGGTGACTTAGTTGATGAAGGATTTCATTGGGAGATTCTTGAATAAATTGAGTGAGTTCTTGGTGTGCTAGTTAAGGGTTAAATGGATTTATATGACTTAAGGTGTACTCAATTGAACTTGGGAAAGTATAATGGTGGTTTAAAGTTATGAATTTTTTATGGTATAATTTAGATCGTTGAATCGTAGTGAACTAGATGGATAGATTTGGGATTGGGAAGTTTCTATGGTTTGGTTTTATGGGTAAATCGAGCTTTGCTCTAATTTGAATGTAGTTAGCATGAATTGTTTTGTTGGGAATGCACAATTTGGTAATATTTTGTGTTGGGTATTCTTGAACTAAATTTTCAAAAAGGAATTTAGATAGTAAGTATTGAAGTTGAGGTGGGTTGAATATATGATGGTTATGTAAAATTGGTAAATGAGATTTAATTGTTTAAATTGTTGGGGCTTCTATAAACTCTTTTAAGTCCTTTGACATTGTTAATTATAGATGTGTATCTATGTATTGGCTTTGTTGGGTTGTTTCTAAAATTTCTTAATTCTATGTTGGTAAACTAGAATGGGAAATGTTGTATTGGTGTTGGTTGTGGAATGTTGGAAAGGGAGTGAAGGCGGGTGGAGTGTTGGAGTAAGGAGGAGATTATGGTATTGGTATGTTGGAATTATTTCTGTTCTTATAATTGTATTCTTGTATAGGAACATCCGAGAGTTCGTGTTGAGGCCATTGGAAGGTTGAGGATGTTCAAAAATGGAAGCTTTGAAGATTAATCAAGGCAAGGTTTAGTTAGTAATCTGTAGATTAAGGAGTTAGGTCGAGATGACTAACTAATGTTGAATTATAAATCGTATAACTTTTGGCATGTTAACCTAGACGTTTAGGGTGCGATCCTAAATAGGTTATGCTTAGATGTAGGGACGTCTATGACTAGATTGGCTCCCTATGAATCTATTACTCACTATGTAAAGCTAGTAATGTTTATAATGGATATAGAAGTTTCGAATGTTTGAATTTATGATAGAGAACTTAGACGGCTAGGTGGTTTCTCTGATTATCATGTTGCTTGAGTTATAGGATTAGACTGAACTTGGGATTTAGGGATGTCTATGAATAGATTGTTTTCCTAGGAATATGATAATCATTGGAGTGGATTATGTCTTGGTTATACGGATTTTAGAGGCTTTATGAGAATGCTTTGATAATAGCCATTGTGTTGGAGCTTGGCATGCTCCTGTTGATTCATGTGTGTGTGCATTTGTTTGGGATATATTCCCTGGAATTATTTTGGGATTCGTTTTCTGTAACTGTTTTGTGATTTTATTCCATGTGCTTGATTTGGGATTTATTTCCTTGACTGGATTTGAGTATTTGACCTGTAGGGATATTCAGCTGATATCCCGGGTTTGTGTGTTGTGCGTGTGGCACGTTGCGGCAATTGGGGAGTGAACCCTTTGCCATGACCCGCTGGACACCGCTCTGGTCAGTGACGACTATCCAGCTCCCTCACCCGTGTTATTGGCCCTGCGTAGGCTGTTCGTCCGCGGCGGGGGCGACGTTGACGGGCAGTTCATTGTGATGGGAGATGGTGGTGTCCTTTCGCCAATGATGACTGTCGACCATGGTTATTAGGAAACGCGTTAGACATGATTTTTTGTTGCATTTAGGATAGATAGACACATATGTCATATCATTCATCTCATCATTCATCATGCATAATGATTGCAATGTATTTTATGGTTGAAGCACCGGTATGAGACGGTGTGATGTTTAAATACAGTACTTCGTTTATGTTGTTAATATATTTGTATTTATAATTATGTCGTTTAAATCTCGTACTGTCTAATCTACTTATTACTACTATTTCCTTGCTATTACATTGTACTGACTACTGACACCTTGTTGTTGTCTGTTTTATAGATCCTCCTATGGATGGCGCATATCATGAAGATGGGATCCGGGCTGAGTGAACTACTGTAGATTATATTTATTTTAATAGAAATCATTGTGCACTATCTTAATTTAATTATGTTAATGTTATTAGTCTTTCTGCATTGTTAATAAACTGATACAGGGCTTGTAGCCCGGATATGTTTCGTAGTTCCTGGGATTATTCTACTGTATATTTTTGTTATTACGTTATTACCTCGCTTCGTATTAGTTGTCTAAGCTGAGTGATTAACAGTTTAGTACAGTTAATACGGCAGTGACGTCACGAAAAATGTTTTAAATTTTTGGGCATTACAGTTACGGATATTAATTAGTTAATACTTAAAGATTAATAGAATTATATTATTATATATTTTTTGTTTGAATATAATACAACGCTATATTTTGTATTTATATTATGCTATTATTTTTTATAATAATATCGATATATATTGAGTAATAAGTGAAATGAAAACTTTAAATAGGAGTAACTTTTTGGTTAACTTTTACTATAATTGATTAAAAATTTAGATTTAATTATTAAATATATATGTTCAAAATATTTTTTGAATAATTATTTGTTCTATATTGTGTAGTTTATTAAAATTATTTTCTTATGACCAACAGTAGTTGGATTGACTGGATTAGGGCTTTAGTTGCTTAAGCAAGATCTCGGGTTTGAGCCTTGTGTATGCAAAAAACTGCTTTAGGAGTGACGCTCCTAATTGCCCGCGTGGCTTGGGATACCTGGTTTCTCCAATAATTATTTTATTATGATAAGAATTAAATTCAAAATTAAACCTAATACCAAATATTAGGATTAAAATTTGATTAAAATTTTCTATAGCAGAATAATTTCTTTTAAATATAAATTTTGATAAATTAATTAAAGTATGGTTAGAATTAATTAAAATTTTAATTTATTATATTGATTTAGATGAATACTTATTAATATTTTAGTCTTTCTCTAGCCTGTAGGTTGTGCATAGCAAAAAAAATACTTTAGGCTCAAATTTTAATACAACTAATATAATATTAACTACAAGAAAATACGGGTTTACCGACCGCATATGCGGTCGGTAACATAGGGGAAACGGGTCGTAATCGAGTCTACCGACCGCAACACCGACCGCATATGTCGGTCGGTGATCCATTGGTAGGTGGTCGGATGCCGACCCAAATCCATTCGGTCGGTGATATACCGACAGAATCACCGACCGAATGGTGGTCGGTAAAATTACCGACCGAGGGGCCGACCGATATTCCGTCGGTACCCAAGCTGCCAGGACCTCTTGGACCCGCAGTTCGCCGACCGCATTCGGTCGTTGGTGCGGTCGGGAAATTACCGACCGACATGCGGTCGGCGCTGCGGTCGGTACCCAACTGCAGGTTGCAACAGAACTGGCTGTTTCACAGCCACCCTGCTGCAACAATAAAACCAAATCAAATGCCAACAAGTATTCCATTCACAAGGCCTACAATCTCATATTAAACATCAACAATACAACCAAATTTCATCCACAACCGAATCCATTAACAATAATTTAACAGTTCAAAACCAATGAAGTCATACAATCTGATCACATTCTCACTTCAAACCATTCAAGTTGATAATCAAATCCAAAAGGAGTGAATGTGCAACAAGCTAAGTCATAAATAAAACACTCCAACAGAAACAACTTGTCCGCTTGATACTAACCATCAAACCATCAGTCAAAGTCAATGTGCCCCGAGCCCATCTCCTCCCCGGCCGCCTCCAAAGTCATCATCTCCGTCGCGAGGGGAACGAGGCCTCCTAGATCCGAGCAACCTCTCCATCTGATCGGCCATGCTCTCCTGCCGCTGTGCCATCTGCTGGAGAGTCTGCTGGAATTGCTGAAATTGTTCCTGCATCTGCTGCTGTGTCACATACTCTGAAGATGATGGCGGAGGAGTGGAAGAAGCATCGCCTCCGGGCCTAAGCGACCAGGCCAACGATCCCATGCCGTATACGGCCTTGCGCCTGTCGGGTCCACCTGTAAGATCGAAGAAGACAGGATCTGGATCGAACTGGGGCCCAATGGTGGGGTCCTGGCTAAGACGCTCAGCGACTGCACTGAACTCCTCCTTCATTTGAAGTGGGTAATTAAGTCAAGATAGTATACAACAAACTAAACTAGTACTTATACGAGGGTAAGTATTATAAGTTGTGTGATTCTTACGTGCAGAACCCGTGACCGATCACGTATCCACTGCTCCTTCTCATGTTTCCTTGTGTGAGTGTGCTCGTGAAGCTCATGTAAATGGACTTCCCTATTTTGCTCGGTGGACTGCATTTTGTAATGATTGTAAGTGGTACGTTGTGTAAGGATGACTAATAATCCATGTATTTATGTAATTACATTAAATAAGTACAACATACCAGTTTATCCTTCGTGGCTCGGAATGTCTTCGAACCCGCTGTATGTGTGGGGAGAGCTGGTGCATCCTCCTGCCCCCGTCGTCTGTTCAGCTTCCCCACCTTTGATTTCGCCTTGAACGCCGCAGACTCCCATATCCGTCTCCAATTCTGTGCAACTAGCTCGTCCACGGGATATGGCTTCTTCTTGCTCCGGATATCCAGAGTGTAGTCCTTGTACCTGAATACCATTCATGTAAGTATAGAACATAATAAATGATTTTATATTTAAGTTAAGAATGTACCGGGCAATGTTTTTCCTTTCCCACTCCCTCCGGACTGCGGCTGCGTGCTCGGGTGCCCAACGAGCTTTTTTCTGCAGGTGGAATTTTGCAACAAGTTGATACAATTGCAAATGAAAACAAGAAAATCGACCCAAATCTTTTTAGATTACCTGGAACTCCCCCCAATAGAACTCCTTTGTCTCCCGTGAGACCTTTCCCCAGCTAATCCCATTCATGTCCGACCGCATGGGATATATGTCAGTGATCTTCCTAACTAGAGCGTTAGTGAACTCGATGCTGGAATACACAATTGTTGAAATCATAGCATAAATTAGAAGTACTATATATAGTGGTCACTCGATATCATTTTAAAATATAATGTACTTACAGTCCATCGTCACCAGGCTCGACCAACTCCCTATCAGTCCCTACATGTGGCGGAGGAGGTGGTCCCTCTGTAGAACCACTCGTGGCTAAGAATAAATGAATTTACTGTTAAATTGTGAATAGAATAATTGAACAATGATTAACGTAAATTATACCTGGCGTGCGCTGGGGTGGGCCCTGTGTAGAAGCCTCCGAGCCTAACAGGAGATCAGTTTTAGACAAGGTAAGTTGTGCATATATTAATCAAACACCAACAATATAAATTATACCTGGTGTGCGCATGGGTGGGGTCTCTGGCACATCATCTGAACCCTCTAGGCCACCAACCGCCTGCTCCCCTGAGCTAGAAGTGCCAACTATAATAAAAAAAATTCCACAAACACGTTACTTCAGTATTAATATGTTAAGAGGGCCTACGAAATGTCACTTATTGAATTTAATATCGAATTACCTGCTTGAGAATGCTGCCAGTCCTCCCGAGCCGCCCTGATAGCATCTGCTAGCTGTGGAGATGTGAAGAGGGCTCTCGTACCCCGCCGTCTAGTCCCAGTCCCGCGTGGTGTGGTCGACGACGAACCACGCCCTCGGTCGGTCATCTGCAAAGCACGTAAATTATCTTAGCATTCATTAATGTAATATAATAAGGATAACGACTAAATAATAGTAACACTCTAGATCATCACATTTTCATATTTGGTAATCCTCGTCCGAAGTATCCTCTGAAGGATCATCCAGCTCAGGATTAGAATCACTGTCTATTGATGAATCCGACTCTATACTCTCATCAAGCTGAAGGTCAACATATTGAACCACAGCATCCGTTAGTTGCTCTCTCCTGCCCACAATATTTGTAGTTTCGATCCCCAGCTGTTCGGGAACATCGACTTGGAATGCATCGGCCTCTTCACCTTGCCTGACAGTAATTACACCTCTGGGTTTGATCTTACACACAGCCAACCACTCATTCCGACTCGCAACTTGTCTGATGGATGGGAACGGAACGTAGCATACCTGTTCGGCTTGATTAGCATATATGAAAGGTTCATATACGTTGAGGGATTTTGAGCGATTAATTTCTACAAGTTTGTAGTTCAAATGAGTGCGCGTTCCAATGCCTTCTCGCGGGTCAAACCATCTACATTTGAAGAAGGTCGTCTGTTTCATGGGCAGTGCCGGATACTCTATGATTATAATCTCTTCGATTATACCAAAGTAGTCTCCGTGAGACCGCGATGCGATACAAACACCACTATTGTATGTCGATCTCTGACCACCATAGGATTCAGTGTGAAATTTCATTCCATTTATGAAGTACATGGGGTACGATGTAGCAATGGGAAGTGGGCCCTGTGCTATATGCGCAATGCATGGATCATCCGGTGTATTTTCAGTCACAAATGTCTCCAACCACTTGGGAAAGTCTGTTGTTTGCGCACGCCAAATCTCAAGGCCCCGTAATCCCGGATTCTCTTCGAGCATCTGTTCTGTGAATTCCCTACGAGTACGATAATGTATTAGTTAAGTTCCAATGTACTTGATGTAACTCCTTACAAAATTTATTATAAGAATAACTTACTCGAGATATGGTTCAATCTCTTTACAATTCAAAAGGAGGTAATTGTGCACGGCTTTCAGCTCATCCGGTGTTAGACGCCTCTTCTTAGCTTTCCCTTGAGGACGTCCCGTGTATTTGAATACACTAGGCAAGCGTTCGTCATATTGAATCATGCCTCCATCGTCATTCCTTGGCACATTCCTACCGCGGGTGAAGACATGCTTTTCAAAGTAATGGGAGCAGAAAATCGACGCCTCCCGTACCGTATATGCATTGCAAATGCTACCTTCAACGTGTGCCTTATTCCGTACAGTTCTTTTCAAACGATTCAGATATCTGAAATATCAAACATATGCACAATATGGTATATTACAAATAAACAAGTAGGAGATTATATCGTGTAAACAATTGTGCAATATGTAAATTATACCTTTCATACGGATACATCCATCTGAATTGAACGGGGCCGGCAAGGGTTGCTTCGTGAGGTAGATGGATGGGTAGATGTTCCATACAGTCGAAGAAGGCAGGTGGAAATATGGTTTCCAACTTACAAATCACAACAGGAATGTCCCTGGACAACTTCTCTAAATCCTCTATCTTTATTGTCTTAGCAGTCAAAGCACGAAAAGCATTGCTCAGTTCCGTAATTGGTTCCCACACACTCTTAGGAAGCAGTTCCCGCCATCCTATCGGTAGTAGACGCTGTAAGAATATATGGCAGTCATGACTTTTCATACCAAACATTCTATGCTTGTTCATGTCCACACATCTACCCAGGTTGGATACACATCCATCAGGAAATCTTAACTCTGATACCCATCGCAAGAATACATCCCGTCTATCCTTCTCCATCGTATACACCGCTTTTGGATATTTACCCGTCCGACTGTCCCGATGTAGTTCTGGCCTATTGCATAAGGTCACAATGTCCTCTCGTGCTTTTGCATTATCCTTTGTCTTCCCTTGAACATCCATTACTGTGTTAAACACATTTTCGAACACATTTTTCTCAATGTGCATCACATCCAAATTATGACGCACCAAATTTGTTTTCCAATACGGGAGATCCCATAATATACTTCTTTTCTTCCAACCACATGTCTTACTAATTGATGCATTCTCTTCAACTCCTCCATATTCTGTTACACGACGGAGACCATGCCTATCTATGTCATCCAACACTTCTTGACCATTCTTACACTTTGGTGGCAATCGATGCTCCTCTCTATCCTTCGTAAATCTCATCCTATCAACTCTGAAGGGATGATCCGAAGGCAAGAACCTCCTGTGAGCATCAAACCATGATTGTTTGCCACCCTCTTTCAACCGAATCGATTCCGTTTCATCCATACATATTGGGCATGCTGTTTTCCCATAGGTGCTCCATCCAGACAACATACTATACGCCGGGAAGTCTCCAATTGTCCACATCAAGGCAGCCTTAAGTTGGAAGTTGGATTTGGAAAATTTGTCGTATGTTGTGAAACCCACGTCCCACAATTCCAATAGCTCTGCAATTAAGGGCTGCAAGTAGACATCAATCCCCTGTTTCGGACTTGATCTCCCGGGAATAATGCATGTCAAAAACATGTATTCATCTTTCATGCACATATCGGGAGGGAGGTTATAAGGGGTTAAAATAACTGGCCAACAAGAATATTGGGACCCAGACTGACCAAATGGTTGGAAACCATCCGTGCATAAGCCTAATCGCACGTTTCGTCCCTCGGATGCAAATTCTGGATGAGTTATATCAAATTGCTTCCATGCCGGTGAATCGCAAGGATGACACATCTCCCCATCCCTCTCATGAACGTGTCCAACATGCCATGACATATGTTGTGCAGTCACTTCCGATGCATACAACCTTTTCAATCTATTCTTAAGTGGGAAGTAGAACATGTATTTACGTCCAATCCGCGAATTAGAATTTGTTTCCCTATATCGTGGCTCGTCACAGAACTTGCATTTGTCTAATTCGGCATCCTCTCGCCAAAACAACATGCACCCCTTAATACAACAATCAATTTTCTCAACTGGAAGCCCTAAACCCTCTAGTAGTTTCTTCGCCTCGTAGAAGTTCTTAACCATTGAATTATCTTCGGGGAGTGTATCAATTATCAGTTGGCACAATGTATCGAAGCATCTCTCCGATAGATTGTGCTCGGCTTTAAGATTTAATAACCTAGCAATTGTTGATAGTAGGGTCATTTTCTTGCATCCAGGCCACAAATCCTTGTCAGCGGCCGCCAACATACGATAGAACAACCTCTCTTCGGGGTTAGATTCCTCCGGTGCTCTAGGTTCCTCACCGTGCTCGGTTGGTGTTGTCTCGGGAATACCAATTCCCATTCCATCGTGCACCATTTGTATATAATCATTTTCATGTACAGGCATTGAAGAGCTCCCAACATCGGTGTCGTAGTACCGAGTAAACTGATGTGGCTCTCCGTGACATGTCCACCTTTCGTAATTGTGGACAAATCCATTGCATTGAAGATGATACTTGATGTCATCATCAGGTAGATAACATTTATTCCTACACTGCCTACACGGACACCTTATTTTTCCTTGGGCCCTATCGACGTTTGGGTTTTGGTGACATATACGCAAAAATGATTCAACTCCATTAATGAATTCGGATGTAAGTATTCCAGTCTCCCGACGGGAGCGGTACATCCAACTACGGTCCATCACCTACAAATATGGCACTAGGCCACTTGAGATAAATCATTTTAATCAATAATTTGTGTGCGCTTATTGTGGTGTAGTTATTAAACATAACACAAATTCAATAAAAACTTTATAACTTCGTTTTCATTGCTAAAGGTTGTGTATGGTTCTTCCTAACCGACTAAATAACTACCTTTTAATAACTACATTTCGAAATCAAATTCACAAAGTGCACCAATAATATTTATTTAAATGAAAGAATTAATTCAACGAGGACTTAAAGTAATTGCTCGTACATACTAAATTCATTTCATGATAGCTTTTGACATACTAAAATTACTTAGGCTTAACAATTATTCACCGATTGAATCACAATAAGCGAATTTAACAAAAAAAAAACACAATACCAATCGAATAACTACTAAAGACCAAACCAAGTAATCGAATGTGGAAATTATTCAAATCCCCAATCTCACATCTACTAGTGAGCCAATAATCCTATTTTCAATCCAACGACGAAAAGTTCCAAATTTCAAGTGAGCCAAAGTTCACATTTTCATATTTGGGCAAAAGTTCACATCAACATATAACACAAAAGTTGCTACGAGAGGATTTCAACTACGCAACCAAAGAGCCAAGCCTCCAAATATAAACTCCGTAATAGCCCAAAACAGATAGCCACAGCTTTTGTTATGCAAAAATAATTTGTTTTTTGCAATATATAGATTATGAAAGCCATAACAATCAATTAGAGCAAACCAATCGAATGTGTAAACGAATGCATAACAATCCTAGACTGAACTGTCTAAATCAATTTGAAATTAAGGATGAACACAACACGAATATCAATCGAATGTGAAAATTTCCAATCGAACGAGAAATGCACAAACAAAATTACCTCGTCTCGAATGGATGGCTGTCAACAAAGGCACCGCGGCTCGAATGGAGATGGCTCGAATGGTGGTGGCAGTGGCTCGCGGTGGTGGAGTGGCGGCCGGCGGTGGCAGGGGGCGCTGGAGCAGGGGCGGCAGGGGGCGGCTCCGGCAGCAGCAGCGGCGGCTGGAGTGGACGCGGAGGCTGGCGCCGGCGGCAGTCGTGGCGGAGGCGGAGGGCGGGCGGCGACGATGGTGGCCGAACCTCTCGATACGGTGGGCGGCGACGAGGGGCTCGTTTCACACTCGAATGGCGGACGACGGAGGGGTGGTCGGAGGAGGGGTCGTCGGAGGATGGGTGGTCGTCGGGCGGCGGTCGTGGCGGAGGTCGTCTCGGAGGTCGTCGGAGGGCTGTTCTTGGGGGTGAAAATGGCGAAGGGAATGGGTGAATGAGGCTGTAATCGCGATTTGGGCGAAATAAACTGCCCTAGGTTACCGACCGCAAAATCGGTCGGTAATGCGGTCGGTATATTTTTACCGACCGCAGCTTGCGGTCGGCGCTGCGGTCGGTAAAACCGACCCGTCTACTGACGGTCGGTAAATCCGGTCGGTAATCGACCTTTTTCGTGTAGTGTATAAATATATATTCAATTAAAAAGTTTATAATGTACAGGTATAATTAAATATTTATTAACCATCAAAGATAGTATAATTTGTTTAAAATCTATATCTTTTGAAAATATATAGAAAGATTTTTTAAAGATTTGTTTATAATATATTATAGATTTATGATCTAAATATAGTATTAAAAGTTGATGATATGGCAATTATAATTAATCAACGCTCAGCGCTGACGTGGATTAATTGTAGCCATTGATTAAAAAATGGTGGTATAATTACTGATAAAACTCTAAAGATTAAAAAGATTTAGTTATATTGAATAAAGACAATACAGTCTGCACAAGCCAAAAAGTATTCAGGATTTATTATTTAGATAGATAATTCAGTATACTTAATGATTGATATCTCAAAATGTGTATAAATAAAAATTTTAATAATTTATAGTAGTATAATTTAAAATTATGTAATTAGATAATTTTAATGAGACTACATTTAACTATTGAGGAAATGAATTTTTTAGGCCATTACAAGGCACCATTTCCACATTTGGGCCATTATGAAATCAATTTCCAATTTTAGGCCATTAGAAACCATCTTTGACCAAATTAAGGCCATTTTGACTATTTTGACCTTTTCAAACTTCAATTAACCCTACCAACTTTTACTTTATTTCATTTTGACCCCAGATTTTAGTTTCTTCATTATTATTAGTCCAATATCAGCCCATCATGCTTCCGATAATTAAATTAAGCACTAAACTTCATACCTTGGCTTTGACCGCCTTGCTGCCGGGTTTCCTAAGCTCCGGGATTTTACGGATTTCCTCCAACCACGCAGCCGCGACCGATGGTTCACCGATTCTTGGCTCCTTCAGCAACAAACAGCACAGTCCTATTTCGTTTCCTACCTTAGGACGTATCAAGATATGAATAAAGGGTTTTAATTATATTATCGGGATATTTGGAAGCCTGGATTTTATTGAAGAAATATTAAAAATATTATTTAAACATAATTTCCCCTAACGGAGAAGACAGACACTTAGTTCCTCATGGAGGATACAAGACTCTTGGGGGAATACCCCATACTTTTACAGACTCGAAAGGAAATATGCAGAAAGAGAAATATTACAAATACTTTGAAGAGTTGGGAGGAATTTTCGATGCCTTCCATCTGCTTCAAACTCCTTTATTTATAGGCGCCCGCGGACTTCAGCCCCGGATTCCAATCTTCCTCTAAATCTTTGTGACGTCACTGCGTTCGTCACTTGGCCTTAATTTCCACCGGCTACATTATTGTCCTTTTTTGAATTATTGCGTTAGGTGGCTTTTGTCAACTTTCCACCTTCTCTTGTCGGCCACTTCCTGCCAGCTACTCTGCCCTTCTTTGTCGGCTTTTAATTATGGGTGTTGCCGACACCTCTCTTTCTTTTACATCCAGCTAATCTTACTTTGGCTTGTGAAAGTTTTTTGGACGTTTCTTCCCTTTGTCCTGTTCGGGTCCGGATTTTTTCTGGGTTACCCGGATCTTTGTACCGAATAGGGGTTTCTCCTGTTCTGCACAATATGGGCATATGTGGTTATCCCATTGGCCAACATGCATCATGTTGCATGCCTTTTTTCTGGTAGACTCGGTTGCTGGCAACTTGTTTTCCCAGATGAGTAACCTCTTCTTTTCGAATGAGGTTTCCGCAAACTCTGTGCTTTTCCCTGTTAAAGAATTAACCAGGAACGATCCATTTAAATTGTTTGAGAATATTTTAAACGGATATTTAACCTTTTCCATCTCGGTGAGACAGACCCAGAATCCCCATGCTCGTCGGGTGGAGATTTCATCTTCGCTGATTGAAGATACCAATGGTGCCTTCTCATCCATAGACTTAACTCTGTTGAAGGCAATCATATCAGGTCTCTGTAATTTAATAAATTGAAAGACCGGATAAGAACCTTTTCCGACTATTTCTGGTGCCGCTGAAATGAACTTAAGCTCCAGAATATCTCCTCTTTGCAGGTGCGGGTTGTTCTGCCATGATTCGTGCACCGCACTACTTATCCATCCCGGAAGTTTTTCGATTTCCGGAAACCCTGGTGATGTAGTATGAATAGATGCTAATGCTCCAAAGTCATACCACTTTCGAACCTCTTCTGGTTTCGATCCTTCGAGCATCCATACCCTGTTGTATCTCCCGGATGTCTCGATTACTGTTTTGCTAGGGTTAATTCCCTTTTTGGAAACCAGTTGTTCCCATTTTCCTTGGTATTCCAGCCAGGCAGTAGATAGGACCTTCTCGTCTGAATTAACCTTAGAGGTGCCTGTCATTGGCCTAAGGTTAATTTCTTCCTCTTTCACCCCAGAGGCAGTGGGTTGACTTGAGCTTTCGGAAATGTGACTTTCCTCTTGCTCAACATTTTTGTCGGTATCCGACAACGGTTCCTTTGAAGCAGTGCTTGAATCTGCTTCTTCATATGTGACCACTTTAGCTTTTTGGGCACATTTCTCTTTGTTTACCAGGGAAGCTGACGCTTTCCTGATTGGCTCTAATACTGTTTCCCATAGTGCTGTCATTGCTATATGGGAGGTTCGTATATTGTTGCGGACCATGTCCACATCGCTCTGTTGTATTTGGCCAGCTGCTCGTGCATTGATCTCGAGCTGTCCAAAATGCTTCGATAGCTCCTCTAGGTTTTCTCTGAGGTGCCTGAATCTCGTAATGATGGAATCAGCTTCAAATGCTTCCATCTCTCGTTAGGAAATCTGCAAGAACATTTTCATGAGATTTTATAACATCAATATCATAAGTATAATATTGACATTCAGCTTGCCATCTGATAATACGAGCTTTTTCAATTTTTGATTCAAGTTTATTTTTTAAAAAAGCCCTAACATTAGTATTATCAACTTTTAATACAAATTTCTTTGCAAGTAAGAATAAAGGCCATTTTTTAAATGTTTTCCATACTGCAAAGAATTCCTTTTCGTTAATATGCCAAAGTTTGGCTTGTTGTTCAGTGAACAACCCTCCTGTGTATCTACAAGGTTCTTGTCCCGTAGTTGTTTTTCTCATGAGCACTCCTGCCCATCGAAAATCATTGGCGTCTGTGTAGACTACCAGCTCATCCTCATCCTGAGGTATCGCGAGTTTTGGCAAGCTATTGCAGACTTGCTTTAGTTCACGAATTCTCTTGGTATGGATTTCTTCCCATTTCCATCTAGAGCTTTCAGTCTCTTTCAGGAGTGGTCTAAAATCCTTTCTATATTTTGCAAGGTCTTTAATAAACATACCCGCAAAATTTACAACTCCTAAGAAACTCTGTAGTTGTTTCTTGTCTTTTAATATATCAGGAAAATTGCGGATTTTCTCCACAATGTGTTCCTGTAACTCTATTCCTGCTTCATCAATTTGAACTCCTAAGAATTCAATTTTGTTAGCAGCGATAGTGGCCTTTTTCTCAGAGAGAACTAGACCTTCCCTGTGACATGCATCAGAAAATATTTCAAGATGTTTAATATGCTCTTTAATATTTCGAGATGCAATCAGAATGTCATCTATGTAGACGAACATAAACTCTAGATAATCCTTAAATAGATTATCCATCTTTCTTTGGAATATCTGAGGGGCATTAGAAAGCCCCATTGGCATAACATTCCAAATATATTGCCCTTGTGGGGTGGAGAATGCTGTGAATTTCTTCGACTCATTCTCCATCTTGATCTGATAGAAACCAGATTTGCAATCAAATTTAGAAAACACTTTAGCACCTTTGATGCAATCAATTAAGTGTTCTCTACTCGGAATGTAGTAACCATCAAACTGTATTATTTTGTTAATACCTTGATAGTTTATTACCAACCTGGGTTTACCTCTCTTTATTTCACCGTGGTTTCTTACCAAGAATCCAGGGCTACTATAGGCTGAGACTCCAGGCTCGATGAGTTTAAGATCAATATGCTCCTTGATAATTTGCTGCATATCTTTCTTATCCTGCATATTCATTAAGATGGGTTTGTATCGAACATACTCATATTTATATTGTTCTTTTACCTGTAGAGTAGCTTCGATCTTGTTTTTATCCCACCATGCCAGAGGATCCTCGTTAAAGTTTCTCTGGATAAGTCTTTTGACATTTTCGAGGGACAATTTAGTTTCCCCATCAATGTCTAGTGAAGTTATATTTAATGACTTCATTTCCTGCATTGCTTCTTTGAGGTTTATAATTTCCTCAATAGAAGCTTCATCAAATCCTTGCTGTCTAAAAGACAACAAAGCCTTACCAAACTTTCTTTTATCCTGCATTTTTGGATGAGTTAGTTTGGCATCATTATCACCACGTTTGCTGCGAAATAATATAGGCATTAACCTGTTGAATGCCTTTTCCCTGCGCAACACCTGTATCTCATTTCCACAACTTGTGGTAAATATTAACAAATTTCTTTTGTTATCTTGAACATATTTTGTAAAGGATTGTATAAAATTGTTCCCTAACAAAATATCCGCTCCTGTGTCATGAAAGTAAATAGGAGGCGTTTTTACCTTATACCAAGGTGTACCAAATGCTCCTCCAATCATGATATTCGCTTGTCGAATACCCTTATTTAGTACTAAGATTTTTTGGGAAAAATCTCTTCCTGCAATAATGGGTAATGATTCCATAGCTTCGCTAGGGAAAACTCCTGGTTTTGCCGTGCAAATACCTGATCCTGAATCAATATAAGCTGCGAAATATTCTGACTTATATTCTTCATATATTATCCCTACTGAAATATAAATGGAGAATGGACTTGTCATTTAATTCTGATGGTGTGACCCTTCAGATTAAATTCTATACCATTATCCTTTCTCACCCATGGTTTATGATTTTCGAGAAAACTTAATCCCAAAATCATAACCCCATTGTCTTTTCCGGCGGTGCCTAAGACTCTGATCTCGTGTCCTGCAATTTCAATTGTTCCTTCATAGGTTCCAATTGATGGCTGCTGCAAGTAGTATAAGTCATCACATGGAAAACGGTTAATCTTTTCAGTGATGTCGAATATTACTCGTATTTCTTTCCATCCTTCAGGGCATTTTATCTTTATATTATCTACCCCAATGGATTGAGGAGTTAGATCTTTGATGAACTCCTTCCCTTTATATGCCATAATTCTGTCTTCCGAAAAAGACATACGGCTTGCGTACTCAATTCTAGCACTCGTTGATCTGTCTAGAATTGGATGATCTCTTATTTGGATGTCTACTCCTCCTAACCTTGGAATCTGGGTAGGATTTGGAGTCATGACTTTAGCAAATTCCTTGAAAATTCTAGGAATTTCTATATATTCTTTCCTGAGAAATAAGTCAGAATGATGACTATTGGAAAGTGCATAAGAGATTCTATAAGTTATAGAATATGGCCTGTTCCCTTCTTTCATCAGATCTTTTCTTTTAAAATCCTGATGAAGGGTTAGAACTCTACTAAAATCTTGGTCAGCTAAGTTATAGGAAATTCTTGGATGTATGTCAAACATTAACTTTCCAGCATATAAATTTCCTACCATAGTTCCAAGAAGACCATCTCTAAGGTTATTGATTCTTCTATCAGTGACTGATAGATGCAATTCAGAATCAATGCCTTCTTTGAAGGTTGCCTTAATTACTACTTCAATGGCTCCTATGTGGATCCATTTCATAGTAATGGCGATTTCCTCCTTCATTCTGCTTAATTCCTCAAGAATTTCTTCTTTAGGAATTAATTGCATATCCATAACATTACAAGTAAGTTCCATAGGAATTGCAAACTCACCTGCACTTACCTTGTAGATGATGTTATGTCTTCTCTGGTTGAGTCCCATCTGGTTAAGAACTCGTCCAATCCCGCCAATTCTGAATCCGTCATATGGGCTGAGGTTGGACTCTTGTCGCATTATTCTTTCCATGGTTCGATTCGAGATCGTCATCCTTGAAAAGAATCCAGACAGGTTTTCAGTGGTCTGAATCCTGTCTTCTTCAGTCAGACTCGGTTGAAGATCCATCTGAATATGAGTCCGAGTCACTTCTTAATTCTTCCTCGTAGATGCTTTCATCCGAGGGGATGTCCTCAAACTGATAGACTGGTACCAGCTTTCCATGGTAGACTGCTTCCACGATATCCTCCGTGGCTTCGTACATTCGTACCTCACGATTTTGAGGGCAATCGGGTGAGATATGACCTCTGGCTCCACACTTCCAACAGTTGCAGTCCTTGAAACTTTCGTTGGCTCGGGTATGGGCTCGTCTGAATGTTCTCTTGGACGTCGTTCTCCCCGTGCTCCTTGCTGCTGAGCTAGTTGAACCTTGGGATGAACTCTTCGTCGTTCCCGTTCTTTGTCCAGTTTTGTATGATCTGGCCTTGCTCTTGGACCACCATGCTCTTCTTCTTCGGAATGGAGGTCTTCTGAAACTCCTACTGTATGAGCCTCGACTCTTCTTCTTTTTCCTCTTTTCTCCTGATTCTCCTATAATTGTTGGAAAATCGTTATTTTCACAGCAAAGAGGAGTTCTTTTTATTTTACCTCTTAGTCTCTTGATGTTCTTTTGGGCTGCTGCCTGTTGACACCATTCTCTGAGCTTATCCTTTAAGAAGGACATTCTTCGAGCTATTGAGTCCACTGTACCAGGGGGTACTGTGTACGATTGGATCAACATTTCTCTCCATGGGCTGCAGATCTTTGCAAAGAACATGGGACATGCTACTTCAGCTGTCATTTCACTCCGAAAATAGTATTTACGAAACCAGTAGATATATTCGTCTACTGCGCAAATACTTCTTAACTCCATACCCAACAGTGCTTGGGTATAGACTTTGATTTTTTCTGTTCTCTGTTCTTCAAAATAACCATCTCCTACAAAATGGGTTTTGAATAAGAGGCCAAACCTTTCGCAGATTGTGCTTTTGGATTCTCCTTCGAGTATTTGCTCCTTTAAAGCAGCCGTGGAGTTTTTCCAGCCCAGCTTTGCCGATCCTTCGAGACTCAGCTCTATTAATCTGACAAAGTTTTCTTTATCGAGTTCCAGGGTGGTTGCTGCAATCTTCATTGAAGCTACCCATTCATCGATCAAGTCTTCGATGTTTCGGAAGTCGATAACGTCGAGGTTTAGTGTTATGCCATATGGATTTAATGGTTGTAACATCGTCTTGGCCCACGGTGTGGATTCTGGTGCTCTACTTGGGTTCCGTCCTGGGTTTCGTCTTGCATTAAGATGCACCTCAGGATACCTGTTCATGTAGAAGTCTGTACTTTCTCTCATTGGAACATCAGGCGGTCCATCGTGGGTCACGTTGGATCCTGATCCTTCCGTATAACCCAATTGAAGGACTTCATTGGGTTTTACATTAACCAGATCCATAATCCCAAGTTGGGAAAATGATTCTGCTAATTCTTGTAGATCTGATAGATCTGCCCTGGAAACACTCATTCGACTGTTTTCAGGAGATCGATCATAAGCTCTTCTTGTGATTTCTGCTTTGGAACCATAGTTGCTTTACCCTTTTGATGTAAAGCTTGTACTGGTCCGAATGCATCTCTAATATTGGCTTGGTTATTCTTGGAAGATCCAGGAATATCCTTCTGCCTTTTCTTGATATCCGAAATGTCAAATTTCAGATTCAAAATTTCTTTCTTTAGATCTTGAAATACTTTCAAGATCTCATCTGTTGTCTGATTCAAGTTATCTATTTTCCCAGGTATAATTAATACCCGGTTACCAAAATCTTGAATCGTCTTTTGGATTTCTCTTAAGTCTTTTGATAACTTAGAGCTATCCGGATCAATTTCTTTCCAGTCCGTTCCTCTCATTTTTAGGAAAGAAACTGATTTTGATAATATCTTGTCCATGGGACAAGTTCAAGAAATTCCTTTGGAATTTTCTATTTTTTATTTCCAAAATTTGGAAATAACTTGTGGGTTTCAAATTAATTGAATCCATTAAATAATTAAATCTTCTCCATTAAGAAATAAAATATTATAAATAATATAATTAATATGTTCTTCAATAAAACCTAGGCTCTGATACCAATTTTTAAGCGCATTGGGTGTCATTTATATAGTGAAAACTTAAGTATATTGACAAAGGACTAAAGTAAATAAAGTCAAACTTTCTTGGGGTTTTAATGAAAGAAAGGAAAAGTTGTTGGGAATTAATTAATTTTCAAATTGGTCCTTATGGCTTAATTTCATTCAACATGTGTTTGTAATGGCCTAATTCTGGAAATTCAACTTATAATGGCCTAAAAGTGGAATAGACTCCTTGTAATGACCCTTTTTATTACTTTCCCCTTAACTATTTTTTTGTGTTGATTAATATACAGCAACAAAAATCAAAAGAAGCCAGCCGCAAATGTAATGCATGTGACAGGGGTAATAGTATTTTATTGTTATAAACGAATGTCACCCTCATGGCCGAGACCGGATTGTGGTAATTAAGCTCGATTTGAGCTCTTAAGTATTCGAACCGAGTTTTGACCGAATCGAACGTTGATCGAGCGTTGATCAAATCGAGTCGAGCTCGAACAGTATCATTTTTATACTCACATTATTTATAAAAGAATGTATATTTAATATATTGCCCGTATCTAATTATATTTAGTTAATCTACATATTTAAATAATTTTAAAAATATATTTATAATTTAAAAATTATTCTATCTATCCCAATATATATGTCATGTTTGATCCGGAGTAATATTTAGAATTATTCTATTTGTCCCAATAAATATTTCATGTTTGATCCGGAGTAATATTTTATGTAATTTCTATATTTACTAGTAATAAATAAATATATGTATCGGAACCTTCATTTCATACCCCTTTAAAAGGAAATGAATTAACTGTATAAGGTAGAGTTGTGGGAAATATAGTCATGGACTCTATATTTACTTTATTTATTTTAAAGTTTAAACAAAAATAGTACATTTCAAATGACATGTACAATATGGAATTTGTATTGTAAGTTAATAGAACACGAGCCTGTTCGCGAGTTTTTCGAGCCGAACTCAAAGGTGTTCGGTTTGGTTTGTAAATTATTCGAGTCGAACTCGAACTCGAGTCGAATTTTGACCAAACCGAGCTCGAACTGTTCGCGAACTACCCTGGCTCATTAACACTTCTAGTCATGACGTGTTCCAATTAAGTACTGGCAACTGCGTTGTCTTTTCTATTTAGGGAAACATAATTTTTATTGGATGATAATAATAATAATAATAATAATAATAATAATAATAATAATAATAATAATAATAATAATAATAATAATAATAATAATAAAATAAATAAATAAATAAATAAATAAATAGAGAATAGAGAGAAAGAAAGAAAGAGCAGATTCTAGTCCCATGTAGTATTGTGCATTGAAAATTGATGCATGTAAACACAGCCCCTTTGCTGCTTTTAGGAATGAAATAATCAAAAACAAGTGTAGAGTAAACACAGCCCCTTTGCTGCTTTTAGGAATTGATGCATGTTTGGCTTTTATATATATGGGCTGTGTGGAGACATAGAAACAAGGTGGTGTTTGCAGGGCAAGGCTTTAACAGAAACGCGGTTGTGGAGGAAGCAAGGTGGAGAGTGGGAGTATGGTGGCAGGCCCATTTCGGAGGGAATGATGTGAATTTCGCCTGTTTGGTTGATGAGTTTCCGGGGGGATTGGGAAGGTCGATCGAGTTCAGATCGCGTTGTCCGCGTGTTGGCATGGTGTGGGAACGTCCGGAGAGGGGTTGGTGGAAGTTGAATACGGATGGGTCATCGTTGGGAAATCCTGGGCTGGGAGGGATAGGTGGAGTAATTAGAAACGCGGAGGGGAGGTCATTTTTACACTGTCAGATTCCATTGGATACTCGGATTCCACAGAGGCAGAAATATTGGCGGTGAGCAGAATATGCACGGCATTGATTCGAGACCAAGGGTTCCCGTTGCCAAAGTCGGTTTTTGAATGCGATTCGACGAACGTGGTGGGATGGCTGAAAGAGCCGACTCGCTTCCCTGTAAGATTTTCTAACTTATTGATTCATATTATGGCCGTCTTCCGCTGTTGTGGGGAGGTTCTGATCAAACATATTTTTCGTGAACGGAATGCGTTGGCCGACTTCTATGCGAGGAGGGGAGCAGCAGGTGAACCGAAATTGGAGGCATGGTCATAACAGAAGAAGGCATAAGCTGGTGCCTTAGAACTTTCTTTGCTTTCTGATTATTGGATCTCCTTTGCTTTGTGGATTTTGTACTGGATGGAAGTGTTGATGAACACTATATTGTTCCGAATTATTTGTTGGTATAATAAAGCAAACTATTTCTCAAAAAAAGAAAAAACCATACAAAATGTAATTGTATGTTTTTAGAATGATTTTCAGTTAATTAATTAATGAGACCAGCTGGGTTTTGAATCTTTATTATTTTAACGATCAAAGAAATGAAATGGGCCTTTTGCAGGATGGGCTTCGTGTGAGTGGCCATTAAAACAAACCCAATCCCCAACACACAGATGACAGTCCCAATCAAGCTAAGGTGCATTAACAAACATTAGGACTCAATAAACAAAACAGAAAAACCTTTGGCCAAACGGAGCTGGAATTTGTGACCCTGTCTCCCAGGGACCATGGATTGGATCCTATCTTACTCTACTCGCACGAGGCAATAAAAATAAAATAAAATAAAAATGTTACCGGGAAGAATACTAGTAGTATTAGTATTACATGAAGAAAACAGCTAGGGATGAAAACGATACGGATACGGTCGGATAGTATTGGATACGGATATTATCCATATTTTTTTGTCGAATTCGGTATCGAATACGGATGGGCCGGATACGAATACGGTTTGGATGTTTCGGATTACGGATACGGTACGGATACATGACGGATATATGATGGATACGGATTCAATCGGATACAGATTATCGGATAATTTCTATAATCTTTTTTGAAAATTTGATATTTTTTTTATAATTATTAATAATTTTGAGGTAATAACTAAAATAGGCCACCAGAAGGAGTCATTTCCACTTTTGGGCCACGCTAGTTTTATTTAGGGAAATAAACCATTACAAGGATTTTGAGCCTGAATTTAGGCCATTGGGCTGGAATTCGGGCCGTGATGACCTAAAAGTGGAAATGACTCCTTCTGGTGGTCTATTTTAGTTTTTTTTGAATTATTTCTTTATTTTATGTAATTAAAACAAAATAATACTCATTCTGTCCCACTATTTATATCCTACTTTTTTTTCTTGTTCCAACATTTTTTATTTCATTTCCATTTTAAAAATAATTAAATATTAATTGCCAAACATACCCATGTCCGAAAACTTCCTTGCATTTAATACTAATTATTCCTACATAAAATACCATGTCCGAAAATTTTGGGATACTTATAATAAAGCATGTTTATTTTTACTTTATAATGTATTTGAATATGTATTTGTTTTACTTATTTTATAATATATTTGAATTAATATTTATTTTTTTCTTGTATTACTCCATCCGTCCTATTAATAGTGTTAAAATGAAAATAGGTGATGGGTAGGTTTGACGATTAATATTTAATTATTTTTTAAAATGAAAATAAAATAAAAATATTGGAACAAAAAAAATAAGAAAGTATGACATAAATAATGACACAAAATGAGTAATTATTTATTTTAATTACATAGAATAAAAAATAATTGAAAAAAAACTAAAATAGGCCAACAGAAGTAGTCATTTCCACGTTTAGACCATCACGGCCCGAATTCCAGCTCAATGGCCTAAATTCAGGCCCGAAATCCTTATAATGGCCTATTTTCCTAAATCAAAATATCGTGGCCCAAAAGTGGAAATGACTCCTTCTGGTGGCCTATTTTAGTTATTACCTCTAATAATTTTTAATTATTAAATAATAATATATTAATATATTCGGATATACATATTTAAAATCCGGATAATATCCTATCAATTTTCGGATACGGTCGGATATTCTCGGATACGGTCAGATATTTTCGAATACGAATATGAATGCGGATATTAAAATACGGATTCGGATTCGGATACGGATATTGAAATATCCGGCCGGATAGTCGAAAACGGATTCGGATTCGAATATAATCGGATACGGCATCGGATCGGTCGGATATTTATCATACCACTTTCACCCGTAAAAACAGCAGCAACAGTTATGTCCATAACCATTGATCAGACAGACACTCTACAATTCATGAATTGGTGAGTGAGGAGTAATAACAGATTAACAGCAATGTTACACAACCAGCCAGCCAGCCATCTAAGACACCAGACCTGCAGGTTTTAAATCAACAACACACACCCCAATGACAAAGACACAACACAATTAAAGAGTAAAGACCCACCCCAGGCAGCTAACACCAAAATCAGAGCCACCAAGCACTGATACTTATTTTACATTTGAACCATGTATTGTACTAGTATAAATATCTACACACACACACACCCACAAGGCTTATCAAGTGACCACATGCTTTTTGCTGCTTTTACAATCGATCTTTCTTCATGTAAGGAGGGGGAGACTCGACTAGACTATCTCCCACTGGCCGCAATCTCCCGGGCAGTGTTCATCAGAGGCACTGCGGCGCCAATAATCTTCGGATTCAAGTTCCCGTTGGTTACATGCTGCTGCTGCTGCTTCTCGTAGGCAGAATTGTGCACGCCTATGGCCGCCCTGCCTGACGGGTCCAAATTCTTTGACCAAGAAGCGTCCCACGCAACTGCTGTCTCCGTGCTGCAAGCCACACTTGCACCACCAGGGACCGTAAGCCTGGCAGAGTTCTGCATTTGGTTTTTAAAAAAAAAGAGTTATGTATCGGCAAGGATATATAGGCTGCTACAACTGCTGGATATTGTTCAAAATGCACACTTTGATGTCTGTTGTTGAAATTATTGAAGAGTTTTAACAATTAAACGACGTTCGACACTGCTGCTATATACAAAGATCGTAAAATGGAGACGTTTTCTGGCTACGTATTAACTAGGGAACTAGGCGTTGGCCATGTACCTGCGGGAAGAACCTCTCGAATATCATCCTGTAGTAATAAGCCTCCTTCGAGGTGGGTGTGTTATGAGGGTAGATATGTTGTGCGTTTTGCATCATTTTGTTGGTGACCTGTTTTATATGGACAGAGTCATGAATTAATCTAATCCTTTCAAGTAGTAGTATTTGTCTTTGCAGAGGATGTTAAACAAGACGAGAGAGAATGAGACATACATGCTTGTCGGCATGTGCCTTGAGGCCATCGATCCAACTATATCCCACACCGTCACTAAATTGTTCCTTTTGCCTATACAGAATGTGCTGCAGACGATCCAAACAGAGCATTATTAGAACCAACAAGTATTTATTGCCTGACAAAAAAAAAAAAAATCAAAAGATTCTGTTAGCAAAAAGGAATCACCTTTGGAAGATAAGGTTGTTCCTCATCATCAAAGGCCCTCCTCAGAATCCACTTCTCGATCCTCCCCTCATCGGGCTTAATCTGAAAAATGCCAAAGAAACCATAAGAAAAAATAGGCTACAAAGATTGATTCCAAGTTCGGTAGGTTTGGCACCATTTTCCATTGGGGGTCAATGTTCATGGCAACTTTGATGAACTCCTTATCCAGAAACGGGACACGAGCTTCCAAACCCCAAGCAGAAGTCGACTTATTTGCGCGCAGGCAATCGTACTGATGGAGAGCTTTTATCTGCAGATACATGGAACAAAAGTCATCACTAAAATGAACATTCATCAATACCCTTCACCTTAAAAAAAAAAAAAAAAAAACACTTATGGATGGATGGATCGAACAAAGGGCGTGCCTTGCGACAAGTTTCGCGGTGGAACTCTTCCTTGTTCGGAGCTTTATGGAAGTAAAGATATCCCCCGAAGATCTCATCCGATCCCTCGCCGGAAATAACCATTTTAACTCCGGTCGATTTGATCTTCCTAGACATGAGAAACATGGGCGTGCTTGCCCTGATCGTAGTCACGTCATAAGTTTCTATATGGTATATCACATCCTCAATTGCATCGATTCCATCCTGGAAATTAAAACACCGCAAAACACTCGATGTACTTACTACTATATTCCAATCAAAAAGATCCAAGAGAGAGTCCACAATTGCACCTACCTGAACCGTGAAGTGAAATTCGTGGTGTAAGGTACCCAAATAATCGGCTACTTCCCTGGCGGCTTTCAGATCCGGCGATCCCTGCAGAATAAGAAAGCAAGCACGGCCAAACCTGTAAGCATCGACCAGCTACTCATGGAACCCTAAAATTACACGCACCCTGTAATAATCCGACCGACCTCTAGGCCAACACAGAAAGAGTGGAGCTGCGCTCCCCATTCCTTTGCGGCCTTCGTACCAGCCAAGTAACGTGCAGTGATCGATGCAACCAACGACGAATCGAGCCCTCCCGATAACAGAACCCCAAAAGGGACATCGGTCATTAGCCTTTTAACAACGGCCTGCATTTTTTGCAATTGGTTTTTTCAACATTAAGAAAACGGAATTTGAATTACTACCAGGGCAGGGAGTTTAGTTTAACAAAGAAAGCCTTACATTTTCAAAAGCGTGTCTTAGAGCTAAGGGATCGTAAGGAGCCGATGGAATAGACTCGGAAAACCATGTCGGGTTATACCATCGACGGAGTCCTCCATTTTTGCTCGAGTAAAGATGCCCCGGCGGGAACGCCTCAAAATGCTCGCACTCGTCGTTTAGCCCTTTGAGCTCCGATGAGATCCAAATCGATCCTAAACAACAAGAAAATCAAATACTTGTACTGTCATAACACATTGTTTATGGACGATGAAACTGAGTTGTACCATCGAGCCCCCAGCCAACATAAAGGGAGGTGATCCCTATAGCATCGCGGCCAACGAGAAAGCTGTTGTCGCGAGTATCCAGCAACACAAATGAAAACATTCCGTCCAACATATCGACGAAATCCTCTCCATACTCTTCATACTGACGAATCACAAACCACAAATCAACATCGACGAGATGGAATTTTTTTTTTTGTTTTTTGGCAACAAGATGTGCAATAAAACTAGCTTACAAGATGCGCAATGACATCGCAGTCGCTTCCGGTGTGGAACTTGTGGTGAGATAACTGGGACCGGAGTTTCTCGTGGTTGTAAATTTCACCATTCACCTATCAATTATTACAAACAACACAACACAAAATATATATATATATAAGTAAATTAAGATAAATGAATCCTGTCCGGTTTATGACAATTAATCGACGTTGATTTCTTTTGGTTTTTCCTCTTACAGTGACGACAATACTTTTGTCTTCATTGAAAAGTGGCTGGTCTCCCGAGGCCGGATCGACGATCGCCAGCCTCTGGTGTGCCAAGTAGAAACCTCCATGTTGGTGTATCCCACTCCAGTCGGGACCACGATGTCTCAACCTAATTTCAATCCCATCATGACATGACGAATACAAATTTCAGTTATACTCGTTTCATCATAAAACACACAAAAATCATGAACACCATTGAGTACGACGACACCTTTAATTCCATAAACACAGCTAAAGAACAAGTTAACAAAATAAGCACAGACAAATAAAACATTCCGACAGGAAAACCAACATGTAATGAATGATAGTAATTTATACCTTCGGGAAAGCTCGAGAACACGAACTCTTTTAGCATGAGAGTCCTCAGAACAACCCAAGACAGCGAGAATTCCACACATGGCTGGTACTGGGGGCAGATATTAAAAATGGAACAAATTAAATGGGTCAGTCGAAAAGAGAGCAAGAAGAGGAGACAGGAGGGAGGGGAAGAACAGTTGAAGAAGATCCTTTACGGTTGAGGGGTTCGTAATTGGAAGAACGAGCTTCCCCATTTATAGGGATACCGATGGATTAAAATATTATTATTATTATTATGCCACGGGAACATGACGCACAATTTTCATTACATATTAGTATTTCATTTTTCCTTTTTTTTCTAAGAATTTTAGGTTTGGGTACGAGAAAAAATGGGAATCGAATGGATAGGCATGCGGCGACGTTTTGCTACCGAGGGGGGATATTATTATAGCATCTAGAAAGCTTTAAGACATCTCTCGGGATATACTTCATGATGTTAGAAATCAAATATAAAAATGCAATTAAATTTGACCGAGAGGAGGTATACAAAGACAAAAATGAATGTCTGACTGAACATGGCCTACGTGGATTTCAGGGGGGACCATTTCTCTTGTCTGCACGCTGCGATGATGATTGATCTCTCCGCCGTTGGATGGGTGGGTACATAAATTTTATACGGTGTGGATTAATTTTCAGGGTGGGGTGGCACCAATTATATGTGCATAAAAATTGGATTGCTTACGTTATCTATATACTTCTATTTTTCTTTTGTCCTTTCTATAATATTACTATATTTAATGAAACAGGGATCTAATCAATTATTTTTGGGGATTCAATATTGATTCAATTGCATACGTTTATTGTAGGCTACATGTTGGTATAAGTTTCGCGTGCTGGGATGTACTTCCTCTTGTTTTTCAAGGTTTATTTTGTCTTTAAAACAATGACGAATAAGATTATATTATTCCTCTTTCTATCAATTAATGAAAAATAAAAGATTCATTAGTAAAAATACTTTTTTTTTTTCCTCTGGTGCCATCGATTGATGAAGTGTGAATGATATGATGGTGCAGAATACAAATTCAACGTAACCATCACATAGTTAAATAATTTTTTTTAAAAAAAAAAACAAAAACAAAAAACACATACACACAATTAAATCTATGTTCCGCGAGGAAATTCTGTGGCTGATGCTCTGGCGAAGCATGGTTCGAGATCGATGGAGTTCTTCACGACCTGGAGGAAAGTTCGAGTCCTGCTCACCGTGGACATGTCGAGGACTTGGTTCCCTCGCTTCTAGTTTATTTTTTGGTCTGGTTTTTTTGGTTTCTTCCTTTTTCTTCCTCCTCTTTTTGTCATTTTTCTTATGTTTTTTGGCTGACGCTCTGGCATCCTGTTCATCCAAAAAAAGTTCCATGCGTGCATATCCGATCCAATTGCGATTGAACAATAGACGACACTTTCTTGTAGACTCGATGGAAGCTATATATGAACCGATGATGATGATGATGATATGATTCCGACACGAAGGACCCGATTTTGTTTAGAAGCAAGCTAGCGAAGAATTGAAGTATTATCATCTAAACTAGCTAGCTAGATTCAATACTACAATGAAGCAAAGATCGATATCTGTTTTCAAGAAATTAATCAATATTCATCAGTTTTATCGATCGATCGATCGATCGCTTTGGCCTTTCCTAATTCTCCATTGGATTTATTTATTTATTTATCTCGATTTAATTGGATTAATGACGATGAACATGGATGGATCAAAATTAATAAAGTACACATGGGATTCAAAACTATATTATGTACTCCCTCCGTCCCACCTTATTTGTCCTATTTGACTTTTTGTTACTGTTCATTGTGTAACTTTGATTCAATTTTATCGCAAGTATATATTTGATAAAAATAGTCGAGTTGGGTCTAGTTAAAATCGTGTTATCATGTAGTTTTAGAATATATAATTTGCATAATTTTTTATTGTATATATTTTGAGATATTAACAGTTGAAAAAGTGCATTGAATTGTGTGCAGAAATAAAACAGGACAAGTTAAATGGGACAGAGGGAGTACTATGTATTATCATTTCATTTAGATACGCAACCAACAAATTTTTGTGGTGGTGCATGTTGTGATCATACTCTTAATTCTTAGGCAAATGACAAATAACCAGAAAGGAACATAATACATAAATGGTCGATGCATTCAAATTTCGTGGTCGATGTCTGAAATTTGAATTCGAATTGTAAGGATTGAAATGACGAGAGCCTAGATATATAGCTAGTTGCAATTGCCAAACCGCCATGAATAATTGCTTGCGTGACACCTCATATCTTCTCTTGATCACAATTTATATGAATATTATTTTTATATAATAATACTTCCTCCGTCTCATTTTAATTGTTACAAACCCTTTCGACACGCATGTCGATGCACATTTTTAACGGTTAATAACTTAAATTTTGTACAACGAAAAGTTATAAAAAGTTGATTGTCTAAAACCACAAGATTAGACGAATCTAACAAGATCTCACTTGACTATGTTTTTTCTTACATAACTATGATAAAAATTTGAATCAAAGTTAAACAGTAAATAGTGTCAAAAAATGATTTGTAACAAAATGAGTGAGACGGAGGAAGTAATTGAATTGGATAGCGGAACTATTTTCATAACTTATTGTGTACTTACTCAGAGCGAGTAGTCATCTTTCAAAATTTTCCGCCTTATAATCTTCAATTAGTTTTTATCAAAGCATTGTAATACTGAACATTATATATCGATAGTTGGGGCCAAAAAAAAAAAAAAAAGGCATTAATATATTGTTGAATAATAATCTCATTGTTTTCTTTTTATAAATATTGACATTCGAATGTCGGCAATTTTATTGTTGTTAAACTAGATGAAAAGTATCATAATATAAGTATTTAAATGATTTTGACATTTTTTATATTTCCTTAAACAGTTATCAATTTTCTTTATTTTTTAGAATATTAATTTATATATAGAGATATCCCCATAATATTAATTTATGAAACAATTAATTTTTTTGTGTCGTATATTTGAATAAACCGTAACTTTAGATAATGCTATTATTAAAGAATAATGACTATAACCAACACTGGTTGGCTTGAGTGGATGGGGCTCTAGTCGCTTAAGCAAGATCTCGGGTTCGAGCCTTGTATATGCAAAAAAATTACTTTGGGAGATGTGCCCTTAATTGCCATTGCAGATCCTCGAGGGATTAGTCTTGGGTCCAATGAGGCATGGGAATACCCTGGTATTCACCTTAAAAAAGAATAATGACTATATAAATATTGAGAAACTATGATAACTATGATTGCATAAATTGATAGGTGCAATTAATTCTTAAAAAAAAATAAAATAACATAACTTATAACTCATATGATTGATAGTTATCACTAGAATAATGTTCTGCTCTAGTGACCGAAATTTTTTGGTAAAATCTGATAATGGCCAGAAATGACCATTATTTTCAATCCATTTCCGTGTCTGAAACGGGCATTTGATCGCATTCCGGTCTTATAATAAATAAGAAAGCAGTTGAATTGGACTGATTTATGCATAATTGTAAAAATATTGAGCTGGTATGAAAAATGCATAAATATGTAATTTTATTGCATATTTATGTTAGAAAAATCCAAAAACATGAGAAAAAGAAAAGAAAAGAAAAAGGAAACAAAAAGATGGGCAAAAGAATAAACAAGCCCACAAAATACAAAAAGATGGGAAAAGATAGAAAAGCCCACAAAAAGAACAATTCCGGCCCATCTGGCCCATTCAGCTCTGTCTGGGAACATCTGGTCGAGGAACTCTGGTTGAGGACCATGGTTCCGCGACACAGGAGAAATTCGCGACCCAGCAGGCAACATGAAGAAGAGACTAGTCTGGGAGCATCCAGTCGAGGAACCCTGGTCGAGGACCATAGTTCCGCGACACAACCAAGGTTCCGCGCCACCAACACCTTGGAGGCCAAGCCATGCCCCAGTCGAGGAACTCCGGTCGCGATCCATGCATTAGCGACACGGACATGGATAGCGACAAAGACGCACCAATAGAGACACAAGACCCAGTCGAGAAGCCTTGCCACATGCAGCCCTGTCCCGCGATACAAAGGTGATTCCACGACAAAGTTGTGATGTGTGTGATGTCTTGAGACACAGTGGGCCTCAGATCAAGCCCATGGGCCTAGGGTTCCACTTCTATAAATATGAGGTGATCCCCATGAGCTCAGGAGGTTGGAGAGAATCAAGAAAAATCATTCTTGGAGACAAGTGTGGAGCTTAGTGTGTAGGTAGTTCTTTAGGTTAATTTAGTTTAGCTTTAATTTTTTTTGTATTATTTAATTATTGCATAGATTTAGCTTAGTTAGCCAGTTCTCACCTTGTTTTCAGTTTCAAACTTTGCTCTCAGGGTTTTGTGATATCCAGGATGATGGGTATTAGCAAATTCCTTAATAAAATGGGAAAATATTCTTGAAATGTGTCCCAAAAATCATGAAATGGGTTTCACACCCCATGGATCTTTTGTTATTTCCTTCTCTGTTGGTCACTTGACCTTTATTTTTATTTTATATCACTTTTGGTGATGTTTTTCTTGGATAATGTTGCATGTTATGAATGATCAAGCCCAGATTAGGGTTAGCTCTATTTTAAATTTTGTCTCATTTTCCTTCATGTTTAAGGCATGTTTTAGCTAGATTTAACTTTGTTTAGTTGCTTTTAGCTTAGTGTAGTTTTTAAAACCTGAAATGGGTGAGATCACGCATAATGCATGCTCCTGTTCCACTTTACTTTTCTGACATGTGTCCAGAACACACCCAGGTTGCTAACCACTTCTTGTCGCGGAACCACGTTCAGCGACAAGAGGGCAGTTTAGCGACATGCGTGTCCAAGAACATGTGTTGTATAAATCTTTTAAAATTCCTGGTCGCAAACCAAACCTGTCGCGGACCCACGGTCCGTGACACAACCCCTTGATTAGCGACCAAGGACCCAAATCTTGCAATTTCACTCTGGAAGGGCTCTGGTCGTCGCGGACCCATGGTCCGCGACACACTTCTTGTTCCGTGACCAGGAATTATGCCCCTTGTTAAATTTTCACACCTCGTGTCGCGGAACCCCTGTCGCGGACCCATGGTTCGCGACACACACCTTGTTCCGCAACACGACAACCTTTATTTCCAAATTTTCAATTTCTCTTATTTCCCACCTCTCTGTCGAGATCCTCCTGTCGCGGACCCACGGTCCGTGGGTCCGCGACACAATTTCTGTTTCTCGACAGGCTTGGTACCCTTTTGCCAGATTTTTATTCTTCATCTCACCCCATTAATTAATTGAACCTTTATATTAATATTTTGAGGTTGAAATCCAATGATCTTAACCCATGATTAATTTGATATAAAGAATTTTGTTCAATTCCATTAAAAGATTCTTCTACAAAAATCAAACTCTAATGATCCAAGTATATAATCCGGACTGTAATTAATTAATTAATTATGGAATGAGTGATTATTTAGACATAAAGAGTGATTATGGAATAATTTCCATACCCTTGCATGAGAAACCAATGTCTCTCATACAAGATGACCCAAAATATTTTCTTTTATTTATTTTGTCTTTACCCGTGTTGTGTGAAACAGCTAGTAAGAGACATAACAGACTAATGTTGGCGGGTATTCCCACACGGATAAACTACCTCGTGGTCTGTATATTAATTACTAGATATTATTTTGCATGGTCTGGATAGTGGTCGGTGGAAGCCTTGGCGGGTCGTCCATCCGGGATTGTAATAGCTGCTCAGCCGACTCCTATCCGGATACAGTTTCTATTTATTTATCTTAATTTTAAACCCGAATTTCGAGCTGTAATATTATCAAAAAGTGTCGATCAACATTGGTTGAATAGTATCACAGTAAGAAAACATGTAGGTTTTTCTCTCATTTCACAGATAGTAGAAACCTTGATGATAGCGATCACTATCAATTAAGGTTTTCTGCTGTCTAAAACCATTCCACCTTAAATAGTTGGGACCTGGATAGCAGATGTTTGCAGTCCAGATAACCCCAGTTATTTTTGCCATCCTTTTTAGCCTAATAAATTCTTCTCATCTCCGGCTATTTCATCTCCGTGTCTCAACTTCTGTCTAAACCTACCTTATATTTTGGGTTAATTTAATTTTACACTTCTCTATAAATTTATGCATGATATTATTATGTAGATATTGTGGTCAATATTATTTTGGGATCATTCCCTTGGACACAGGAGTTTTGATTTTAATCAGATGTCTCACAATAAATTTCCAACAAAAATTCATTTATAAAATCCGGATCTAAGTAAGGGATAACTTCCTCAGTTATGATTAATTCATATTCTACCGGGGGTTGATTTTGGGAAATTAGAAGTAGAGTCAGCGATTAGGTCTCACCTAGACTGAAAGGGTCTGTGTTCTTATTGAGAGTCTAGTACCTGTTTAGGGAATGATTTTCAAACACTTATTATTTTCCAGAATTGCCGTATGTTGGAAAGCTTATATTAAATATCACACTGGCTCAGAGTCCACTTGGATTCAGATAAGGTGTAATAGATAATACTAGAAGAACAACATGTGGACCTTGGTTATTTTCTAAGATAGGGTTGAGTTCCTTTCAACTGCTATCCTCTTCTGCCAAAGCCTATTTTTGAATCCTGAATGAGTGCATCCGGAACGAACTAATTTATTAGTTCGTTTCATTAGTTTGTATCTCATAACCACCCGGAAGGAAGTGAACACTGCGAGCGGTTCACCAAGATCCGGAAATTCTTGATCCACACCCGGTCATCCTGACTGGGGGCTTTCTTTTACTACCAGGGTCAGACTTTCAAAAACCTCCGAGTGATAGGATTTTAAATGCCTTCTTTACCGCTTTCTTTTAACTGCTTTCTTTAGAGGTCACTCGGTTGTATTGAGAGTTGCGTAACTGCTACTAGTACTGAGAGTTAAGGGATAGTTCAGGGCTTGATTAGAATCTTTGGGTGTGACATGGGAGAATGATAACAGTACTTGACACTTCAACTAATGATTTGTCGGGTGTTGCTTGTCCACCACAGATGGCTAACATACTCTAGCAAGGCATTGCAAGGGGAGTTATAAGTTTGTGGTATCTTAGATTTTGTTGTCTTAAGAGCATGTAAATTCTTACTGTAAGTACCTGTCTGTTAAAGGGAACATAGTACAGAAAGCATGAGAGTTAGCTAACTGAAAGGATTATCCCAAGCTAAGATCTGTGTATTAAAATGGAAGTTTAACTGTGTTTTCATCTGAATCTTGTCCAATCTCTATTATTTTCTTCCTGTCCTTTCTGTCTCATTTTAAATATGCTTTCTTAGAATAATCTTAATCGCTTTCTTAGAGTAATTTTATTGCTTTCTTAGATTATGTTCAATTCGCTTTCTAGAATAATTTTATCTGCTTTATCTTAATTGCTTTCATAGCTTAGTTTAAATTATGTCAAGTAGTTGATAGATCAAACACAAACTTGAATCGAGTAACCGAGTGGAAAATCTTAGTAAACGACGTGGGCCCTGCTTCCATCGTACATCCTCCAGTGAACGATCCGGTCTTACTATAAATTACTGCAATTTTTGACACCGTGCGCTTTCGGGCCACAGTTTCTTAACACGAGTAATAAAAACGTGACAACCTATAAATATATCCCTAATCCTACTCCGCCATCATAAATTGGTTTCATTAAATAAAAATTGAAAACCAGGATTATGATTTTTCAGAAAATACTCATGAAGAGAGAACTTGTCAAAAGTTTCATGGCAAGGATCTTCAAGGCATGAAATTGCCAGAGATTTCATGCCGGGAAGGTTCGTAATGCCACTTGAACTCAAAGTTTACTCTCCTAAGTAATAAAAAGTGGAATATATCCTTAAACCCCTTTCCCACGACTCATAACTCTTTTCATTTAATAAATTTAACCTGGGATATTTTAGAAATACTCGTGTGACGAAATTGTCAAAAGTTTCAAAATCCAATCACTAAAGAATTTGGCGACCGAAATTCGTTAGCTACTACTCCCTCCGTCCCATTTAAGATGTCTTGTTTGATTTCTGCACACAATCCAATGCACTTTTTAAATCGATCATATATCAAAATATATATAAGTAAAAATTATGTGAAATATATATTCTAAAACTACACGATTAGACGAATCTAACAAGACCGAACTCGACTATTTTTTTCAAATATTTACTTGCAATAATATTGAGTCAAAGTTAAACAATGAACAGTGCCAAAAAGTCAAATGAGACGTCTGAAGTGGGACGGAGGGAGTATAATTTTAGCGACCGAAACTTGTTAGCTTACCACAGTTTTAGCGACCGAATCTATTTTTTCTAACAGTGTTTGAATTTACGATGTAGCAAACAAATTTTCAACATTTGGCTACATGATTTCTCTTGTAATATTTTTACCAATTTATCATAATTCAGTCTCATATATATATAGTCATTATGGTACCTTAACCTACTATAAGGTGTTTTTGGTAACCCTTAGTCTTGACTCTTGACCAATTATAATTGAAAATAAGGGCCAATTCTTTATAAATTATTGTAGAAAAATATATGGTAAATATAGAATAGTGTACGGCACTTTGAATGGAGTTGCAAATTGCAACTGCAGACGAATGAGGAATGGGTTGGAATATTCCTCACCGTCTTTAGGACAATTATTACAAAGACAATTCCTATCTCAACTCATATCAAACTTCAACTTAATAACAACCAAAGATTCTCAATCTCTCCAATAGTTTTAAAGTCTGTTTCGCAGTTCATACATTATTATTAATCATAGATGTTTAGGAGTTAGCGGATCTATTAATAAATAGCGAATTCGGAGAGAAAATTGTGAGATAATCAGCTCTTCCAACCTGTTGTCTGCTAGTGGATCTACTCGCTCACAAACATCCCCACTCTCTAGTATTGGAGTACATATATTGATTTAAATATCATGAATTGTAATAGTGTTTAATAATAGATAGTATAAATATATATAAAAAAAATGTAATACAAAAAATATTTACTAAACAAACCTTAACTATTTTTTTTGGTGAAAAAACCTTAACTATTTTCATAGATACTATTATTAAACAAAATATATATATATATATATATATTTTAAAAGATTGCCATGGGTTTTTCAACACATTTTAAAATAATTATTATTTATCATATTTAGTATTTTAAAAAAAAAAATTAACGAAATACTTTATATTTTCTTTACAATCATCATCATAATATTTCGTTTATTGTTCTTTTAAAACTTTATGCTTCAATGCAATAACTAACTAAAAACTAAAAATAAAATAGTACTATTATACATGAGCTATAACTTTCAATATGACAAAGTAGATATATGGTTGTATTTCAGCGAAATAAGGTTCGATACAGCCTGTAAGAAGAAGACCTGCCACTATTGATGTCATTAATAATGTCGATGCTTTGGGACTATTTTTTTCCATAAAAAATTAATTTTTGATTGAACATTAAAGTTTATTTTTTCCCTTTAGGTCGACTCTTTATTGATTCGATTTAATTAAGTTTTAAATTATATATGTGCAAAATCAATCCGGTTTCTGTAATGGCATAATAATTGCCAGCAGGTGAAGGCAGCGCTAAAAATGATGTGTAGCATTTTGTAAAGTGATGTGTAAGCCTTATAAAGTGATGTATAGATGGTAGTTTGTTTTTTATTAGATTTTAGTTCATAACCTCCATCCATCATTTTTTTATACTCACACATCATTTCATATACACATACCCATCACTTTTGAATGTGCCAGCACCTACAGGCCGCCAGCGCCCAAACGTGCAAAATATTATTTATTAAAACATTTTTCATCGGCTCCATCTTATTAATTGCTACCTCCAGTTTGTTATTTGGCTTGGGCTCATTAAAAAAATAATACTCCCTCCGTCCCACATAACGTGTCATGTTTGACTTTTTGACACTGTTCATTGTTCAGTTTTGACTTAATTTTTTGCAATTATATATTTGGACAAAAATAGTCGAGATTGGTCTTATTAGAATCGTATGATCATGTAGTTTTAGAATATGTACTTTATATAATTTTTCATTGTATATATTTTGATATATTAACGATTGAAAAAGTGCATTGGATTGTGTGTAAAAGTCAAACAAGACAAGTTAAATAGGACGGATGGAGTAATAAATAAATAAATTGCTACCTCAGGTGTATAAAAACTGAATAAAGGGAACTTTTCATAAGTATTATATACTCTATCAGTCCCATCTAGCATGTCTTGTTTCATTTCTGTACACAATCAAATGTACATTTTCAATCGTTAATATTTCAAAATATGTACAACAAAAAATTATATAAAATATATATTATAAAACTACATGATTTTACGATTCTAACAAGATCCAACACGATTTTTTTTTTCAAATAGTATATACTTGCAATAACGTTAAATCAAAGTTAAACAATGAACATTGTCAAAAAGTCAAATATACTGGGACGGTGGAGTATTATGTATATAATATATATATATATATATATTATTACCTTGTAAACTTATCTTTTACTATTATTTAGCTAATCATGAATATTGAATTTGTATGATGCCATGAATTTCTTGCCATAACCGATCCATCCCAATTCCCACAGACTTGAACAGCAAATATATAGGGTTAAATTATTTGAAGATAACAAGCATTAACATATTAATTGATGATTGATTAATTTGGAAATTGTCATTATCATTTAATTAATTTAATTATATATTTATATTAATATAAATGTCAACGTCCAACCATTGTATTCGAAGAGTACCTAGTTGAGCACTCTTAGCTTACAATGTCGTCACGTATTGCATTACAAAACTAATTATGATGAATACACTATATATATTATCGATCGATGCATCCAAGTGGGTTACATCAGCACAAGCAACAAAAGACTTTCAGACATTAATATATAATAATTTTAGAAAAATTCGACCCAATTATTGACCACTGTTGCTGTTATTGTTAATTATTTTTTTAGCGATAGCGATTTCGATTATTTCCTTATTTTATGTAACAAAGTAAATGCGTCAATAACTAAAATTGCTTGTTTTACAATGCCAGATTGATGCAGGAATGCACCTTCCTCAATTCCATCCAACAATCATTTTATTTTTGTGTTAAATGTTGGAAATAAGTTTCATTTTGTCTTTTTTTTTTTTTTCCATTTCTTTCCAAATTCATCATAAACTTGCCTCATTCGGTCCTCTAATTTTGTCAAATATTGCCAAATCGGTCATATTCTACCCTAATATAATCAAATAAATTAGCATATTTTTTTTAGAACTAAGTATTCTATTTAGTAATGTACATTGCCTATTTTTTCTTATAAACTTGCTATAAAACAAAGTTAAAATTTAAAAATAAATAGCTTCGAAAAGTGAAACAAAATATAATGAATCAAAACAAGGAATACTATCTTTCATAAACTTTATATTAAAAATAAATATAATATATAATTCCTTCTTTTTATGAATAATAAAACAATATGTTTTATTTTAAAAAAATAAAAAAAATAAGATGCACTCCATATTATTGTCTCTTATTTTCATTGGTATAGGAAAGATAAGATCGATGCAACAACAAACAATCACAATCTAAATCAATCAATAAAAAAAAAAAAAATCCAATAGTAGTAGTATATTTTAATGTAAGCATGTTACAACTTAGAAAGGTCCAATCAACCGGAATTGCACTGCAATGTGAAGTATAATTAATTAATGAAATAAATATATAAAAAGTAAAGGCAATTAATTAACTGACTTTGTGACAAAATAGAGAAGGTGCAGTTAGTTGTATTTATTTATTTAAATCAATAGCTCAAGAAAGCCAATCAATCCAGTATAATTACATGCTTACCAAAAAATCCAGTATAATTAGATCGAACGCAGTTGCTCTGAATAATATTAAGTTTTAACAGTTTAAACAAGTATATTAAGTTTGCATCAAATATAATTAACCTAAGTAGTACTTCCTTCATTTTTTAAAGATAGCTACGGACCCACTCAGCACGCAGTTCAATGCACATTTTAAACCATTAATAATTTAAATTCGGTACATGTAAAAATTCTAAAAGTTCGATATTTAAAATCTACAAGACGGGACGAATCTAACAAGATCACATTTGGCCATATTTTAATTTGTATAATCATGAGAAAACTTTAAGTCAAAGTATATAAGTGAATAGTATCCATTAGTTAACAGTAACTAACAAAAAAAAAAAAAACGGAGGGAGTATGAAATTCTACTACTAATAATTTAAACAAATACTGTATATTAATTTCAAGTTTTGTGTACTCATAATAATTCATCCTGACTCACATAGAGAGAAGGCGCATTTTACTGACATCACATGTGTTGGCTGGGTTGAGTTGGCTTTATCCAATCAATCAATGAATATTCAATATTCCACGGGCTAGTCTCACAGCTTGGCCTTCATAGAGTGTGTGTATATTCGGACTCTTTGGCAACAATTCAGTCCTTGAGACTAGCAATAACCATGACCACCCCAACCACCCAACCATCCAACCATCTCATTATTTAATTAATTTCTCTCTCCTCCAACTCATCAATATTCATCCCAACCCAACCACCCCAATTTTACATTCTTTATCAATAACCACCCAACCATCCAACCACCATATTATATATATAATTATTTTAATTTATATAATTTTAAATTATGTTGAAATATTTAAAAAAAAATTATCAAAAATATAAAATATTTATCTTATTTATAAAGAATAAAAATCTAAAATATTAATCTATTTTTTTTATTTATTTTCATTTTATATAAATTTTAAAATGGGTTAAATATATCAAAATTGATATATTTTGTATTTAACAAAAATATAGCAAGAGTGGTCTCTATTTGTAGATAATGAAAAATTATAAAATATGGTATATTTTTTTATTTATTTTTATTTTAAAATATAAAAGATATAATGATTTTAATAGGATTTGATTAAAATTTTAGTTGACCAATGAGAATGAGACAAATGTCCCATTCCCATTGGCCAAAAGATGAGAGACCAAGTGGTCTCTATTTTTTTTTGGTCGACCCCTTGCATGAGACCATTTCCCATTTTACATTTTTTTTTTTTCAAGTAATGACATGGAGGTTGGGGTTGGGGTATAAATGGTCATGGATAAAGTTGGTCTGAAGACTTGGGACCGGTTCCATCCCTATGCCTCTCTATTTCAACGCATTGAGGATTTGAGGGTTTCTTTTGAGCATTGTCAGTTTCACCACGTGCTACGTGAAGGAAATAAGGTGGCTGTGATGCCCAAAAATTGGCTTGTGAAATAATTGTGCAATTTAATTATTTATTTATTTTGTAGTGGGAGATTTAATTTATTTTAACTAGTTAAATTGGGATATACCAATAACTCAAATTAGGGTGTACCAATTTTAACTACAGAGTGTTTAGAAATTTTTTTATTTTAATAAGGAAAGGAATAAGCACACTCCCCTTATAACTTGGTCAATATTGCAACTTGAAATTGAGAGAGGTCTTCGGACTTGGTGGCAGTAGAATTATAAGAATTGTTCTTCCCACTTCAAACCCACTCCCATAAATCTCGTACCTACCTAGTTCAGTTGCAACCCTCTCTTGACTCCTTTTAATACCCACCATCCATATTCTAATTCCTCTAGTCATTCCAGATATTGAAGTCGGCGGTGGGTATTGGTATTCTTTTAATCTTTTGAGTTCATCCCTTCACTTATTCTTCTATTGAATTGTTCTTCTTGCTACCATGTCTTACAGCTTCTCCGTAAGGATTGGCCTTAGTTTCTCAAGCTTTCAAGTGCCTTGCTTCTTCTACGTTGCAGAATCTGAAGGCATACACATATTGTAAGTCAATTTCTCTATCCTTCACTGCGTATGTTCATGACTCCAAGTCTGTTTCTCTGCCTTCTCCTCTTACCTGCTGTTTATCTCTTGTTTTTGTGTAAAACCCCCAACTTTGCATCTGAATTTGTGGCCTCCGATTGTGCTTGAATTGTGTGTTTAAATCTCTGGTTCGGTTGCCTTCTTCACGGGTCTCCCATGGTTTATTTTGTGAGTCCCAAATTGTTTCAAATATGTGTCGTCGTCTCTGCACTCTTTTTATTGTGTCATAATCCGTTCCATTTCAGATCTGTATTGAAGCTCCTTCCTCCACCGCCTCCTTATTTTCTTCTGTGTAATCCTTTTTGCCAACACCCAAACCATATTTACTGTGCCTGTGTACGTATATTGTCGTGTGTGCATCTGGGGATGTAGTCCTTTTCGTAGCAACCCAAGCCCAATTGTTGTAATACACTAGTTGTGTGGGGCCCGGAGTTATCCTTGATTTTGCCTTATTTTGTGTCCTTCTCGGTCAAGCAGTAAAGATGAAGACCAATTCTCCTATTTCGTTCCTGTACCAATCACCTTATTTGTCTTGTTCTATTATTTTGCCTTTTATTTATATCTTCCCTTGGTTAGTAAATGGCAACGTGATGTGCCTTGTGCAATTAATAGAATTCAGTACTTATGTATACGGTGGAGTTATCAAAATGCTTAATTATTTCATGTCTGGGTCTAGTTTTTCTTGTACTGTTATCTTATAACCGTGGTGTAACTACAGTCCAATTCCTTGATTCGGTTTTGTTATGGAAATATAATTTCAGTAATGCGGGTTTATTTGTCGGTATGGAGTAATTTATTACTATCATGTGGTTGGTAAAATATATGTTTGGTGAAACCAATACATGAACTTATGGCTATTTGGATATCGGATGTTGGATGAGGGTAATTGTCCCTCCTATTGGTAGAGCCTGTATGTGTCTATAACCCTAGACAGTCGGAGTACTAGTCTAGGACACCGGTGTTGTAGTTATAGAGTCCTCTGCATGGCGAGAGATGATATATATGATTATTGGATTGGTATGGTGCATTGGATTGGTTTCATTTAACATATGTGTTACCTACATTATCAATTTTTGGAATTTAAATTCGGTAAATTGTCACTATCGGTATATAATTATCCTTTTGTGTCGTTGGGTCAACCCTGAGTCTCCTGCATGTGTGGGATAGGGGATTGACTTACTCAGCATTGCTGATGTTGTTGCTTTCATTCTTTTTCAGGATAGGTGACTGAGATTGGCATGGCATTGCATTGGGATTTTGGGGATTTTTGAAATAAGCTTTTATGTCGCACTATTTCTTTTCGACCCTGCGAGGTCAAAGTGGTACTTTAAGTATTCAATTACATTTTATCCTAGTCTAATAAACTAGTATGGTACGTACTAAACTGATTTTTATAGATAATTATTATTTTATGGTTGGCCATTGTGATTTTAAATATATTCTAAATTTTAAGCCTTAGCATCTTCTATTTAAGTCATCTTGGTATTGAACTCAAATAGAAAATGTGGCGGTAACACCCTTCTTCCGCTGTTTTTAAAATGGGGGTGTTACAAAGTGGTATCAGAGATATATTTTTAAATATATTAAATATATATTTTTAATTATTATTCTAGTATGTTTTAAAACTTATTTACGTATTTTTAAGAAATATTAAACATTTCCTTATACTACTAGCATTTTAAAATTATGTGTATTTTTACTTAATTTAGTATGCTATCTGACATGATTTATACACATTGGCTAGTACAAAAAAATCTATTTTAACAGTGGGTACTTCTAATTTTGTCGAACTTATATAATTAGTACGGTAACGTTGATATATTTTTTTTTATATAGTGAGTAAATGTGTAAACACATATTAAATTATAAATATTTGCTGCATTAAATATTTTTAAATTTTGGGGGTGGGCATTTGCATCCATATTGCATGTCTAACTTGTTGATAATTATGGATATATGATATGATGTTGGACTTGGATTATTTAGATGGCTGACAGGAATAGTCGTGACAAGATCATTGATGATCTTTTGGGTATGGTACCACACCTTGTAAAGAGGTTAGAAGAAACTCAAGAGGAGCTGAAACGATCCAATGAACGGAACCAAATGCTCCAACAAAGGAATGAAACCTTAATGGCAACATTGGAGGAACGTGTGAACAAACGCATAGAGGATGCCCGCAACTTTGTTGCGGAAGCCAAGAAGGATAGGGTCGCTACCAATACTCGGTTGGCGGAAATTAAAACGCGCATACGACAATGTGTAGCGAATCAAAGTGACTCAACCCCGAGGAGGAGTACGAAGAGGAGTGAATGATCACTTCTACTCTTATGATTCAATTTCATACTTATGATTAATTCTATGTTGCTTTTGGCTTATTTATTTTGATATTGACTGCTAGTTATTGCTTGGTATTGTTTTGGCCATTTTTTTTGTGGACTACTTGTTTTAATATTATCTTATGTCTATGTTCCTTTTTATATCTGCTACATTTTTTTGGAATACTCAAACAAGAACTTATATATTGTGTGCGTGTGAAGCAGAATGGCCAACAATCAGGCAGATGATCGCGAAGTTGACCCAGTTGGAGGCCAACCTAATCCTTTCGATGCACCTCTTCCAAACAATGATAGGGAACGATTAAGGGTTCTTGAACAAATGGTGGTTATGCTGAGTGCCGACCTTCATAGGCAAAGGGGTGATACACATGCTGTTCCTGTCGTACCACCAACACCGGCGCCAATTGACTACCTCGATGTGGTTCTCAAACATCGGCCCCCAACTTATGAAGGACAGGAAGACCCTGAAAAGCTGGAAGAATGGATTGATACAGTGGATAAACTACTTACAGCAATAAAGTGTCCGGATGACCAAAGGGTGGAGGTAGCAACCTACTTCCTGAGAAAAGCAGCTGATAAGTGGTGGAGACTACACATCCAAGATCAACCTGAAGGGTATGGATGGGATGAGTTCAAGGAAGCCTTAAGGAAGAGATTCTATCCGATGAGCGTTAAAAATGCAAAGTATGAGGAGTTCATAACGTTGCGACAAGGAAAGATGAGTGTGCATGAATACTACGTGCAGTTCACTGAGCTACTGAATTTTGCTCCAGCTTTGGTGCCAACTGATCATGACAAGGCACAAAAATTCGAGTTGGGCCTCAACTTGGCAATTCGAGAAGGATTGGGAGGTAAACAATTCTCAAGTCTCCAAAAGATCTATGATCGAGCATGTGCAGTTGCTCGAGTTCAAGAGCATAAAAGGAAACTGAATGAGAGGCAGAATCAAGACAAAAGGGGAAGGATTGAAATTGGAAGGAATGATAACAACCCTCCAAGGCAAGAACGTGACCACAGAGATGGAGGACAAAGAAGGGAAGAAAGGGGAAGAATCTTGACCCCTTGTTCGCAGTGCAATCGGCGACACTTGGTCAAAGAATGCCCTAGCCCAACAGCATGTAACCGATGTGGCAAAGAGGGACACTTTGCTAAGGAGTGCCACACTCGCATTGATAGGATCACGATACGAGATGATCTGAACAGAGGTCCGAGACAGCAACAACAGCAATACCAGCAAGGACAGAATAATCAGTATCGGAGGAATGGAAATGGGAATTGGAATGGAAATAGGAACTGGAACGGAAACCGCAATGGGAATAATCAGCGTCCATATCAGCAGCAACAAGGAAATGGAAATCGGGGTGCTAATGATCAGAACCGTGGGGGAAACCGCTTCGAGCAACAGGGACGCCTCAATGTGATTAATCAAGCGGATTTACCGGAGCAACAAGCCGATGTCTTGCAAGGTACATTTTTAATACTTGGTGTACCTGTTCATATATTATTTGATTCTGGTGCAAGCTGTTCGTTTATGGCATCACGAGTAGTTAAAAGTCTACAACTTCCACCACCTAAGTCTATCACACTAGGGATTTCTCTACCATCAGGGGACGTAATTCCCTGTAAGAAAAGATATACTGATGTCCCTATCACCATAGAAGGAGTAGTCTTTTCGTCGTCATTGGCAGAATTTGATCTAAAGGATTTCGACATCATCCTTGGAATGGATTGGCTAACACAATTCAAGGCAAGGATCGATTGTCAAAAGCAGAAGGTGGTCCTGCGAGGACCGAAAGGAGAGAAGGTGGCCTACTATGTGAACCCGCGTAAACCGACTACCAAGTGGGTGACAGCTCCACAATTGGGAACGATGCTACGTAAAGGATACCCATTGTTTATGTGTCATGTGCACAACATGCAAGCTAAGGAAGAAGGATTGGAGTCGATACCAGTGATCAAGGAATACCCGGACATCTTTCCTGAAGAGATACCAGGGATGCCACCTGTTCGAGATATAGACTTTACGATTGATTTGGTGCCTGGAACTGAGCCAATCTCAAAAGCTCCATATCGATTAGCTCCGGCTGAGATGAAAGAATTGAAGGATCAATTAGAAGAGTTGCTGAGTAAAGGATACATTCGACCGAGCACTTCACCGTGGGGAGCTCCAGTGCTCTTTGTCAGAAAGAAGGATGGAGGGATGAGGCTATGCATTGATTATCGGGGACTGAACCAAGTGACAATCAAAAATAAATATCCTCTACCGCGGATCGACGATTTGTTCGACCAGTTAAAGGGTGCAAGGGTCTTTTCAAAAATTGATCTACGATCAGGGTATCACCAGCTGAGGGTGGCAGAGAAGGATATACCTAAAACAGCCTTTCGTACAAGGTATGGACACTATGAATTTACGGTGATGTCATTCGGCTTGACGAACGCACCAGCAGCCTTTATGGGACTGATGAACAATGTCTTTCGGGAACTGTTGGACCAATGCGTAGTCGTCTTTATTGATGATATCTTGATATATTCAGGGAATGCAGAGGAGCATGCGCAGCACTTACGCCAAGTGTTGGAATTGCTGAGAAAGCACCAACTCTATGCTAAACTGTCGAAATGCGAGTTTTGGCTAGATAAAGTGGCATTCTTAGGTCACATTGTTTCAGCTGAAGGAGTATCAGTGGATCCGACAAAGGTAGCAGCAGTTGCCGAATGGTCTGTACCAAAGAGCCAAACGGAGATTCGAAGTTTTCTGGGTTTGGCAGGATATTATCGGAGGTTTATTAAGGACTTCTCCAAAATTGCCCGACCTTTGACTCAAATGCTGAAAAAGGGGTTAAAGTATCAATGGACGGAACAGTGCGAACAAGCCTTCCAAGAGCTTAAGAAGTTGCTCACTTCAGCACCTGTTCTCACTTTGCCAAACGACAAAGAAGACTTTGAGATATACAGCGATGCATCAAAATTTGGACTTGGTTGTGTTCTGATGCAACAACGGAAGGTCATAGCTTATGCCTCGCGACAATTGAGGCCACATGAAGAAAATTATCCTACACATGACTTGGAACTAGCAGCTGTGGTGTTTGCCTTAAAGATCTGGCGGCACTACCTATATGGGCGAACATGTAGGATATTTACTGATCATAAGAGTTTGAAATACATCTTTACACAAAAAGAGCTGAATATGAGACAAAGACGGTGGCTCGAACTCATTAAAGACTATGACCTAGACATTGCTTACCATGAAGGGAAGGCAAATGTGGTGGCTGATGCACTAAGTCGTAAGACGAAACATTTGACAAGCACAAGAATATTGCCTTCAGAGCTTTATATGGATTTGGTTCGGTTGGATATTGAGCTTGTTCATCAAGGAACAGTGTCGGCATTATTGAATAACTTAACCATCAAACCAACACTATTCGATGAGATCCGCGAAGCTCAACCTGGAGATGTGAAACTTGAAAGAATCAAGGAGAAGATAGCACAAGGCAAGGCTGATGAGTTCAAAATTCATGAAGATGGCAGTATTCGTTACCAAGGACGATGGTGCGTACCGAAAAAGTGTGTGGAGTTGAAACAAAGAATCATGGAGGAAGGGCACAACACACCATATTCAGTGCACCCTGGGGAAGGCAAACTGTATAAAGATCTGAAAGAAGCGTTTTGGTGGCCAAGGATGAAGCAAGAAGTGAGTGAGTTTGTGTCAAAGTGCTTGACATGTCAGAAAGTAAAAGCTGAGCGTAAGAAGCCGTTAGGCTTGATGCAACCGTTGGAGATTCCGTCATGGAAATGGGAGAGCATCTCTATGGATTTCGTATCTGGACTGCCGAAGACACTGAGGGGTATGAATAAAATATGGGTAATTGTGGATCGACTCACTAAAGCTGCTATTTTTATACCCATGAAGGACACATGGACCATGGATCAATTAGCAAAGGCATATGTTGATAATGTTGTGAGGAGGCATGGAATACCTCAAGACATTGTGTCTGATCGAGACAGCCGATTTGTCTCAAATTTCTGGACGAAGTTACAAGAAGCTTTTGGAACTAAGTTGAAGATGAGCACCGCATTCCATCCCATGACAGACGGTCAAACTGAAAGGACAATACAAACGTTGGAAGATATGTTACGGGCATGCGTCCTAGAATTCAAGGGTAGTTGGGAAGATCGATTGCCCCTAATCGAGTTTTCCTATAATAATAGCTACCACTCTAGTATTGGAATGGCACCCTTTGAAGCATTATATGGACGACGGTGTCGAAGCCCATTATGTTGGAGGGATGATACAGAGGCAGTGGTCGTGGGACCACAACTAATTGATGACTCAGTTGAAGCAATTAAAGTCATCCAACAGAAGATGAAAGCAGCTCAAGATCGACAAAAGAGCTATGCCGATCAACGACGCCAAATGGGAGAATTCAAGGTTGGTGATAAGGTCCTCTTAAAAATATCGCCGATGCGAGGAGTGATGCGTTTTGGGAAGCGTGGGAAGTTAAGCCCACGATATATTGGCCCTTACGAGATTATCGAGCGAGTAGGAAATCTTGCCTACCAACTCGCCTTACCAGTGGAGCTTGCACGAGTACACAATGTCTTTCATATATCTCAATTGAAGAAATATCATCATGATCCCTCACACATCCTTCAACCGGAAGTCATTGAGTTGGACGAAGACTTGACATACGAGGTACGTCCGATGCGCATCCTAGACACGAAGGAGAGAGCAACAAGGAATCGAACTATACGTATGGTCAAAGTCCTATGGTCAAACCACGACTATGAAGAAGCTACATGGGAGATGGAGGAGGATGTAAAACAGAAATACCCAGAGTTATTCATTGAAGCTAGCGAACAAGTTATGCGGACATAACTATTTATCCAAGGTGGGGAGGATGTGACGACTTGACAATATAAGGTTAGTATTCTAAATCTATTTTCAAAAACGACGTATTCTAACAAACTTCGAGGACGAAGTTTTTCTTTAAGGTGGGTAGATTGTGATGCCCAAAAATTGGCTTGTGAAATAATTGTGCAATTTAATTATTTATTTATTTTGTAGTGGGAGATTTAATTTATTTTAACTAGTTAAATTGGGATATACCAATAACTCAAATTAGGGTGTACCAATTTTAACTACAGAGTGTTTAGAAATTTTTTTATTTTAATAAGGAAAGGAATAAGCACACTCCCCTTATAACTTGGTCAATATTGCAACTTGAAATTGAGAGAGGTCTTCGGACTTGGTGGCAGTAGAATTATAAGAATTGTTCTTCCCACTTCAAACCCACTCCCATAAATCTCGTACCTACCTAGTTCAGTTGCAACCCTCTCTTGACTCCTTTTAATACCCACCATCCATATTCTAATTCCTCTAGTCATTCCAGATATTGAAGTCGGCGGTGGGTATTGGTATTCTTTTAATCTTTTGAGTTCATCCCTTCACTTATTCTTCTATTGAATTGTTCTTCTTGCTACCATGTCTTACAGCTTCTCCGTAAGGATTGGCCTTAGTTTCTCAAGCTTTCAAGTGCCTTGCTTCTTCTACGTTGCAGAATCTGAAGGCATACACATATTGTAAGTCAATTTCTCTATCCTTCACTGCGTATGTTCATGACTCCAAGTCTGTTTCTCTGCCTTCTCCTCTTACCTGCTGTTTATCTCTTGTTTTTGTGTAAAACCCCCAACTTTGCATCTGAATTTGTGGCCTCCGATTGTGCTTGAATTGTGTGTTTAAATCTCTGGTTCGGTTGCCTTCTTCACGGGTCTCCCATGGTTTATTTTGTGAGTCCCAAATTGTTTCAAATATGTGTCGTCGTCTCTGCACTCTTTTTATTGTGTCATAATCCGTTCCATTTCAGATCTGTATTGAAGCTCCTTCCTCCACCGCCTCCTTATTTTCTTCTGTGTAATCCTTTTTGCCAACACCCAAACCATATTTACTGTGCCTGTGTACGTATATTGTCGTGTGTGTGCATCTGGGGATGTAGTCCTTTTCGTAGCAACCCAAGCCCAATTGTTGTAATACACTAGTTGTGTGGGGCCCGGAGTTATCCTTGATTTTGCCTTATTTTGTGTCCTTCTCGGTCAAGCAGTAAAGATGAAGACCAATTCTCCTATTTCGTTCCTGTACCAATCACCTTATTTGTCTTGTTCTATTATTTTGCCTTTTATTTATATCTTCCCTTGGTTAGTAAATGGCAACGTGATGTGCCTTGTGCAATTAATAGAATTCAGTACTTATGTATACGGTGGAGTTATCAAAATGCTTAATTATTTCATGTCTGGGTCTAGTTTTTCTTGTACTGTTATCTTATAACCGTGGTGTAACTACAGTCCAATTCCTTGATTCGGTTTTGTTATGGAAATATAATTTCAGTAATGCGGGTTTATTTGTCGGTATGGAGTAATTTATTACTATCATGTGGTTGGTAAAATATATGTTTGGTGAAACCAATACATGAACTTATGGCTATTTGGATATCGGATGTTGGATGAGGGTAATTGTCCCTCCTATTGGTAGAGCCTGTATGTGTCTATAACCCTAGACAGCCGGAGTACTAGTCTAGGACACCGGTGTTGTAGTTATAGAGTCCTCTGCATGGCGAGAGATGATATATATGATTATTGGATTGGTATGGTGCATTGGATTGGTTTCATTTAACATATGTGTTACCTACATTATCAATTTTTGGAATTTAAATTCGGTAAATTGTCACTATCGGTATATAATTATCCTTTTGTGTCGTTGGGTCAACCCTGAGTCTCCTGCATGTGTGGGATAGGGGATTGACTTACTCAGCATTGCTGATGTTGTTGCTTTCATTCTTTTTCAGGATAGGTGACTGAGATTGGCATGGCATTGCATTGGGATTTTGGGGATTTTTGAAATAAGCTTTTATGTCGCACTATTTCTTTTCGACCCTGCGAGGTCAAAGTGGTACTTTAAGTATTCAATTACATTTTATCCTAGTCTAATAAACTAGTATGGTACGTACTAAACTGATTTTTATAGATAATTATTATTTTATGGTTGGCCATTGTGATTTTAAATATATTCTAAATTTTAAGCCTTAGCATCTTCTATTTAAGTCATCTTGGTATTGAACTCAAATAGAAAATGTGGCGGTAACACCCTTCTTCCGCTGTTTTTAAAATGGGGGTGTTACAGTGGCCGATAGCTTGGCTAGGCATGGTGCGGGGAGTGAAGCGTTCTACACCACGTGGGCATTTCCGCCGGATTTTGTTATGGGGGATTTGGCAGCGGATGCATCCGGTGCTTGGTTCCCCGGTTCTAATTTTGCCTTAGTTCTTCTCTCCTTTTAGCTTGTTTCCTTTTCTTTTGTTTTGTTTTTGTCTTTTTTCTCCAGCTTCGGCTCATCAAAAAAAAAAAATATTCCACGGGCTAGCAAACTACTCTCCCTTTCCTTCTTGTACCACTATTATCCATTTATTGTCCTTTTTATCTTCCATTTCATTCTCCTATGGGACCTATACTTCATGTGTTTATTTTTATTTTATACTTCGACTACATATATATATACTCCCAACATCCCATTAAAATTGACTATTTTCTTTAGGCATGGGAATTTAGGTCGTGGTGTTTATTAGTTAAAATAGTGTGAGTAAATTTGACTAATACATCCATCTAGTTTATAATGTTTACATTTAACTTTTAATCATATCTATTAGTTAACTTTGACTTAATATTATCGTAATGATGTAGAAAGAAAAAAAAAATAGTCAAGTGTGGTTTGTTGGTATAGTTTTAGAATATATATTTCATATAATTATTATTTATATCTATTTTGAGATATTAATGGTTAAACATATATAGGGACTTTGTGCAGAAAGTACAATTGTCATTATTGTGGGGTTTTAATCATGCTTATGTTCATCTAATTTGCTTAAAAGAGAAAGTGGTCAACCTTATTGGGACACGCCAAAAACGAATAGTGATCACTTTTAATGGGACGGAGGAGTAGTAAGTAGAGTACTAAATAGGAGTATTTAATAATTTAATTGATTAAATGGGTGTATATTTTTTTTCTTTTTTTTTCATGAATAAAATATAACTATAAAAGAAATTATTAAATGGGATAAAAGTCTTGTAAATATCCATTTTACTAGTACTTTATTGTTTGGGGCTGAGTCAGCAATGAGCATGATGGATTGGGTCTATCCATGACTTTTGGAAGGGGGACAATTCTGCCTTTCACGGAATTGCTGCTGCCCTCCATCTCCACAGACTTCATACTCTACCTCTATAATTTTGGATATATCCTTCTTTTTTTTTCAAAAAAAAAAATAATATTTATTTTAAGGACATACTCCACTATTTGTCTTATTTCATGATATTTTCTTTCATAATCACTTAAATTTGATAATTTGTACTACTACTATTTTTGACTTCCTAACATTAATATACCCGAAAAAGATAAAGAAAAACTTGATGAAATTGTGGTGGGGGGAATAACCAACTTCATGGAGGACCTTTTAAAAGACTTAAACCCAATATTTTTATTTATTTATTTTTTAAATTGAAATTCAATATAATCTACTCAGAAAATAAACAAACTTTTAATTGATTCAACTGTATATTCTTTTTTCGCAATTCAAAAGTAAAGGATAACCGACCAACTGCAGTTGATTTAAGTGGATTGGGCTCTAATCGTTTAAATAATATCTCAGGTTCAAGCCTTGTGTATGCAAAAAAGTTTATTTTGGGAGAGGCGTTCTTCATTGCCTATGCACATTTTTGAGAAATTAGTATTGAACCAATGTGACATGGTGATATTTAGTAATTCACAAAAAAAAAAAAAGAAAAAAAGAGTAAAGGATAATCTTATCACGAATTAGGTCTTACTGAGGAATAACCTTAACCAAGTCATGTTTGAAACATTAATTACGTCTTATTAAGACTCTCATTTAAGTCATTTTGAATGAAAACAAATTTCTTTTTTTAATATTTTAGAAATACATACCCAGAGGATAAGATGTGACTATAAATCTTAACAATTCAATCCGTAATGTTGCATATCGAGAACAACAATTGTTTCAAGAAGATAATATCATTTTTAAACTAATCTCAGGAAGAAAATTTTCGGACAATTCATTATGATTCATGACAATACATACATACTGCCGTGACGAAAATTTTGTGGACAATTAATAATGGCCATTAATTAAAACCTAAAGAAGTTGGATGATCAAATTTCTTATTCATAAAAGTGTGAAAATGAACCTTAAATTTGTACTTCCTCTTTTTTTCTTTTTTTTTGCCACGGACACACCTAGCACGCAGTTCAACGCAAATTTTAAATCATTAATAACTCAAATTCGGTATAAGTAAAAATTCTAAAGTTCGATATTTAAAAACTACAAGACGAGACGAATCTAACAAGATCTCACTTGACTATATTTTAACTTATATAACTATGATAAAACTTCAAGTCAAAATAATTGTGTGAATAGTGTCAATTTCGCTAATGTAGCGATCTTTAAAAAATGGAGGAAGTATAATTTTGGCAATGGTCCTTTCCGTATTGCGCAAAATAAATGGTGTGATTTGGGAATGGTTATGTTGCGATTGCACGACTCCACAGCACATCAAGACGGAAATCTTGATCGTCCAATTAAAATCCAATGGTTGTAAATGCAAAAGGGTAAAGTTGTCCAATAAAATATGTAACAGTTTTATTAATTACCAAATTAACAACATTACTACATATCTTTAGCGGATTTACTTCATATCTTAAACGGAAATCTATCCTAAAATATGTTATAACAGAAAAATTAACTAAAATGAAAACATAATATCGACACAAATTATACTATTAAAAAATTTTGTGCCAAAAATAGCATTAATTCCTTTCAGCGATAATTGTTTATATTTTTCAGCGATATGTTGTGTTGTAATATGTTCTTTTCAGCGATGTTATATGTACTTTTAAGCGACAGTACCGTGTTGTTTTCAGCGATGATAGTCATTATTTTCAGCGATATACAGATTGTTTTTAAGCGATCTGTTCAAATTCTTTTTATAGATTAATCACAAATTCTACTATAAATCATTGCTAAAACATAATTGTCGTTGTCGCTGAAATATAATTGTATTTGTCGCTGTATGACAATAAACATGTCGCTGAAACATGTGTTGGTCTGTTGCTGAAATTGGTCTATTGCTGAAATATATATAGGCATAGTCCTTCGTACTCATAGTAGCTTGTATAGTATTTTTAAAAAATATGAAAATTGATTATTTTAATCATGAAGTTAATCTCAACCATCCATTTATAAATTAAATCAACAGTTCCAGTACACCGCAGTACACAAGTATCAATCGTACCCTAACTTAAACCGTGATTTTATTACAATTTTAATTTTTGGAAAAAAGGTCAATATAGTCCTTTTTTTTTACAAAAAAAGCCAAATCAGTCATTTTTTATTTTTTGGCTCAATTGATCCGCTACATATTCTAATTACGTCCCAATCGGTCCTCCACCCAGTAATTATGCCCTAATTACATATTTCTGGCCAAATCAATCCTTTTTTTCAAAAATCTAAATTGGTCCGTTATTAATTTTACCCCATTTCATGCAGTCCAATGCACATTTAAAAAAACTAATAACTCAAATTTGATATACGTAAAAATTCTAAAATTTTGATATTTATAAACTAAAACGACGAGACGAATCTAACAAGATTCTACTTGACTCATTTTAATTTGTATATCTAGGTCTGTCTCGTCGTATTAATAACGGACCTAGATATACAAGTTAAAATGAGCCAAGTAGGATCTTGTTAGATTCGTCTCGTCGTGTAGTTTATAAATATCGAAATTTTAGAATTTTTACGTATATCAAATTTGAGTTATTAGTGGTTTGAAATGTGCATTGGACTGCATGAAAAGGGAACAAAAATTAATAACGGACCAATTTAGATTTTTTTTTTAAAAAAGACTGGTTTGGCCAAAAATATGTAATTAGGGCATAATTAGTGGAAGGAGGACTGATTGAGACGTAATTAGTATATGTAGCGGACCAATTGAGCCAAAAAATAAAAAGAATGATTGATTTAACTTTTAATTTTTGCACACAAATATAATAGCACGGGTGATGAGTCAGAGACATTTGTGTCACTAATTCGCCCACATGTGTTTGGTCCTCGTGTAATTGTGATGAATATTCATTAATTTAATTAATTAATCATAGCTCCAGAAAAAAGAAAATACACATTTCAATGAAAGTCAATTCATTATATCCGGGTTTAAACTATTTGATCCGTCTCACTATTTTGTTACGGACATACCAACACGTATGCTGATACATATTTTTAGCGGTTAATAATTTAAATTGTATACAATAAAAAGTTATAAATAGTTAATTGTCTAAAATTACAAGATTAGACGAATCTAACAAGATCTCAATTGACTATATTTTTTCTTACATAGTTATAATAAAAATTCGAATCAAAGTTCAACAATAAATAGTGCCAAAAAACCACCCGTAACAAATATACTGAGACGGAGATAGTATACATTTAAGCATAATAAAACTTAAGAATACAACATTGGCCCAAGTAGGGGTGAAAATGAGCCGAGCCGAGCTCGAGCCTGGTGTATCTCGGCTCGGCTCGGTTAAGTCTAAGTTCGGCTCGGCTCGAGCTCGAAGCTCGACGAGCTTCAAGATATTGAGCTTGGCTCGAGCTCGACACAATATATTGAAGCTCGAGCTCGGCTCAAAGGGCCAAAAAAACTCGACATAAATTCCAACTTTTTTTTGTTGAATTATCGAGTATCCCCAGGCTACATTGGACCCAAGACTAAAAAATTTTAAATTATTGAATAATGAGCTTAAAATTTGAAAGATGGAGTTCTGTATAAATACATTAAACTATTCATAGTTCCTGCTAATAGTACCAACTACTCACAAAATGACATATATGAAAATATACAACCAGGATGCATATTAAACCACTATTTCTAGTTCCTGCTAATAGTCCCAACTCACAAAATGACATATATGAAAAATTGGACTTCCTCACCCTTATTAAGAAAGAAAATATACTAATTTTTTAAGAAAAAAAGAAAAAATATATATATATATAAAATATTCGAGCCTATTATCGAGCTTTCGAGCCGGTTATTGATTATCTCGGCTTGATCTCTGTAATATTCCGAGTCGATCTCGATTTTGAGTCGAGCCTTTTCGAGTCGAGCTTTGGTCGAGCTTTGATTAAATCAAGCCCGAATATTTTACGAGTCTATCAGTCTCATTTACACTCTAGGCCCTAATATAAGCTTTTAATTTAAGGTGCATAGGACTTATGAACTTTGTAAATAATAATAATAATACATTGAAAGCAGCCGAGTACTCTGCTTCTCCAAATTACTACTTCACCCCCGCCCATGTTGCACTCCTCCCTCCCGGATTTGTGGGTGTGGAAGGGTGTGTCTAATGGTATGTACACAGCCCGTGCTGCTTGTCTCTTTCTGACCGCTGTCGAAAGTCCCCCCAAGGCTGGTGTTGGTTTTGGAAAGCAGCATTCCCAGAAAAAGTTTGTTTTTTCATCTGGCTTCTGTGTCATGCATCTCTGCCAGTTAATGAAACTCGTTATTCCCGTCATGTGGCGCCCTGTCCTCTTTGTGTTATATGTGGGAATTCTGAAGAAACTTGGATGCATTGTCTGTTCTATTGTGGATGGACTACTCAGTTCTGGACAGCATTGAACACCAACATTCTGGATGACTGTGCTGACATCCCTAAAGATGATATACGACTGTTCCTTCAAGGTATGTATCGTGCGTATGGCCCCCTTTTTATTGCCGCTCTATGGACTGTTTGGCTGGAATGTAATGCCAGAGTTTTTGGAGGCAATTGCAAGCCTGTTTGGCTTATTAAAAAAAAAAAACATTGAACTTGGTTCTGGACATGGATTCTGCTGGGAACTCTCCTAGTAACCCGAGGCCGGTGAGACTTGTCCAATGGAATTATCTTGGCCTAAAGGGTATAAATCTTCATGTTGATGGCAGTTCCCTTGGGAACCCCGGTAGGGCTGGCTTTGGCTTCGTGGTTCGTGATGAGGGTGGCCATTAGATTGGGGGAGGCTGTGGTCATCTAGGCCATGCAACAAATATTAGGGCTGAACTAAGTGCATTGGCGTCGGGCCTACGTTATGTCCGTGATCTTGGGATCACTCAGATATCTTGTTATTCAGACTATGTAGTGGCGCTCCAAGCGCTGGACTCTTGGAATCAATTCCATCCTTATGCGGCTATTCTTGTTCAGATCCATGAGCTGAAGAGATCCTTTGAATGGTGCAGTGTTCATCATGTTCTCCGGGAGGGGAATAAGGTGGCTGATACTCTGGCTAAACATGGGGCTTCAATTGAAGACTTCTATGCGACGTGGGCATTCCCACCAGATTTTGTCAAAGGGGACGTGGCGGCGGATGCATCCGGCGTGTGGTTTCCCCGTTATTAGTTGGTTGATCTTTCTCATTTAGTTGTTTTTCTTTTTATTTTTTCCCCTTTGTTCCCTGGCCTCGGCTTTCCAAAAAAATAACGGGTATGGTAGTCAATGTTTTCACACACATATATAACGACCGTTTATTTTTAGTTTTTTTTTAACAGTCTATATAAACTAGGAAATGGTGGCTACAACCTATATCACATAAATTACAAAGAAGAAAAATAGAAGAAATAAGGACCGGATGGAGAATCGAACCCCAACCTAGTGGTTAAGTCCCATGTATAACGTGATTTGATTATACGAATTACATTTCAAAGGTTAGGAGTAATATTTTAAAAATTATTGAGATGCTTATACCAACTATATTCTATTGAAGATCAAATAAGTTAAACGATAACTATATATGCTATCAGCTGTATAAAAGTAGGAGTATTAGTATTATGTTTTTCACTCTATCCCTCTCTTTTATTCCCCTTTGTAATTTGTGTGGCATGGGCTCCCACCATCCTTTTTCCAGACCTTCAATGGCTCCTAAAAAAATAAAAATAAAATGGAGATTTACCTTTTTCCTCGCTTTGGCTCATCCAAAAAATATAATAGAGTTTTAATTTATAATATAGGGAAAAACATGTACCACAAATATTATTTTGAAAATAAAATAAAATAATCACTACGCTAGCTTTTTAAATTTCCCATCATTATGCCAAATAACTATATTTAGATACTACGGTTGTTCCTCTCGTTGTTGAAAAGAAAATTGGCGTGGTCTTCATGGGCTAGAAAATTTATATAAACACCATGCTAAAATAGTTGAGCCCAAGTTCTTTGGGAAAGAAGAAATGGCCCACCAATTGATCCACACGTTGGGCTAATTAACCCAAACTATAGGCCTTGTCAAATTTGGGCCTTCCCCTCCAAGTGAGGAAGGTTCAACAAATAAAAATAGAAGCACTTTTTTCTTTTTTCTTTTTTTTTTTTTTTCTTTCACAACAATAGAAGCACTTCATATTAATAAAAATAAAAGAAAAATAAGTACAAATAAAAAAGTGGAATTTTTTATTTAAAAACAAATTTTCATTAAATCCTATTCCATCCATTTCCATTTTGAGTTTTTACACTGTTTCTTGATAACTTTGATCTAATGTTGTCACAATTATGTAAACAAAAAATATAATTAAGTTCGGTCTTGTGAGATTCGTCTAATCATATAGTTTTAAAATATATACTACTTTCGTCTCATTATAATTATTATGGATCTACATGACACGTATGCCGATATATATTTTTACTGTTAATAACTTAAATTATGAACAATATAAAATATTAAAAATTCGAATCAAATTTAAATAGTGAACAGTGTTAAAAAAATCAAACATTACAATCTAAACTAGACAGAGAAAGTATTTTTTTTTATAATTTTTATTTTTAAGATATTAATTGTTAAACAAATGCACCAGATTTGGTTGAAAATCGCTCGTGTGTGGTTTATAGGTGATTAATGAGTAGTGCTACTCGAACTCGACTCGGGACTCGGCTCGGAAAAAACTCGACTCGTACTCGAAAAATTTGAGTCGAGTTGAGTAGTCGAGTAGGGTACTCGAGTATTGAGCTCAAGCTCGAGTCCGTATATATGATACTCGAATTCGAATCGAGTACTCGAGTTGAGTCGAGTATCAAGTTGAGTATCGACCCATTTTCTTTCTTTTTTTTATTTTTTTAAATTTTAAAAGAAAAATAAAAAAAATAAAAATTACTCTATAAGCTCGAGTATTCGACTCGAGCTCGAGAAGAAAAAAATTAAAAAAAATAATAGAGAGTCGACTCGATTGATTAAAAAAAATACTCGAGCTTGAACTCGAAAGATAGAAATAATGAATCCTAATGTAAATAGAATTCGGATCCAAATTCCATAGAATATTTTTTAGAATCTAAATAGGATTGTCTATAATGATAGACAAATGAAAAACTTTCTCAAAATCTCATCTTGAACAGGCCTCTTGAATCCTCTCTTTGCCTATTTCATCGAGTCAAGCTCGAGCTTGAGCTCAACTGCTGGACTCAAACTTGAACTTCAGCTCGAGTAGCACAAAAATACTATCCACTACTACTCGAGTGTGGTTAATCGTCATGTCCATCAATAAACCCCAAAGGCCCAAAGATTGTTCCAATCTCGTAGTAGAATTGTCGTAGTAGAATTGCAAACAAATCAAATATTTTTGCTTTGATTGGTGATTAGAGATATTCGAAATTTTGATATACGAATAATATATATGTAATTAAATATATCAATAATTTAAAAATAATTTTTCGAATGAGTAGTATGTAACTGCGTACTTCCTCTCCGATGGTCCGATGCCGAGTTGGAAGAAATGCAAGTCTTCATCGAGCTCATAACCGAAGGAGAATTCCAATACAAGGATCCGCCACCAATGCTTTTTCAATCGCAATAATCTCAAGTTTGCCGGAGATGGGAGTCGTAGATTCTGCTTTCCTCCGTCGCCGGTAACCCCTTTTCTTTTTTGCTTGTTTGGTGATCATTACCCGATCCTGGCATTGCTCTATGGAATACTACGTGTGTAAATGTTGTATTTTCGGTTTGGAAGAGGGCCGGAATGGATTTGTTTACCGTAATTGTCAAGATTGTTCCTGTCTTTCTTTTGGTATGCTTGGTGATATAAGTTTCTTTTTTGAATTCGAACTTCTTCCGAGTCTTTTGAGTAATTTTCGATGCCGTTTCTCGCTATTTACTTCCACTTGCAAAGGGCTATTGAGCAATCTGGTGGAGAATGCCATCACGATTCACGGTAGCTTAATTCTTTGTTGCCAAATGGTGCACTTATGGCAATTGTTGAGTCGATATCAGGACTGGAGCTAATGCATAGAGGATTCTTGCACATATGTGCTTCTTTTGGCTTAGATGGTTCTATTGGATTTTGGAATGGTAAAGGGGACATCTGTTTGACTTGTGCTAGCAAAGGGTGCTCCTTCCTTGTACACTGTTGAGTTCTCAGCTGAAACTTAAGACGGCACTCTTGGCTTCATCTTCTAGTGGAGGCAGTGGTTGGCAGCATATCCTGCAATGGTGGTGGAAAGGGAGGAGCAAGGATGTATAGAATATAGTTGGTTCCATGGCTGGGGTTGATAGCATTTTTCATTCTTCACTAAGCAATTTAGGACACATGTTCCATTGATTGACCGATCACTCAATATTAATGAATAATAAATACTTATTCATTAATTAAGCTTATTTGATAACTAAAATTAAGTGAGTTTGAATATTATTACTAAACTGGAATCCAAAATTGTTTGATTTGATTTTTTATTTTTATCTATTATCTTCAAATGGAAAGTAACTTCATAAAATTCTTTTAATAAATTAAACATAATTTTAACCATTTTTATTTGTTTAAATTTTGCAGCTTAAGAATACTGGTTCAGTCACTTGTGGCATGGACTCCCACACTTATTTCCTAGCCTGTATAGGCTGTTCAGCAAAAAAAAAAAGTTACTGGTTCAGTCACTTAATCATTTAGACTTCAGATAAAACCTGCTCAAGTTTATCACACGGCCTTACATATAAGCATATCTGGAAGGGAGGGGGCATGCTATTGCCTTTGATAAACATTAGGTCACTATAGGCCTTCGACTTTCAAGAAGAGGAGGGATTGGCCATTGGTGAAGAAGTAATTTGTGCCTTGAAACTCTTTATTGGTAACGTACATTGCCTTTTTTGTCTTCTATGTACAAACAGTGGGGTTTTGATTTACATCATGCATTGCCTTATAACATCAAACAGTGGATCTTGTTGGAGTTATCTAATGTTTAATGGAAGCCCATATTAATATTTCAGAAAGGAATCATCATTTTGTTTGTTTACAAAAATTTCATAATTCATAGAAACCATGGCAATATTGAGTTATGTTTGGACTTATGAGTTTGTACTTACACTGGAATACTAGAGAAGAAAATTTCGGTTGAGACTTGTGTGAGATTATTATCGGGATTGGCAATGGAATGAATCATACACAAGATAAGATTTATTACACATAAATAGTTGATAAATAATTGAATAAATATTTGATTATGAAAGACTCCCTCAGGATTGCATCTTTCTCTTAGATTAATTGTTCAGTAAATTGAGTAAAATTGATTATCAATGTTTTCAAGAAAGTTCATATTTGATTACGAATAAGTTGATTTTGATTTTACTGACACAAATCCACATTTGCATTTGAGATGTTAATTCTTACATGAATTTAGATCTACACTCCGTGTGAACTAAATTACCTTGCTTAATTGTTTATTAAAGAATTAAAACCTTTTCAGTTTAAAATACCAAAAAGTTATTAATTTATGTATTAGATTATAGAATTTTAACTGACAAAGGCAGTTGCAAAAATGATACTTCAACTGGGAAATATTACTTCAATGCTATACCATTTTAGATATAGAGTTTGAGTTTGATTCGTTGGGAATTTAGATTTCATTCTATAGTTTATTTCTTCATGGATTTAAAATGCCAAAATAAGCTAGTTTTTATATGGGTTGATTTCCATGCTGGCTTTGTACCAAAGGTTTTGTTGTACAATTGGAGCATGGGATTGTTATTCTGCCTTTCAACAAGATTTATAACTTAAAAGAAGAAACCTAATACAGTAACTTGCAAATAAAGGAAACATAATTGCCTCTGATTTTCACCATGGTGCTCCATGGCTAATCTAGTGTTGTAGACTGCAGTTTTGTGCCATTCTTATGCTCTGCGGCATTATTAGTTTCTCTGATCCTAGTGCAATGAGTGCCACTACTTTATTTTTATGTAGTATTTCCATATTTTTTTTCTTTTTTGAAGTTTGCTCCTCTGCTATGCTCATTATTTTATTACATTTAAAAATCTATGTTTTAAATAAGATAGTTGATCATAGGGTTTGAGTTTTATTCATTTAAAGTAGGTAGATGAACTATTAATTCAAACCCTAAGGAATGAATTTATTCAGATTTTCAATTTCAATTCCAGCCCATGAACCAACCACCCCCTATGTCTTCCGAGTTGAACGTAAGTACGTAACTGAATATTGGGTCAACGGCCAAATCATAGCCTCCTCTTTTCTAGTAACATTCAAACTTTATAATACCTTTTATCTAATTATGCCAAAGAAAGAAAGAAATTCAAAGCAAAAATAAAAAGGGTAGATAGAGGGGTAACTTAATTATTGCATGCTACCATTTGGCTCACAAAGGGCACTATGATGTTGATGGCTCCAAAGTCATTTAAAACCTTTTACTCTACAAATTTATAGCATGAACTAGACATTATCCCAACCGTAAAAGGAAAATAGAGATGACTATCTTTAACTTTTACTGTTCCACGGGATGAAACCCGGCCTAAAAATTTAGCCCCACACCTATTTAAGCCGTTTTCATTGTCTTTTGTTTTCTGCTCTGGAGTTATGCTTTTCTTTTGCAATTAACATAAACATAAACTTCATTCAGTTTTTCTTCTTTTCCAATTGCACAAATTGCTTGCTTGATATTCCCTTCATGGCTAGCTTTTATACTCAGGATTCAAGCTTCTCTCCGGCTAGAAGCATTCCTACTCCAGAATTAAGGACTAATTCAAATTTTCAAAGGTACTTCGTATTTCCCGTTTCTTTCTATTGTTGCATGTTTTTCCTTAAATGTGTTCAAATATAACCTTTTTGTCCTACTCTTTTTCTTGATTGCTTCCAGATATTACCTGAGGGAGCTTCTGGCGGAGAAGCAAAATTTTGAACCCTTCATAACAATATTTCCTAATTGTATCCGACTCTTGAATCAAGGTTTGCCGCTAGGATCAATGGTTCTATCTCTTCTTAGAGATGGCTCTTACTCTTTGTCCCTTTCTTGTTCTACTCAATCTGATTTGTCATTTTCTTTAATCTTTTAGGTAATGATAATTGAGTTTGATCTAAAAAATCATACAACATGAAAGAATCTATTCTATTAGTTGTATTTCCTTAAATTCTTTGAATAGGACACGGAATTAATTAGGAATTATGTTATGAAAACATTTCTAATGATATCAGATAAATATATTTTGTGGATGAGTTAACTAAATCAACAATTTGTTTTGGAGTAACAGAAAATAGTTCATGCATTTACTAGCATTTAAAATATTGGTGGTAGTTGGAATGAATCAATGAAATTAAGTCGCATACGTTACACATTTGAAACCTGACAAAAACATTTATCAAAAGCTACCTTCCATCCGTCAAAATGCAGTGTCATTTTTATTTTTATTTTATTTTATGCTTGGGAACAAAGAGAACGTTAGTTAATATATTTCTATCTTTTCTTGACCCTATAGGATTAAATTTGAACTGATTAGTTGACTGTTGACACCTCTAATGAGGGACAAAATCGGACTCTGTAAGAGGGGTGAGCTTGGTTCTTTCCACTAGAAATTTGAGCAAAACTCGTTTTCCTGCCTAAATGTTTTACTTCTGTCCTTTTCTACTTATGATGTATTAGCTTCTTGAATCCTTTTGGAAATGATAAATTAGTTTGATATTAAATAATCATACAACATGAAAGAATCTATTTTGTACTTGTATTTTGTTAAACTATTTGAATAGGGTGCAAATTGGTTAGTATTGATGCTATCATATCAATATGAATTTCATAACTTTCTCTCTATTCAGCAGTTTAATATTAGAGTTTTTATGTATCCCTAGTGACGCAATCAATCAATAAATTTTGTGGATGAATTAACTAAACCAACTATTTGTTTTCATGTTTTGTATGTTTAACATACGACAAAAATACAATAAACTTTAAAAAATGCACCTCATATTAAACAAAATAGAAATGCTTTGATCTGCTATGTGATCAAAGCAATGGCATGTGTCATGTGATCGAGCACAGATGATATGTAATCAGATTATAATAATATTTATTTTTATATATTAGTTTTGGAAGGTATCATGTTTCTTGATATGTATACATACATATTATTAATTTTGTCATTATTATGAAATGCTCCTGTATAGGATTTCTTGTAATTTTGAGTGGCATTGCTCTCAGTCTGCACTAGTTAACTGAATCAATGAAATTAGTGTCCCATACAATATTGAATGTGGTTAGCATTTAAGTACTATTTACTGGTGTGATTTAATTTTTATTTTGGTTGTTTGGTTGCAAGACAAATTGCAATGATGGAAGTATACTTTAGAAAAGTCTAGTTTTAAAATTTATTAGTAGAGTATACCAGACGTATGTCTTAACAACAAAATTAGGTTGTGTATCTTCATAGAGAAAGTGAAAAGATGTCAATTTAGCAATGCATGTTATTAGCATTACAATTCTGATTTTTAAATTTATTTGTAGAGACATATTGAAGCAATTAAATTTGGTTATCATGAGAACACTTGTATCTTAACTTTGTAGAAGTCTTGCTCTTAGCTTATGAAGTTCTTGTTTTCTCTTTTAAACATAAGTCTTCTTCCTTTCAGTCAAAAATAAAAAGTAAAAAAAAAATACACATCTTCTTTCATGAATATTTTGGATGCAAACATGTGTTTTTGGTAGTTATGTTAATCGATAAAAGAGTTTTCCATGTTGGCATGGTTGGCTATTTATTTGTTCCAGTGAGATATCATATCCATTCTGAATCTCTCGCTTATTCAGTAAGTTTGATCCATTTCTATTGTTATTATTAGTATTATTTTATTTTGTAACAGAGATATTACGAATTTCTGGGAGGATCCTTGGCCTTGGTTTGAATGATTATGGAATGCTACCATTTCGCGGTTCAAGTTCAGTGGCTCTCCCAGATATGATGACAGATGTGCCAGGAAGTAGTAACTGGAATGAAAATACCTGGAATCATAGGCAAATAGAGGTGAGCATAAATTGTGATAACCACCAAATACAATATTCAAGAGATTATTGTGCTTATTTTGTTTAATTAAAGTTTCCCTATCCTATCCTTGTTACTCTTGACGTTTAGAATGATCCCAAAATTCCATTAACTAAAAACTAAAAGTGTGTGACCCATTTTACATTCTACAGAGCAATTGAGGTAATGTTGCAAGCTTGCAGTTCCTATCTCCATCCAGTCCCTGATTTGTCTTCCCTTGATATGGATGCTGTTTGAAGATTTGATATCTTGATGCATAATCGGTTTATTTGTTGATTGAAAGACGGAAAAGGAATGTTAATCCTTTCTGCATTTACATATTAACTGTTGTATTGTACTACATTCAGTAAGAAAATTCTTGAAAGCTTAGTTCATTGTTCTGTTTATCCTGTGACTTTGATGCTTGTCAATATTCTTACTAATGTGGAAGTGTGAAACATTAACCATTTTCTCCTTTGTGTATGTGTATTTGCTATTCCCTAGGAAGTGAAGTGACTGCTAATGCTGGGGGTGTTCATTCCCTGTGGATGAATTGTTTGATTTTAAACTTGTTTGGATCCTACTTACACTCTGCTTTGTGTTTTAATGCTACTTATGATGTTTTATGTTTTGAAGGTATTCCAGATGCCGCAGGGTGTGTCCATGGACTGGCAATCTGTATTGAGACGTTCATCCTCGGCACTAGCTAGGAAAATCTTGCGCATGGAAGTGCCAGTTGATAGATATCCAAATGTGAGCAAATGAAATCTACTACTGACTGTGATTTCAGTTTCCTCAGAAATTGGAATTGAAATGCTTTTTTCATTCTCCATGAGCAGTTCAATTTTGTTGGAAGACTCTTGGGCCCTCGTGGAAATTCCCTGAAGCGAATAGAAGCTGCTACTGGCTGCCGGATCTTTATCAGGGGAAGGGGCTCAATCAAAGATCGCGCAAAGGTAAAAATCTTGTTATATCTCATATATTGTCTTGGGATCCAATGAAACCTAAAATTTCTATTTCCCAACATATTCTGTCGTCTGCATATGCTATTCATTCTTACGAGGATATGATTATAATAAACTTGTCAGTGATCATTTATCTACTCTTCTTGCTCCAAAAGGAGGAGAGGCTTCAGGGAAAACCATGCTATGCTCACTTGAACGAGCCGCTGCATGTTGTAATTGATGCACACTTACCTGCCAATGTCATCGATGGACAATTGATGCTTGCGAAGGAAATCATTGAAGAGATACTCAAGCCTGTGGTATATATCTATTGCTATTTTGTCACTTTTTCTCTTGTTGATGTTGGGAATTCACTTAATTGACACTTTATACTACAGAAAAAACCTGTATTATTATATAGGTTGAATCGTTGTTCACCCTGTAATTGTGACTTAATTCACTTCCTTTTTCGACTCATATGTGATCTTATGCTTCTATCAAATGAGTTGTAGATAAAAATCAGTTACGACTATCTTTTTTTTTTTTTTTTTTTTTCTAGTGCAATTTGTCTTATTTTGTGTCTACACGCAGGAGGAGTCACAGGATTTTTACAAGAGGCAACAGATGAGAGAACTGGCTATCCTTAACAGCATCCGAGCATAGAATCCAAACCGAGCTGCCTGGTAGTCGGTACTGACTTTCTCTGCAACGGCCCGTCTTCATAAGCTATTCATCCTGTGATGTTATATATAATAATCTAACACCAGATTGGTGTGGTATCGTCTGTTTGTTGACTGATAAAACCGAGGTTGGCCTTCTTTTAAAGAATTTGTGCAGAATGGTGAACCCATTTTTGTTACTGTTTCTAGTTATGCTGCTGGTTAATTGGTACTAGTGTTGGCGTATGTCTGGCTGTGGCCTGTGGACATTAGTTAAGGTGTTCGGGGATGACTAATTTGGAATTTGAGTGTTGTCTTGCCAACATGATGAGAAAGAATACTTCATCTGCAACTGCAAGAACTCAAACATTATACTAATACTCTCACATGAACGGGATTAAAGAATTCTCCCTGTCAGCTCCATGGCAATCGAACATACATAGCATTCACGGTATAATAAGGCCCAAGTAAGTATTTTAATTTTTTATCCACTAATGTCTACGTAATTCAGGACCATTTGTGGTTGAATTTTATGTCGAACAAGCATTTAAAATTTTGAATAGCATAAAACTGTCAATGAATATACTCCATTTGTATATTACACGGCCATTTACGACTCTTTCTTTCCATAATCCATAAGCTACCTTAACTCTTCAAAAGGCTACAACTTTATTGGCACAAACATTGAAAAAAAATGCAACATGTTCCAACAACACAAGACATAATCTGATAAGCAGCTAAAATATGACATGTACAACCTGACGAGGCATACAAATCACCTGTACAAACATCATGCTCCAACCCCATGACGTGTCCAGAAAATGAGCAACGATGCAATCCTCATCGGGGTGCGATGGAGGGCATCGCTCCACTGACGAGATCGCTGCTCGACACATCCTGGGAAAGAAATGGATTCTTCATGGAGGCGGATGAAGATGGAGGAGTCACAGCCTTGCCGGAATTACTGTTTATAGAATCTGTTGTCGTCAGATGGGTGTCAGATTCAGGCAGCATTAACCATATGGTTTCTAGTTCGCGAACCACTTCGGCCATCGATGGACGGCCGATTGTTTCGTCTTGACAACACTTGAGGGCAAGATTCAAGAACCTCACAACACATTCCGAGGGATACGACCCCATTTTATCGTCAATGATGGAAAACACCATACCCGACCGAAATGCATTGTTTACCTGAGACACAGCCAACAAGATTATTCATTCATGAAACTTGGTTTTCATAAAGGGCATCATATACTGAGCGCGCCAAAACCCCTCGTAAAAAATTAAAATTAAAAGTAAGCGATGGTATAGTACCTCCCGGACAATGTTTTTGCCATGAGAAATTGGGTGCATTCCGGTCAACATCTCCAAGAACACCACTCCGAGACTATAAACATCGCTCTTGTCTGTTAGCTTATGAGTTAGGAAATACTCCGGATCCAGATATCCCTACACGAATCACCGTGCAACTTTTTAGTTCACTAAAAGATGGGATGAATTGTATTTATAGTCGATCTGTTGAAATTCGAAAAAAGAAAAGCACAAGAACACTAAAAAAAAAAAAAACTCCCTCCGAATTCAAAAAGTTTTAACATTCCTTGTTTTCACGTAATCCAATACACATTTTTAAAGAGTAATATCTCAAATTTTATAAAATAAAAAATTATAAAACTTTAATATTATAAAACTATGTGATTAGACGAATCTAACAAGATCTCACTTGATTATATTTTATCTTAGTATATAACTGTAAAAAAATCGAATCAAAATTACTCAATGAATAGTGTTTACTATGCAAATTAATAAAATACGGAGGAAGTACTTAGCTTTGCCATTTTGTTTAAATCTCATCATCATACTCACCGGTGTCCCTTTGACAACAGTTGAAACATGCGAAGGAATGTCTCCTTCTAGCTCGGGAACAGGAGCCAGTTTCGACAGTCCAAAATCAGCAACTTTAGCAGTAAATTTTGAGTCCAGCAATATGTTGGTCGCCTTTACATCCCGATGAAATATTGGAGGATCAGCTTCAGTATGAAGGTAAAGTATGCCTTTGGCTGATGCCAGTGCAATTTTCACCCTCAAAGCAAATGTGAGTGGCAATTTCGACTTAGCTGCAATTCGAAAATGAATCGTTGGTAAAAACCGTACAACCCTAAGCAAAGATGAGCAACATCGTTCCAGCGATTGTATTTTTAACGCATGTAATTTATATGGCGGAACATTTAACTTTCGATAGGTCCGACCACCATGCATGTACTTGCATAGAGCCATAGACAGCCAATGCCTTGTTACTTGCATAGATAAGAACTTTAAAAAAGGACTGTTACAAAATTACCTGATAGGTGATCCCTCAAGGTACCGTGTGCCATGAATTCATACACCAACATCTGCATTACGACCATACGATAAACATGAGTATCCATCCTGGCTTTAAACATAGAAGTATTTCTGTAACCGTTGGCGTGCATGGTAATTTTTAGTTTGAGATATTAAGGTACCTGTTCGCCTTCTTCATCACAATATCCAAGTAATGAAACAAGGTTCCTGTGATGCAACCTCGACAACAGTTCTATTTCTGTAAGAAACTCCCTTTCGCCCTGCAATGACCCCTCCAGCGCACGCTTTATGGCCACGACAGTTCCATCAGCAAGAACACCTCTATGGACTTTTCCATAACCACCTTGCCCAACCACGGTTGACTCATCAAAATTATTCGTTGCTGTTGCCAGTTCACTATAAGTAAAATCTTTAACCCCGTCGATTTTCATGGAGATCTTCGTCACTGGAACAGAATGTCAAGAAAGATTTTTGGTTAATATGCGAACAGAATCTAACAACGTAAATTCTACTTTGAAAATGATGCTAACATCCTCAACACTTGGATTTTCGTCTATCATTAGAATAATTTTACCCTAGGAATAAATATTTCTGTTCACTTTAAATTACAACATGCCCTCCTCATGCAGCTGTCAAAGACCTTTTCTTTTATAAATAGGAGAGGATCTAGAATCGAACTGGGGCCTTCTTGGTTTGATACCACAACGAACCACTTGCACGGTAATCTCATTGCAAAGTTTATACTCAAAAGGATATGCATAAGATTTATACTCACTTACTTTTAATTACTCCAATGATCTCAAATGTGGCGAACAATATGCATCATGGGATGCATAGGGTAACTATTAATTCGGTAAAATATGAAACCAAACGATACTCACATGCACGTTTCTTTGAAGTTGTGAAGTGTTTGTTGCGCCGCCTCAAGATAAAAAATGCAACCAATGCAGTTATAATAACTGACCCAGCTATTGCCCCTATTATAGTGCCAGCCAATGCTCCGCTGCTTAAACCAGATGATGGTGATGGATTGACAAGTTCTGCAACATAAACAATAGTTAATACAGCTCAGTACAATACACTTGGGAAAGATCTTCCAAAGTGGGACAAAGAGGGTAAATCCATAGGGCGATCAGGCATAGTACTGACTTGTCACTAAAATTTCTAACACGAAACAAAAGATAGATGTGCTGATAAAAACATATGATGCGAGTTGCTGGTAAAACTTTGTGTGCAGCCTTGCGCAGCATACCTTCATAAGGACCCACAAGTGTGAAATTGATGAACTCATAAGGTCCGAAAATTTGATTATCCGGAATCCTCCATCCGCTGAACATGTCACGAATAGTTAGGATCTCACTCCTGTTAAATGTCCGGTCTGTATTGTTGTTGGGATCGTACACCGGAAAGATTTTCAGGTACATTCTAAGACGAGGCCCTTCTTGCCACACTATTGAATCAATGCCAATCTGAGAGGGACCGGTCAAATTAAGTCCAAAAGCAAGGTACGCCTTGAAAGTATCAACATATGGGATAAAGTTCAAGAATCCAGGACTCTTGAGTCGATATCCAACAAACAGGGGAACGGTGCAAAAGCATGGCATGGCAGGAGATGAAGGACCTAACTCGTAAGGAGGCGGGCATACGTTAGGAGGACAATTAACAGCACTTGCATTACTTAAGATGTTGGAGAAATCATCATTGTGAGCCCCACAGAGAGTTTGATCGATATTCGAACATAATGGATTCCCTTGAAGCCTGAAGTTATTTCCTTGGGTCAGGAAAAATCAATCAAGCTATTTGGAAAGTAAAAGTAATTATTGATAAAGGACCTGCCAGTGTAACACAACATACCCGACAGTAACATTGGCAGGGAAGTTGACACTAGAAATATTTGTAAAACGATTGCCCCCAAAATCTCTGTCAAGTTTACGAAGGTTCAAACAAACAACAATCGGTCAATACTTATTGTACCAGATTTTCACAAATTCGCAATAGTTATTTTCATTCGGGTTTTCATGCTTACAGAATGAGTGTCTCGGTTGCATTTAAAGTCCTACGGTCCCAGATACTTGATGGGATAGTGCCATTTAATGCATTGTCTGCTACTGACCTGCAAGGAAAATCGATTGGATTGAATCTCTATAGTTCACTACATTTTTTTAAAAGACAAGTTAACCAATCAAAATGAAAGATTGTGGATATGTCCAAATCTGGTTTGTATTTAAAATGGACAGATGTAAAGACTCCTCACAGTTTTTGTAAAAGCGGAAGGCCTGAAAAGCTGCCTGGAAGAGGTCCCATCAGATTGTTTGATGACAGATCACTGCATCATAGAATTCTATATCTTTTGAGATAATTCATAATTATATCGAAAGTAAATGTACAGCCACGATTGATTGCTTACATAGTCGTGATATTTTGAGAGAGTGCACCGGTTGGAATTGTTCCACTAAGCCGGTTATGGCTCAAATCTCTGAAACAAACACAGGATTTTAAAAACAGAATCAATAAATAAATAAATAAAAATAAATCATATATAAAGGACATGGCATGCTCTGATCAGTGGCCCCAAAGTTTTTATGCCTTATGCATCATAAAAAGAATGGTTAGTTGGATAATGCAAAACTTTCAGTGTAGAACTAACAGCTCTTGTAATTGTGATGAACATGGACAATTGGACTTACATGTAAGCAACACGGGTACTGTTGCTCCAATCAGGAAGCGGACCTTGTAAATTGCAGTTTCTCAAACTCCTGATACATACAAATGAAGAAGATTGTTAATAATGTTTGAGAAAATAAACTTTTCCCATTTAATGAATATATGAAAATATACAATAGAGAGAGTAGAAAGTCGCATTGACTTACATCTTCAACAGGTTAGGTATGTTTCCATATGAGGGCGGTATTGTACTCTCACTAAAGTTGTTATTGTCAAGTTGACTGGCAACAAAACAAGATGAAAATGAGTAGTAGTAAGAGGCAAGGCCCTTAAGTTCTTGAGACTTAAAAATATATACTTCATGTAGCAAGACAGGAAAGGAAAAGCTAAAGTGTATATACAAGGAGAGAGAAAGCTAGTTGATGAAAGCATTTGTTGAGAACTTTTAAACACATTAAGTGAAACTAATACAAATGAACTCTACCAAAAAAAACAGTCAAAATAATGATTTATTTTGAATTTAAAGGCTGTCAGAATATTTACGAAAACATGAAAGATGAGTTGGAAATTCCAGTTAAAGGCATATTGCTCTGGCCAAATGAATGACAACTGGAAAGCAAATAACACAGTATCAACCCACTGAATGGGGCAAAGAGACCATACAGTATTTGTAAGCTGGGTATTTCAGCCAGCTCAGGTGGGAGAATTCCTGATAAGTTGTTATTATCAAGCAACCTGCATAAATAGCAAGTCAATAACTGAGACCACATGTAGAATATGTTGAACATGTTAAACAAAATAATATCCAACTTACAGATGTACAAGAATCGGAAGTCGAGACAGCTCTGCTGGTATCTGCCCACTGAGGGAATTGTTGTTCATGTGGCTGCCCAAAGTATGAATAGATGACTAAAAGTGAGGCCAAGAACTGTAATGATTTGAGAGTGAAAGGGAGGGGGGATTAATCTTTGAAATCATACAAGTGTTTTGCCATGCTCAGATTAGCAAATGATGGGGGTATTGGCCCTGATATAAAGTTCTGATCAATTTGTATTCGATCCATGTTTGAAAGATTGCCGAGCTCATCAGGCAAGGAGCCTGTTAGTAAATTCCCATTCAGAAGCCTGCAAAACAAAAAGGTCAAGTATCTGGATATCGAAAGACAAAATCGCCACTCAACCTTGGCTTGCATTTACAGTTTTTAGGAGCATCCAATATGTTAGATTAGTCTTGGACTAGCATTAGTCTAATGTAGGCCTGATAATTTGGGTCCATACTCCATACTTTTCTAAGTGTACATATCTCCTACTTTACTCTTCATTCAAAGAGAGTGAAAATATATCGTATTACATTCTCACAATACAATAGCGTTAATGTTGTACGGACCATTGAAGTAGGAGAATCATCCACTTACAATAGTTCTAACGAGGTAATGTTGCCTATCTCCCTCGGTATAGAGCCAGTAATGTTGTTCCACATAAAATCCCTACCACCACAATAAACAAGAGGTGATTATAACGTAGAGGAAATGTCACTAATATATTGAGGAGAGTACGATCAGACAAATGTTGCTCACAATATCCTTAAACGAGATAATTGGCCGAGTGCAGGGGATAAAGTTCCTGTCAGATTTCTATTTAGTAGCATCCTGTAAAGGGAAGGAAAAACAGAGGTGTGTTATTGGGATACAAGTTACATAATCATATCCATTTAAGAAGATGCCAACAGCTTAAATGATTCAAGACATCTATAAAATACAATGGATGCGGGCTGAAACATGGAACCTGATACCTTCATTTGTTTAGCTAAACCAGTCATCCATATTGCACACAGATAGATACTAGTATTATTTTTCTGACCTTCAAGTCTCTTGGAAGTTGGAATAACATTTTAAAGTCATTGCACAAGGAAAAACACAAAAGAAAAATAGAAAATGTCCAAGAAAATACCTTCATATACCATAAATTATAGTACTAACTTAAAATAGCAAATGAACAGAAAACCATACAATTCTCTAACATGAAAGTAGCCATCTTCGAGAGGGCCATCATAGCAGTTGATCCCCACCCAAGCTGAATTGCATGGATCTCCCCTGTTCCAACTAGTTAGATGGTTGAACTGATCGCGTAAGCTGCTTCTTATAGAACGCAATGCACTCACTGGAAACAACATCAACTGTTTATCATGATGCCGAGTAAAAATAAATATGAGATATCTGGAAACACTAGGATGCAAACATGAAATGGGTGTCCAAACAATCATTAAAGCCTCTTATAGCCCTTACAATTCCAATATTATGATATATTGACCATCTATGGAGGAAACTTATAGCTGTGCAGTCTCTGCTAAAATAAGATTTATACTCATAAGTAACCCGGACAGAAGAGAAGGAAAATTTTGGCTCATGAAAATAAATCCGCAGCAGCTTATGTATACTGTATAACAAGTTCATAACATAAAACTATCACATGCCCATCAGTTTCAATCCACAGACAGCATCTTATAATATATACTGGTGCCCTTATATCTTTATTGAACAGGTGCCATAATGTGGATTATATCAATTAGGACTTCCCATGATGATACAAAAGAAAATGCATATATTCAACGAGCATCTAGGGTTAAAAGAAGAGGAGCTTATTGGAAATTTTCCTTGGTAAGCCTAAATTCTAATATCAAAGAATTTCAGCAGATAGGATCTACTATTTTGTGTGCTAAAATAGCGAAAAGTGCGAGGTTTATAAATCCCGGTCCCTTGAATTCATGCTGTTAGTAAATTTGTAAGATGATTATTAATTAAAATTTAATAGGAGATACATATGCATGAAAACAATGGTGTCCAATAGAGAATCATTAAGTCCTTAGCGATCATAGGACACTCAGCTCCCAAATCTAGTCAATCACAAGTCACAACACAAGTTAAGGCAATTAAAATGCAAAGTAAACTAAATGGAGAGGGAGAGAGGAGAAAGTACCTTCATTGGGATCGGTTAATTGGCTAGATACACCGGAAAGCAAAGCACACCAACAAAGACACATAATGAAAGCCATTCCAAACTTTGCATGAACCGCCTGCAACATCACAAAATTGGACATGTTTTCCGATGTTGTCTAATGATGAACACTTGGTACCAACCTGATCAAATATCAAAAAGAAAGCAAACTTTAACAATGCACCAATATATATATATATATATATATATATATATATATATATATAGTAAAAAAGATGAAGTTATTGAATCTGAAAGAAACAGACTTTACTGAAATTTGTAAGAATGTAAACACCTTAGGACACACCCTATTGAAGTATACTGATACAAACTAAAAGCATTAAACATAATCCCATAAATCTTCAATGATTAAATATGTTTTCTGCAGCTATCGAGAGCTTGGTAAAAACAAATTTGCCTTGACTAAGATTTGAATTATTTTATAAAATGGTGCTAAATTAAAAGCGCCAGCTTCAAATGATGAATAAAGTAAAACCAAAACAGAGACTGATTAATCAAATATACCCAGCAGGCCAGCACAACAAATAAGACCAATCACAAACATGAAAAGAACCAGGAAAAGAAGGGAAAGGGACACAAACCAACAACAGGGAGGAGTTGTGGCGGTTGCAATTTGCAGAACAGGAAAATGGGAGTAGAATGGTATAAAGGTGGGGGAGGAGGAGAGTCAAAATTCAGGAAAATTTGACTGATTCTCCACGGATAGGTGGTGGCTACGAAATCAATTTTGATGATGAGAGCAGCAGTCATCTTTTTCATCTTTGGGGCGATGTTTTAACTGGATAGTACTAATATTGAATTCTTACACTGTGCTGTGCTGGGGCCGAATTAGGTTTCAATTCTTAATAGTAGGTTTTATTGACTTTAGCGGAGAGCAGTTATCCTGCAAACGTTGGGCAAGACGATGCTGGACAACCAACGAACCGAATTTTTGAAATATATATATATATATATATATATATATAGAGAGAGAGAGAGAGAGAGAGAGAGAGAGGGACCCGGAACCGGACAGAAGTAGAGAATGGAAGGGTTCAAATTTGGCACTCGACGATGACGATGAGCCATCGGGCATTGTCCGAACTCCCAAATCCGAATCCTTGCTTTGAGGCGCCCGCCAACTCACGCTGTTGAATTTCTCACCTTTATGCTATGTAGTACTTCAAAGTTCAAACTTCAAAGTTCAAACTTTGTTTGATAGTTTAATTAATTAATTTTATTTATAACAATCTTTTTCTTTTATTTCTATTTTCTCCTATTCAAACAAGGCCTTTCGATTCGATGGTACTAGGTTTTGCAAGTGGCCAAGTCTATATCTTCCAAAAAATAAAAATAAAAATAAAAATAAAAAAACAAGGCCTTTCGACAAACACTGACTTGAATGAATTGGAACTCTAATCGCTTAAGTCGGGTCCGAGCTTTGTATATATAAAAAACTGCTTTGGGAGATGCCCTTTATTTCATATACAGATTCTCAAGAAATTAATTTTAGATCCAATGTGGCCTTAAGCTATCCGGTAATTATCCTAAAAATAAGGGCTTTCGTATCATTAGTGCCTCCGTTCAAATAATTTTTTTCGCTTAACAGCCTATACAGGTTAGGAAATGGATGGTGTGAGCCCATTTCAAACAAATTATAAAGGGAACAAAGGGGGGTAGGGGGCCGGGTGGGGATCGAACTCTCAACCTAAATGTTGGAAGTCGGAGACTTAATCACTAGGGTAAGTCAATCCCCAAATGGCAAATAATTAAGTAATTTTGTTAAATTTATTTAGTCGCGTAGTAATCTATACTTTATAACGATATAATTTATTTATATATTTTAAAAACATTAATTGTTAAACAAATATAGTAAATTATATTCCCTCCGTTTCTATATAATAATTGGAATGTTTGGAAATTTGGCACTATTCACACATGCACTTTAACTTAAAGTTTTATCATAGTTATATAAATTCAAATATAGCCAAAAGGAATCTTGTTAGATTCGTCTCGTCGAGTAGTTTTTAAATATATAACTTTTAGAATTTTTACTTGTACCGAAATTGAGTTATTAATAGTTTAAAATATGCATTGAACTGCATGCATTGTGGGTCCGTTTCAATTTTTTGAAAACGGAGGGAGTATATCAAAAAGAATTTGGGACAAATAATGGGTGCGTGTGCTATTTATTTAACTAATGAGTATTAGTATTGGGAGGTAAAGGAATAAAATAAACACAACTATACTTCGTCTATTATACAAGCATCATTTCTACGCTCCTTCCTATTAACCTATTGTCTTTTGTTGTGATGTACGCTTCTGTCGTTCACTGAAATAAATTAATATTGTTAATTGTATAAATATTACTACTACTAGTATATACCAACTTTTATGCAAAAGTTAGAAACTAGTATTTTTTCTTTTTTTGGACAACTTATATATAGAATGAAAATTAGTGCCGGAAGCTCGTGTCATACAAATTTAAAAAGATAATTAAAGGTGATGGATATAAGTCAGGTGGGAAATCGAACCTAAAGTTAGAAGTTGGTGAATTGACCACTAAACCAAGTCTTCGTCCAAAAAGTTAGAAACTATTGAAACACTACAACCGGAGATGATGATGAAGAAGAGAATATACATAAAATACAAATTAAAAACGAAGTTACATCACTCCAAACATGTTCACAAAGAGGGTTTCACATTATTCGTATAAATAAATAATGACCTTTATGGTTTTAATTTACTTTTGTCGAGTTCCTATTTTTCTAATTAGATTCGACATGTATGTAATAACAACTCCTAAAACGAAAAGTTATACTATATTGTTTATTTAAAGATATGGCCATGTATAACAGACCCATTCAATTAAAACCTCACATTTTTTCAAGAATCCTTCAATAATTAATTAATGGTTTGAAATGGCAAAACTCCCAGTTAATCATAATATTTAAAAACACAAGTAAAAGACGACAAGATCAATTTTTATAGTCTCTGTTGCACGCCAAATTCATCAGTCAATGCAACATTTAATTTTTGGTTTGTCCATTTTGTTTAGACATCATTAATTTGGGGAGGGTGCCCCACTAAAGTCTTGATCGACACAGGGAGTAAGAAAAGTAGTACTCCCTCCGTCCCGCGAAGATTGAAGCATTTCTTTTGGGCACGGTAATTTAGGTAGTGGAGTTTAGTAGTTAAAGTGGTGTGGGTATTTGTGTTTAAGATTATAATGAAATTTGATACTGTTTATTGTTTAACTTTGACTTAATATTATCATAGTGATGTAATTTGAGAAAAATATTCAAGTGTGGTCTTGTTAGAATCGTCTAATCGTGTAGTTTTAGAATATATATTTTATACAATTTTTATTTGTATCAATTTTGTAATATTAAGAGTTAAAGAAATATAAGGGACTTTGTGTAGGAAAGTAATAATGCATTGGAATTTGTGCAGAATAGTAAACGTAAGTATTTTTCATGGGATTTGACAATAATTAAGATTCTAATCAAACTTATATTAATTTAATTTTTCTAAAAACGGAAAGGGTTCAAACTTCGTGGGACACCCTAAAAAGGAATAGGGTTCAAACTTCGTGGGACGGAGGGAGTAGTATTTTATTACAATCAATTTCAATTATGTCTACTTGTTATACTATTAAACTATCATTAACAATGACCACCCGACCACCCAACCACTCAACTATCCAACCATCTTATTACTTTATTAATTTCTCTCTTCTCCAACTCATCAATATTCATCCAAACCCAACCACTCCAATTTTACATACTTTATTAATAACCACTCAACCATCCAACCACAATATTATATATAATTATTTTAATTTATACAATTTTAAATTATATTAAAATATAAAAAAATTAATGTATAAAAAATATAAAATATTTTATCTTACTTATAAAGAATAAAAAATCTAAAATTTTAATATATTTTTATTTAATTTTAATTTATAAAAATTTTAAAATGGGTTAAATATATCAAAATTGATATATTATTTAACAGAAATATAGCAAGAGTGATCTCTATTTGTAGAGAATTAAAAATTATAAAATTTGATATATTTTTTATTTATTTTTATTTTAAAATATAAAAAGTATAATGATTTTAATGAAATTTATTTAAAATTTTAGTTGGCCAATGGGAATGAGACAAATGTCATATGGGATTTGGTCGACCTTACCAAAGAGACCTCAACTCATTTTTCCTTTTTTTAAAAAAAAATATGACGTGGCGATTGGATCTTGGATGAAAAGATCATTGTTGGAGGTAGTCTTAGGTTCAACTAATAATGTTGATCGGGCCACATTGATAATTATGTCTAATTCGAAACTTCTTAGGAAACATTATTATATTACATTGTATCTGATCACCAATTTTTTTGGATAACTCACTGGGGAAAACATAGAAAAATAATTGTTAGAATTAGTATACTAACAAGATGGTGGGAGGCTTATTTTATTGTTCAAATGTACTTGCTGAAAATTCAAGTTCAAATCATTGTAAAAGTAAAATACTGCAATACTGCGCAGCAAATTGAACAATCGTAGCAAGTGGTCTAATCATATCTGGTCGCCCAATTCCCCCCTTTGACAAAAACTTGAAAATTAAGGGTTAATGTGGCTGCAATTTCTGAGCAGAATTTTTAAATATATTATGTCTAGTTTTTTTGTTTTATTTTTTGTTCATTTTATATATATAAATAGTAGTTTGATTAATACTATTGCCGTCAATCAAAACGTAGTTAGCATGAGTGATATGAAGTTCTAACAGTTTAAAATCGCATGTTCGTTCCTTTGTATATGCAAAATTCTATTTTGAAATATGTCAAATCATTGAGAAATTAGTTTTGGACTAGTTGGAGATACGGTATACCAAAAAGAATACTATTGCCGTCAAACAATAAATAAATGATGCGAGTCGAATTTCCTAGTTTCTTTAAAAATTAAAACTATAAATACTGCCACTGGACCAAAATTTTTTAAATGGGCCAAGAAATTGTTATCATGGTGTTACAGTGAAAGATTAATTAATTAGCCCTTTTAACAAAAGCCCAAACCAAAAAGAATACTTCAATTTGGCCCAAATAAATTAATCATCATCCAAACCTTCAAGCCCCACATTGAGAGTACAAGACTTTACGGGGGGTGTACAACCTCCAAATGGAATTCATAGTCTCGGCATTAACAAAGAAAAAGAGCGCATCTCTCTATGCAGACACATAAATGAAGCTATAATCAAAGAAGCAATTTCCAATCAGGCTTCATCTATATGGAAATATTAGAATTTTGAGAGTAATATGAATAAAGGAATTTAAAATGATTTTGCGATTTGAAATTCATTTTAAATTAATACTATTATACTATGTGTTGGGAGGATTTTAATTTTTAAATTCTTCGCATCATGATCTTATTTGGTAAAAATTAGACAAATCATTTAATGTTATAAATACAACACCTATACACAACTATTTGTATTTATTGATGTCTTCAAAATATCAAGTATAGTATCGGTAGTAGTAGTAGTGAGTGTCGGCAGAAAACTTTATAAATAGGTTCATGTGGTGTGAGCAGAAGGCGTAATAATACAAGTCCATCATTTTTCTTTATCAACATTCAATTCTCCACTGCTTTGTTTACTTCTTTGCCCATCCCTCTGCACACTACTTCACATCTATCATTCATTACTACCATTATATATATATACATATTTGAGTAATAGACATATAGTTATAAAATTTTATAGCACGTTATCAGCACGAGCTACGAACGGAGCTTTGCCGGAATTTCTTTGAGGTAATATTTTGTATTTCAATAATTCTATTATGGCTAACTTGACAAAGCAGGATTTCAGACCACTGATGGTATCTGGAGATAATTATCTATCTTGGAAAATGGATGTTGAAATCCATTTGGAATCAATGGGTCTTGAAAAAATAATTGAAAAAGATAATCAGGCTTCAAGCCAAGACCGTGCGAAGACTATGATTTTCATCCGCCATCATCTTGATGAGGGATTGAAAACACAGTATTTAATGGTCAAAGACCCAAATGAACTCTGGGAGAATTTTAAAAAAAAAAGATATGATCATTTAAGATCAATAAATCTCTCTCGAGCCCAGTATGACTGGTCACACTTACGATTCCAGGATTTTAAATCAGTAAATGATTACAATTCTGCTCTGTTTAATATCGTATCACAATTAAGACTGTGTGGTGAGACAATTACTGATAAACAAATGCTAGAGAAGACATTCTCTACATTCCACCCCTCAAAGTCGGTGTTACAGCAACAATACCGAGCACAAGGTTTCACTGAATATTCTGATCAGATTACGTTTTTGTTATTGGCTGAAAAGAATAATGATTTATTATTAAAAAATCATGAAATGAGACCAATTGGCAGTAGTCCATTGCCAGAGGCACATGTGACTGAATCTTCCAGCCGTGGTCGTCGCCGTACTCGTGGCCGGGGTCAGAGACCTCGTGGTCGTGGGTATAACCGAGGCCGTGGGAAAAATCATTTCCGCAACAATGTTTACATTAGGCCCACGACAGACACACGTAATCAGAATCAGGGCAACACCAGAGGTGATGTCCAAAAACAGAATTATGAAGAAGCAAAATGCGATAGATGCGGCCTAAAAGGGCACTGGTACAAAATTGTCGTACCATAGATCATTGGGTGAAACTTTATCAAGATTCTCAGAGGGATAAAGGAAAAAGGGTGGTTGAAACAAACCATGTTGACAGAATGAATTCTGAGGAGAATATGCTCAATATCCCAGAATTTCAAGTTGTTGATTTATATAATGATTTAATTTAATTGTTTTGTTGTACTATTGTTTTTATTACGCTTTGAACTTCTGTATCTGTCTTTACTTTTGTATGTGTGCTATATTATTGTCTCTGTATTGTAATATTTCACTTATGTTAAATCTTATTTTAATATTAATTATATCTTGTTTTAATTACAGCAAAATGGAGAATTATAAAAGTGATAATATATGTCTTATTGATAGTGCTTCAACGCACACGATACTAAAAGACATAAGGTATTTTTCCAATTTAAAAATGGGAAATACAAGCATAAACACAATATGTGGTAGTGCAAATATTATACAAGGATTTGGCACAGCCAACCTTATTTTCCCAGAGGGAACAAAATTAATTGTGAAAAATGCACTCCTATCTCCCAAGTCTCAAAGAAATTTATTAAATTTTAAATATATCCGAGAAAATGGGTATCATCTCGAGACATCGACTTCAGAGAATGTCCAATATTTATTAATTACAAATACCACTCATGGTAAGAAATATGTATTGAAAAAATTACCAGCTCTGTCTTCTGGATTGCATTTTTCAAAGATAAATACAATTGAAAATTATCACTTAGACCACAGGTCTAATATTCCCCAAATAAACCAGAGGTTTATTGAAGGCCAGAGGCCCAATGATAAACATCCCCAAATAAACCAGAGGTTTATTGATGACCATATGCCCACTAATGAATATCATCCCAAAATAGGCCAGAGGTCAATTGGAAACCATAGGCTTACTGATGAATATATGATATGGCATGATCGTCTAGGCCATCCTGGCTCTACAATGATGAGGCGAATTATTACAGAGTCATGGCCATTCATGAAAGGGACAAAAATTGATGCAACATAATGATTATATATGTATTGCTTGCTCCCAAGGAAAATTGATTTCTAAACATTCACCAACAAAAGTGGGAACTGAAAGCCCTAGTTTTCTTTAAAGAATTCAGGGCGATATATGTGGACCTATAGATCCACCATGTGGACCATTTAAATATTTTATGGTGCTAATTGATGCATCAACACGATAGTCCAATTTATCATTATTATCATCTCGCAACCATGCATTTCCAAAATTACTTGCTCAAATTATTAAATTACGAGCACAGTTCCCTGATTATACAATAAAAAATATCCGATTGGATAATGCTGATGAATATTCATCCCAGAGGTTTGATGAATATTGCATGTCAATTGACATACAGTTGAGCATCATGTTGCTCATGTCCATACACATAATGGACTTGCTGAATCGCTTATAAAGCGTTTACAATTAATTTCCAGACCATTATTAATGAGATCTGGATTGCCATTGACAGCTTGGGGGCATGCAATATTACATGCAGCAAAATTGGTGTGGTTAAGACCGACACATTATCATGAATACTCCCCTATACAATTAACATTTGGGCATGAACCCAATATATCCCATCTCAGAATATTTGGTTGCGCTGTGTATGTCCCGATTGCACCACCTCAGTGCACAAAGATGGGTCCCCAACGTAGATTGGGAATATATGTCGGGTATGAATCACCATCGATTATACGATATCTCGAACCATTAACTGGTGATTTATTTACTGCGAAATTCAAAGATTGTCATTTTGACGAATCGCATTTCCCGACATTAGGGGGAGATAGAAATCAACCAAATAAAGAAAAAGAAATCAACTAGAAAACACCGTTAGATTTCTTCGATCCTCGTACAAATGATTGTGAACTAGAAGTACAAAGAATTGTACATTTGCAGAGTATTGCAAATCAATTGCCGGATGCATTATGCGACTCTAAAAGAGTAACTAAATCTCATATACCGGCAGCAAATGTTCCAATCAAAATTAATGTCCCAGAGGGACCAATTACAAGTGTCAAAGATGAATCTACTGCACGCTTGAAGCGTGGTAGACCACCAGATTCCAAAGATAAAAATCCTCGAAATAAAAAAGGATCACAAATCATTAAAAGTGAAAAAATTGCAGAAAATATTCCAGAGAAAAAAGAAGCACTTGAAGAGAAAACTGCTCCAGAGGTGCAGGAACTTGCAGTTCCAGAGGAACAGGAAATTAAAAATGATGAAATATGAATCAATTTTGTCACAAGCAGAAATGTTTGGAATCGAGATGCAATTATCATAGATAATGTATTGTCGTACCACATAGCACTTGACATCATAAATGATGACGAGGATCATGAACCAAATTCGGTTGATGAATGTCGGAAAAGAAAAGATTGGCCAAAATGGAAAGATGCAATCCAATCTGAATTGGATTAACTGGCTAGACGAAATGTGTTTGGACCGATTGTCAAAACACCAGAAAATATAAAGCCAGTCGGATACAGATGGGTTTTTGTAAGAAAAAGAAATGACAAAAATGAAATTGTCAGATACAAAGCAAGACTAGTCGCCCAAGGGTTCTCACAGAGACCCAGATTTGATTATGATGAAACATATTCCCCTGTAATGGATGGGATAACATTTAGATATCTTATCAGTTTAGCAGTCCATCAAAATCTTGAAATGAGATTGATGAATGTTATTACTGCGTATCTACATGGAAATTTAGATACAGATATCTATATGAAGATCCCAGATGGATTAAAAATGTCAGAGACATATGAATCAAATCCTAAACATATGTATTCCATCAAATTACAAAAATCCCTATATGGACTGAAACAGTCCGGGCGAATGTGGTATAACCGACTCTGTGAGTCTTTGGTACAAGAAGGTTATACAAATTACCCAATCTGTCCATGTATTTTCATTAAGAAAAATGGACAAGAATTTGTAATCATTGCAGTTTATGTTGATGATCTCAACTTGATTGGAACTCCAGAGGAGCTCCAAAAGACTGTTGAATATTTGAAAAAAGAGTTTGAAATCAAAGATTTTGGTAAAACCAAATCATGCCTTGGTCTGCAAATTGAATATTTAAATAATGGAACATTTGTCCATCAAACAGCTTATACTCAGAGAGTATTAAAGCGATTTTATATGGAGAAAGCACATCCATTGAGTACTCCAATGGTCGTAAGGCCACTTGATATAAAAAAAGATTCGTTTAGACCACAAAAGGAAGGTGAACAAATTCTTGGACTAGAGGTCCCATATTTAAGTGCTATAGGTGCTTTAATGTATCTCGCAAACTGCACTAGACGAGATATATCATTTGCAGTAAATTTATTAGCGAGATTTAGTTCATCTCCTACAAGACGACATTGGAATTGAATTAAACATATATTTCGCTATCTCCAAGGAACTAGTGATCTTGGGTTATTTTACCCAAATGATTCTCGACATGAAATAATTGGCTTTGCTGATGCTGGATATTTATCAGATCCACATAAGGCCAAATCTCAAACTGGCTACGTTGGTGGTACTGCAATTTCATGGCGATCAATGAAGCAAACTTTAACTGCTACTTCCTCAAATCATGCTGAAATTTTAGCAATCCATGAAGCCAGTCGAGAATGTGTATGGTTGCGATCTTTGATACACCATATATTGAAAAATTGTGGCATAGCTACTGAAGAAAAAATACCCCCAACAATACTATACGAAGATAATGCAGCTTGTATAGCGCAATTGAACGGAGGGTATATTAAAGGAGATAGAACAAAACACATTTCACCAAAATTTTTCTGCACTCATGATCTGCAGAAAAATTGTGAAATAGATGTGCAACAAATCCGTTCAGCTGATAATCTTGCAGATTTATTTACTAAAGCGCTACCAACATCAACATTCGAGAAGTTGGTGAAAAGTATCGGGATGCGTCAACTAAAGAATCTCAACTGATGTTTTGATCGGGGGAGAAGTAAAATACAAGAATTATGTACTATTTTTCCTAACTTGGATTATTTTTTTTCCCATAGGGTTTTTTCCAAGTAAGGTTTTAACGAAGCATATTCTTTGTATTGAAGACATCAAGGGGGAGTGTTATAAATACAACACCTATACACAACTATTTGTATTTATTGATATCTTCAAAATATCAAGTATAGTATCGGTAGTGGTAGTGAGTGTCGGCAGAAAACTTTATAAATAGGTTCATGTGGTGTGAGCAGAAGGCGTAATAATACAAGCCCATCATTTTTCTTTATCAACATTCAATTCTCCACTGCTTTGTTTACTTCTTTGCCCATCCCTCTGCACACTACTTCAGATCTATCATTCATTACTACTATTATATATATATATATATACATATTTGAGTAATAGACATATAGTTATAAAATTTTACAACATTTAATATTTTGTAATTCCACCGATTCAAACTCCTTGCTAGGGATTTCAAAGTCCGTATGAAAAAGTACAAATATAAATATAAAAATATAATAGATAAAGTAAAATTCAATAATATAATTAATAGAATAATAGTACAATAGATATAGTAAGTAAAAAATGATACACTTAAATTCAAGAATATTAATTTAAAATCTTGCAAACAAATTTCAAACATAATTTTCCCTGTTCTTAAATTTGAAATCCTACAAACTAAACAAGTAAAAGAATTCAAATCCTCTCAAATCCAAAATTTTCAAAAATTCCAAATACTTTAGAAATATTCTGGCAAACTAAACTAAACGGGGCCTAAGAGCATGGGACCTAAATCATTCCATTATTCCAAATAAATAGAAATTTGTTATTATAATTTTAAATCTCCTATCAAATCCTATAAGGCTGTCAAGCAAAAAAAAAAAAAAAAGGCTCTCACGCAATCTATCAATCCTAAAATAACTTTAGAGATTAAACAATTCATAGCAACAGGGAGAAAACTTTGGTAGAAGGTGTGTGCTAAAAAACGGAGAAAATTTATGGAGGGGTGAACATAAGTTTTGATGGGAACGCATTTGAATTGACAGTTTTTCAATATGAAAGAATCCGTACGTGAAATAGCAAATTTGTAAGAAACTTTTTGACCGACTGTTTACAGAGTTACAGTGTGTGAACGGTTGATCATTCGACTCTTTCACTTACATCAACGAGAGAAAAGGCTCTAGGTAACAACGAATGAGGTAACCAAGTATATGATAAATACCGATATATGAGCATGAAAATGGGATCGGAACTTGTGATTGAGTGTATGGGTAAATAAAAAGGATGATAATAAGAGAAACAAAAAGGGTGTCAATTTATTACTATGTCTATTATGATTATTGGTGTTGTTAGAAATGTTAAGACATGCACAAGCGGGGAAGTTAAACAAACCACGGCAAAAAATATGTTCCTTTATTTCCTAATTCCCTTTGTTTTTCTTTCTTTAATCTTAAACTCGAAAACACAACATGAACATGAGATTTTCAAAACATGTAAATATGTAATGAGGAGTAATTGGGTGGCCCATTAAATAAATCAATCCCACTTCATTAAATAACGTTAACACTCATACAAATTTATATACTAAATAATAATTAAATATACAAAAATTTCATCTGTAAATATTTTAATCCAATTCCCAAACGCCACATTAACTAAGTTAACAAGCCAATGAGCCAACCACCAATCATTTTACCTAATTAAAGTAGTTTTATATTGCTCTGATGAATGATGATCATTCATTTGCTCCATCCATTGATTGAGCATTGAGACCCGACATTCTTGCCAATCCCCACAAGGCCCCAAGGCATCATCGACGACCAAGTAATAAACCTCAAAATTAATTCAACTTGAGAAAACATATCATAAAGTAGTCACCCAAAAAAAAAAAAAAAAAAAACAAAAAAGGAAAAGAAAACTAGAGAACCACTAGGGATGTAAATTGGTAGGGTAGGTACGGTTATGCTACCTCCATTCACTACCCAAAATCTAATTACCCTACCCTTACCCTACCCTATTTCCCGAAAAACAATCATCGAGTAGGATTCGGGTATACCCATATGGTACATGAATTATCCACGGGTAAACTGATACCCGCAATCTTAAATATTATTTGGATATTTGTTTACACGACCCTACCCGACCCTAATAGAAATTTATAAATAAAGGAAAAAAAAAAAACATATGCTTATACACCATGTAGCCTTTACATATCAATGAATTGACATTCATATCAACTAGTGAGGGCACGAAGGAAGTGGAGGTGAGACCATGAGAGATGAATTTGCTTGAAATGTCTACAGTGGTCCATTTGCCCTAGGATTATTATTTGATGATGAAAGAATCGAAGAATCTAGTAGCCGGAATTGGAATTGCAAACAATCAATATTGGGGAGAAATCGAAGAGACATCCAGACAGGAGTATGATTAAATAATATTCATATATATAATTGGGTAATTGGATCGGGTAAACGGACAATTTATGAAATTCATACCCTATCCGTACCATATAATGTTTATTTCGATTTCGGGTAATATCCTATCTATTACTCAAAAATGGCTGTCTCAGATACCCGACGGTTATCCGACCCGTCGGATAATTTGACATCCCTAATTGAACCACACCGAAAACTCCAAAGAACGATCCATCAGTTCATACCTAAATGGAATGGAGTAATTATTGGCTCCACTCCAATCATCATGTACACTAGTACAGTAAATATCGACGAGACTTTGCATGTGGGATTTTGGTCAAATAATGTCGGATAGGCAGCACAACTCTCTCATTATTTATTTATTTGGTTGGATATCTGTTCCTCTCACCGGAATACAAGGGATTGAATGGTTCACCACGTGTGCTTTTCTCATTGGCCCTCCTAAGATGCTTGTATGCCCCACAAATTTGGTCGCCCGCTAATCCTGTCTGGAAATTGGATTCGTAGGCATAGCCCCATCTCAATGTAGATCTATGACGTGGCATTTGGGCATCCAAGTTCTTTCTTTTGTTTATGTTTGTCCCAAGGCCCGAGAGAGCGAGACGAAAACCAACCATAGCCACTTATTATTCTTGCGCCGGATTCATTAGTATTCTTTCACATTAATAATAGAAGTACTTCACCAGCCCACATGACTTGTCGAAAGTCCAAATTCCCTGGCCCCTTTTCTGCAAAACGGGTCGGGTCTGTTTTTGGTCTTTTGAATAGAATAATAAGGATATATGTCGGGCCAGTCTGCTAATCTAAACGACTCACGTCATGGGATTCCTACCATCATTTTTTTTAACATTATCTTACTCTCTTAAGAGCATTCACAACAATAATATAGTAATGGGTTTGCTATCTCTCATTCATCATTGTAAAAATAAAAAGTAAAATACCATATTTTGTTCAAGTAGCACTGTCACTATCCCTGCAATTTGCAGCTTTTAAATTTTTTAACTTAAAATTTTAATCATAAAAGATGAAAAAGAATTTTAAATTATAATTGAAAGATAAATAATGAAGTAATGATAAAATATGGATCCATGTATAGTAAAAGTTGGGTAGTACTATTATTTTGGAAAAATTTAATAATATAGGTAGTAAAATAGATAAATGCTGATGCGGCACATATATAAAAAAAAATGGGATAGTATTATTGTGGATGACCTAATGTTCGGGAGTGCACAAAATTCTCGGATACAGTACCAAAGTTAAAATTCATTTTTACATGCAAAAAGAAATCGAATTTTTAATTTATAAAGGCAAAAGAAAAAGGTATATACTGTATGTTACCCAAAAGAAAGGTACAAAGAAAAAGTGGTCCTCGTGACTTTGAAAAAGTTGTACCTAAGCTGTGGCTGTGCCGCTTTAACCAAATGGATAAAAGGGTATCCGTATGTCAATCTAGACAAAGGATTATAGAATATCTCCACTTTTGAGTTTTGACATTGATATATAGCTCTATCTATTTTTATCTAATACTCCCTCCTTCTAGTTGAAATCGTTAGGTTGGATTTTTTTTTGGTATTATTTACTATTTACCTTTGACTTAAGTTTTTATATGCAAGAAAATATAGTCAAGTAAGATATTATTAAATTCGTCTAATCTTGTAATTTTAGACTATCAATTATTCTTTTATAATTTTTCATTATGCAAAATTTAAATTATTAACTGTTAAAAATATGTATTCACATGCATGTCGGAATGGAATGTAATAATTATAATGAGACGGAGGTAGTAGTAATAATATTAGAACTATATAAAATAATTTAAGGAGCTTTTGTTAAAATTTATTTATATCACATATTATTTTAAAATATTAATTATTTAATACTGTATTATATTTAAATACATGCAGTAAAAGAAAAAATCTGATAAACTAGGATGGAGGGAGTACATTAAAGTTACTAATTTAACGCATCAAGAAAAGTTGCACATGCCAAAAATTGATATGCACGACATATTATAAAAAAAACAAAAAAAAAAGAACTTTTTTAGGAAAAAAAGAACCGTACCCATATACTTCCTCCGTTATCAAATTTTTATTACAAACCAATTTTTCACGCAATCCAATGCACATTTTAAACCATTAATAACTCAAATTCGGTATAAGTAAAAATTCTAGAAGTTCGATATTTAAAAACTACACGACGAGACGAATCTAATAAGATCTCACTTGACTATATTTTAACTTGCATAACTATAATAAAATTTTAAGTAAAAATCTGTATGTGAATAGTAATTTTTTTTTTTTTTTTTCAAATGTTAATAACATTTGATTTAACATTTCAAAACGGAGGAAGTATAAAAATTAAAAAGTAACCCCCAAGATAAGGGTTGGACTCATCACTGAGGGTCCTAACTCCTATATATGACTGAGAATAACGATAATCCCTTTAATTAATTAATTTGATACTCCCTTCAATTGCTGAATCATGGCCAACAGCAACAGGCATTCTCTTGCAATGGAGAGGACTGGCCAATGGTAGAGTAAACTTTACTCATGTAATTTTACTTACTTCTATGATCAGATCACTCTTCCATCTGAATCTGATCATCATCTTTTTAATTGTTTCTTCTCCACTTCAATTTCAGGGTTTTTTCTCAAGATATTCCCACTGACATCGTCGTTGTAGTTGGGGAAGCCCACTTTGCCCTCCACAAGGTACGCTTGTTGTTAACCAGCATCTTATCTTATAGTATATATTCTCAATTGATTGCTGAATCTTCTGTTTTTAGGTTTTAATTTTGTGGATGGATTGTGTTTTGTCCATCAGTTTATGCTTGTGGCGAAGAGCAACTACATAAGGAAAGTAATTCTGGAATCGAACGAGCCAGATTTGGCAAGAATAGATCTTTCTGGAATCCCGGGAGGACCCGAGGTGTTCGAGAAGGCCGCCAAGTTCTGCTACGGCGTAAACTTCGAAATCACGGTGCACAACGTGGCGGCGCTCCGGTGCGCCGCCGAGTACCTTCAGATGACCGATAAGTTCTGCGACAGCAACCTCGCTGGCAGGACCGAGGATTTCTTGTCCCAGGTTGCCCTTAACACCCTGTCGGGTGCTTTGGTGGTCCTCAAGTCCTGTGAGTCCCTTCTTCCCCTCGCCGACGATCTCAGCCTCGTCCAAAGATGCGTCGACACCACAAGCGCCAAGGTAAAAAAAAACGCAATACCCAAATTATTAAAATTGGTAAATTTAAAACATTTTGATTGATTGATTAATTCCCTTACAAAATCATCATTTTGATTAGGCTTGCGTGGAGGCGAATTTCCCAAGCCGATCGCCTCCAAACTGGTGGACAGAGGAGCTAACAATCCTAAACATAAGATTCTTTTCGAGGATCATCGCCGCCATGAAATCTAGAGGCACGAAAGGCCTCACCATCGCCAGCGCGATCATCACCTACACCGAGAGATCCCTACACGACCTCGTCCGGGACCACTCCGGCCGCGGTGTCAGGTCGTCATCGGATTCAGTGGATTCCTCCGATGCTAGAGCCCGACAGAGGGAGCTTCTCGAATCCATAGTCTCCTTACTGCCCTCGGAGAAGACGGCTTTCCCGATAAACTTACTGTGCTGTCTCCTTCGGACGGCCATCTTCCTCCGATCGGACATCAAGTGCAAGAACGAGCTCGAGAAGAGGATATCCTTGATCCTGGAGCACGTGACCGTGGACGATCTCCTCGTTCTGTCTTTCACCTACGACGGAGAGAGGCTCTTCGATCTAGACAGCGTGAGGAGGATCGTATCGGTATTTGTCGACAAGGACAGGAGCGTCGCCGTGTTCAACGGCGGCGGTGATTTCCGACAGCCGTGCTCCGCAGCTATGCAAAGGGTTGCCAAGACAGTTGATGCATATCTGGGAGAGATCGCAAGTTATCCCGACCTTAGCATCTCCAAATTTAATGGTATTGCCAATTTGGTCCCCAAGGCTGCTCGAAAAATCGACGATGATCTATACCGTGCCATCGATATCTTCTTGAAGGTTACTACTACTTTTTCTCTATTTTCCACATTGCTTTTTTCATATAACAATAGAAGTAGTATTTTCTAATTTTCAATATCCGTAACGTTCCAGGCACACCCAAATCTGGATGAAATCGAGCGAGAGAAAGCGTGCAGCGTAATGGATCCACTAAAACTATCATACGATGCGAGGGTTCACGCTTCACAAAACAAGCGTTTACCCGTGCAAATAGTCCTCCACGCCCTCTACTACGACCAGCTCAAGTTAAGAAGCGGTCCGGACGATCACAAGACCGCCGCGGAGGATGATGCCACAGCCGTGAGGAACCAATTACAGACCGACGTGTCCCTCGTAAAGGAGAACGAGGCGTTGAGAACCGAGTTGCTTAAGATGAAAATGTACATTCGAGACATACAGAAAACGCAGGGGACGACATCGTCTAAAGTAACTAGTAGTGGTAGTGGTAGTAACGCGAAGAAGTCGACATCGTTCTTCTCGTCCATGTCCAAGACATTGGGAAAACTCAATCCGTTCAAGCATGGATCGAAGGATACGTCCAATCTAGACGATGGGATGCCGGACTTGACCAAGCCTAGGAGAAGAAGGTTCTCCATCTCTTAAGTGCTACCGATGGATTGGAATTTCATTATTTTTCTCTTGATTGGTTATTATATTTATAGGCCAATTTAGTGTGATGGATGGAGTGGAGTTGTGTCGATTTGATTGTGTTTGTTGATTAGGTGACAAAATTATTGTAGGAACATTGAGATTACTACTTGTGTTCCTCCTCGAATTCATGTAGTTGTGGACTTGTTATTATACTATTACACATAAAAGGGGTAAAAGATCATTTGAACCCCTAGCTTTGAAAATTTCTATACTCGGTCAAACGTCGTATGTAGTAATAACTTTATGATGGCAGAAGCCTAAAATACGGTCTGGTTTCATTGTTAAAAGGTGAGGGAATAACAAAACAACAGACAGCATATATTAGTATTATGGTTTTATGGTGGTGAAACTGAATTCACCAAACATGGAGGAGTATAATTTTACTATGAACTTCATATATTGTTTCAAGTCCAACACACAATTATATAATTGTGTTTCAGAAAATGAAATGTATATATATATATTTCTCAAATTAATAGTAATGTTATGTGCTACAAAAGATTTGCGTTATTGTCTTCAAGAAAAAGCAAGTAATGAGTGGTCTCTCCATAAGTCATCCTCTTTTTATGTTTCTGGTGAGGTCAGACTTCAGAGGTGTATTCTTGAGGAGGGAGTGATAAATGACCCCATTTCCCACTAATTTTTTTTTGGCATGACATTTCCCACTAATTTGATTTTCTTGTTTTCTTTTTCTTTCTAAAAAGTATAAAATTTTTATTTTTATTTAAATTTAGAAGGTTTTTTTTAAAAAATAATAAAAAGGTGTTTCAATTTTAAATATTTAATAGTATATATTATACTTAAATGACTAAAATGATCATTAGTTATTATCATTTAAAATATTATGATCAAATTAAAATAAAAATTATTTTGTAAATTTTGAATAAAACATTCAGTACAATATTTGAATAGATTTATAATAATTTATTATAAAACATTTCTAAAACAAATAACTTCTGAATATTCATATTTTTGCTTTTCTTCATAAGCAATACTAATTGCTTTTGAAAAAAAGAAAATATTTGACTGCTTTTGCATATAAAGTTTGTTTTCAAGTGGCAATAAAAAAAGTGAAACTATGTATTTAATTAAAAGAATATAATCGTTGGTTAATTTAGTGGTGATCGAACGCATTATGATTATGTGGAAATCGAGCAAACTAACAAACAAGAGGTAAATAACTGTCTCGGAGTATTATTGCGAAAAATGGAAGAAATCGTTCATTGCTAACGAAATGAAAAGAACTTGGAGATATAAATACAGTGGAAACAAGCTAAGAGGCCTGAACAAAAAATAAAAGGCCTAATACTGAACAGGCCCAATACAAAGCAAGTAATAATCTGGTCCAATTAACCAATTCCATCCTTCATAGTCTGAGACGAACGAGCAGCAGACTTAACAGATATCTTGCCATGTTGAGCTCCACCATTAGCTTCATCATCCCCCATCCCCCCCCCCCCCCCCCCCCCCCCCCCCCCCCCCCCGGCAAGCTGGAGCTTTCCATAGGTTCAGCTTGGAACAAAATTGATGGAAGACACGAGGAGTTAGGCCCTTGGTAAACATGTCAGCTACCTGTTGGGATGAAGGCACAAAAAGAGGACTTATGTGTTGTTGTTGATAGTAGTCTCGAACATAATGGCATCCAATATCAAGATGTTTTGTTCGTTCATGATGAATAGCATTTTTGACGAGTTGAAGAGCAGATTGATTGTCACAGTGAAGAGGATAAGGAGCATCCAAAGGAAGATGCAGCTCTTTGAACAAAGAGCCAATCCAAAGTAAGTCAGCAGCAGCAGCTCCAAGTGATCTATATTCAGCCTCTGTGCTACTTCGAGACACTACCTCTTGCTTTTTAGTTTTCCAGGATACCAAAGAATCACCAAGGAATATGCAAAAGCCGGTAAGGGCCCGTTTGGATTGACTTTTGAAAAAAGCAGAAGCCAAAAGTAGAAGCAGAAGTGAAAGCCAAAAGCAGAAGCATGTAACTTTTGTGTTTGGGTGGAATGTTTGAAAAGCAACTTTTTTTCAAAAGTGTGTTTGGATGTGTAAAAGAAAAAAGTGTTTTTTAAATGTATAAATTACCAAAAAGGACATGCTACTTAATATGATAATAAGATATATTTATAGTGTAATTTATATTAAGTAATGAGGGTATTTAAGTCTTTGCACAATTTACGAAGTGCTTTTGGCTTCTACTTTTTGGAAAAGCACCCCCTGGGCTGCTTCTCCCAAAAGCACTTTTACAGCTTTTCGAGGTGCTTCTGCTTTTTTAAAAAAGCCAAACCAAACGTTTCTTTTTTCCCAAAAGTGCTTTTGACAGAAGCAAAAACCAAAAACACCTTGGTAGAAGCCAATCCAAACACCCTCTAAGAGATCTTCTAGATGTTGGACAGTTGCCCCAATCGGCATCACAATAACCTTGAAGGGAAAGAGAAAGACCATATGGATAAAATAATCCAATTTGAGTTGTGTTGCTCAGATACTGTAACACTTGGATAACACCATTCCAATGCTTCAACTTTGGATCATGCATAAACTGACTAAGCTGTTGAACACTAAAACAGATGTCAGGACGAGAGAACCCCAAATATAAAAGTTTCCCTACCATTCTCCTGTACAAATGAGGATTAGGAAAGAGTGGACCATCATTATCAAACTGTTGGTGAGGTAAGCAGGGAATGTGAACCTTTGCAGCAGGAGGAAGATCAATTTCTGATAACAAATCAAGAGTATATTTGTGCTGAGAAACAGATATACCAGAAGAATTAGAAGTGATCTCAAGACCAAGAAAATAAGAGGCATTTCCCAAGTCTTTGATTGTGAACTCTTTGTGCAGTTGAGTCTTGATTGTAGCAATAGCAACTTCATCATCTCCAGAGACAAGGATATCATCTACATAAACAATAAGTAGAACTATACCAACACATGTGATTACTCAATCCATATAAGGTAGTATAGGGGAACCATTATAACCGATGTGGGATTACCCAACACCCTCCCCTCGAGATGATATTATCTCGAAATCAAATTTCAATTTCAAATTTAGAATCAAATATACCAAAACCGGGCAACCATAGCTCTGATACCATGTGGAAATCGAGCAAACTAACAAACAAGAGGTAAATAACTGTCTCGGAGTATTATTGCGAAAAATGGAAGAAATCGTTCATTGCTAACGAAATGAAAAGAACTTGGAGATATAAATACAGTGGAAACAAGCTAAGAGGCCGAACAAAAAATAAAAGGCCTAATACTGAACAGGCCCAATACAAAGCAAGTAATAATCTGGCCCAATTAACCAATTCCATCCTTCATAGTCTGAGACGAACGAGCAGCAGACTTAACAGATATCTTGCCACGTTGAGCTCCACCATTAGCTTCATCAGATTATAACGGTAATTTAAAGAAAGATCAAACCATTTTGATTCTAGAACTTACCCGAGCTAAATTATAGTAATAGACTAAAAATCCGAATACGTATTGAATACTTTTTTCCTTCAATTATTTACTAATAAACTTTCTTTTTTATAAATAATCGGGTATCCCTATACATCATTAGACCCAAAATTAATAAGTGAATAATCAATCAGGTGGATATTGAAGTATTGAATCTCCTAAATCAGAATTATGTATATACAAAGGCTCGAACCAAAGCTTTTTACTACCCTTTTTTACTTAATACGATATAAACTTTTACTACCTATTTTTTGTTCCTTTTATACTATTTATTATATTATTAACAATATTGCAGTATTTTTTCCCAATAGAGTTACTATTCTGATTCCTAAGAATCTGGATTTCCTTACGTGTTCTGATGTAGAGTCCAATGTGCTACGGGAGGAAAAGTTGTGCAATTATATCAATTAAATGCATTCAATGCAAATGGAAGGTGTATCTTTGAAATCCTAAATTAATGAAGTAACTTTGGTGTGATTTGTAATTGCCAATTACGAATGAGGCAAAATAGGGAGGTGTGGAGTGACAATTGCAAGTCCGAAACAAAAAAAAGCATACAATATTGACGGGTACGGTAGACCAGGATCCTAAAAAAGAAAGCATTCAATGAATGAATCACTGAATCTATGCTAAAAAAGAAGCATGTGTTGATGATAACAATAGATGAAATGGTGACAGCAATTCAAAACATATGAACAATTACATAGCATCAAATCATCAGTATTACAACATGTGTATGCAATTTAAAAAACACCTCTGACAGGCTTAGCAGCATAGATAAAAGGAGTCCGCAACACAGTTCACAAAATAGATGTATACAGATCTCATATAATAAAAGATGGTTGCAGCACATTTGAAGCTGTTTGGAAGCATAATATAAATGTGTGTAGAACAAATGAGTTCATTGTACTTAACATTGATTAGTAATTACTACATAAAAGGTCTAATAGCTTAAAAAATTATAATTAATAAACAGATCACTACATACAAAGAAAAAGGAAGGAAAATACATTGAATATCCCACATCAAATTTGTCACACGATTTCGGGGCATACAATATGGTAACATCCCACAAATTAAACCCCAATTAATAAAGGTATAAAAAGGAAAGAAATTAATAAAATAAACTGCCATATGTAAAAAAAAAAAAAACCACACAATAGCACAAGTATTGCATCTACATAGCAAGTCTGGAAATCCTGAGTCAGGATACAAACCCATTCATTTTTTTTTCCTATTATTCATAAAGCAATGTATTTATTTCCAATGTCAATATTATTAAAATCACTATAATTCTTTCCTTTTTTCGAAAAAAAATGTATACAATTCAATATGAAATAGGAGTAGTTTTTTCTTAAAAAAAAAAAAACAATGCAATGTATTTATTTTTGTTGAGTTGTTAGCAATCTTTTATTGTATGCATTTTGCTGAATTAATTCATTTATGGATCTGCAAGTTTATTCATATTATCATGATACCGTGCGGCTTCACAACCAACGAAATCATGAATTTCACGCCATTATATTGGGCCTAATTCCTTTCCATGCCTGACATGTTCCAATGAAAATTTTTGTTTTCAAATTTCTTTGCGCCGAAGAAAATGCAGTTGGAGATTGGGTGGGGTTTGTACGCTGCATCAGTTTGTACTGAATAGGTGGATTTACGCTAGTAATGTGCTGGTGCATTGTTAGCAGTAAGATTTAGTAATTTAGGAAATACTATTAAATAATTTATTATTACTCTGTATATTTTAGGTTAGTGAATTTAGTATACTTATTGTACATATTATAATTCTAAAAGATATTCCTGAATATGGGGTATTTTCCATATCCCTCATTCCCCCCCCCCCCCCCCTCTCTCGCCGAGGCCTTCCTTCTCCCCTCCGGCTCCCCCGCTTGAATCAGATCTATTCTTAACTTCCCCTTCTCCTGCCGATTCACTTCATACACCACCCTTGCCTTCACCCTCACCCTTTGATGTTGGAGAGGTTACCCACCAGTGATTTGAAGTCTTCCCAACAGACCCGGACGCCGACAGATCTGGAGGATTGAGCGCCGAACTGAAGCCGGTGTGGCTATTGGAGTCATCGCCGGTATGATCTATATCAGGTTGCTTTTATCCATTTCGTTTCGGGCGAATTATTTCAACTCCTTCAATTAATTCGTGATTTTTTTATATATTATTTTTTGTGGATTCAGGCAATGTATGTGTACTCTGCGACAAAATTGACGATAATGGCATTTTTTGTTTATGATTTGGGGCTATAAATTTATTTTATTCCGTAAATTTTAGTTGATTTCAGGGAAACTTGATAGATTTCATACGATTTTGCCACTTGCTTTATGATAAATAGAGCAATTTTTTGGGTAAAAAATAGTTTTGTTTTGTTTCTTTTAATTGTAACAGTTGAATCTTATGTGGTTCAGAGTGTGGTTCCGTTTGGCTTGAGAAATTGGTTTCGTTTTGACTTCGAAAAGGATAGTGTATTTTGGTAGAAGTTTTGATGAAGTGGAAATGAATCAGAGGGCTGCTATGATGGATTTATGCACTGCATTTGCTTATTGAATGAAACAATTGTGATGACATGTTGAAACACATGTGATGGATTATTTTGTTGTTTTTATTTTTTTTATTTGTTGTTTATGTGGTTGTGTGAAATATCTGTGATGGTTCTATATTACTTATGTGATGATTGAGCAGAGCTATGTGCCGCAGAGTATGTGCTGGTTTATTGTTAAATAAGTGATTGTTACAGATACATGTGGATATACAATGCATGGGATTACTTAGTCACAAAGAATAGTAACTTGGTCACCAATCCAATTGCTTAATGAGGTGATGTCTTTGGGAGCAAGTTAATTGAGGCGGTAGAAATTATTATAAATATAAGCCATTACTTCATTACAATGTACACAAAAATAAAAATTGAATACAAATCAATCCCACTGCAATTCTCAATTGTCATCACTTTCATTACCTATTTTCTATTCTAATATCCTATATTGCCTATATCCCGTATATACATAACACGTTATCAGCACGACTGCACGAGGAGATTCTGCCGGAGTTCTGTCTTTAGGTATAGTTTTCTATCGCTACTTTTCAATATAAATTATGTCTAACCTGGCGAAGCAACTGTTTACGCCCCTTGAAGTTTCCGGAAGAAACTATCAACTATGGGCAATAGATGTGAGGATGCATCTTGAATCAATGAATTTGGAGAGAACTATTATAAAGGGAAATGATATGGCTAATTCTGAAAAAGCCAAGGCGATGATTTTTCTGCGCCATCACTTTGATTCAGCCCTGAAGTCTGAATATCTGACTCTCCAAGATCCTGCAGATCTTTGGGAGGATTTAAAAGAAAGGTATGATCACCTGAAGATGGTCAACCTGCCAAAGGCAAGAAATGATTGGCTGACGCTGAGATTGCAAGATTTTAAGACGGTCAGCGAGTATAACTCTGCCATGTTTAGAATCACTTCACAGCTGAAATTGTGCGGTGAAAAGGTATCTGATCAGGAGATGCTTGAAAAAACCTTTACTACATTCCACGCCTCGAATATGCTCCTGCAGCAGCAATATCGAGAAAGGAGATTTACGAGATATTCTGAACTCATTATGTGCTTATTGTTGGCTGAACAAAACAATGAGTTATTATTAAAGAATCATGAGACACGACCCACTGGTGCTAATCCATTCCCAGAAGCGAATGCGACCCAGATTTCTAGAAACCACCAAACATGGGATAATACACGAGGTGGTCACCGCGGACGTGGTCGCGGTCGTGGTTATGGTCGTGGTCGTGGTCGAGGTAGTGCACGTGGCCGAAATCACAAATCCAGAAGATTTGAGCCATATAATCAAATGAATGAAAAACGGCAAGATGAAAGAGATAAATGCCACAGATGTGGAATGGAAGGACACTGGTCCCGGACTTGTCGTACCGCTGAGCATTTTGTGAAATTATATCAAGATTCAGTAAAGGGGAAAGGCAAAATGGCAGAAACAAATATGGTTACAAATGATGATATTATTATGCCTATCATTCCAGCTCCTGAAGCAGCTGACCCTTTTAACATGGATGCTGGACCATCTTTCACAGCCAATTTTGATATAGATGATTTTATGAAAAATATTGATTAATGTTTTTGTTATGTTTATTTCTAGTATATCTTTTTGTATTTTTATTAGTTAGTGTATCAAATTTTGCTATGTACCCGTTGTACTCTTTTGGCATGGATATTAATATAGTATTTTTCTTCCAGAAGAAGAAATGAATACAAGTTATAATGAAACATGCCTAATTAACAGTGCCAGTACGCACACAATATTGAAAAATGAGAATTATTTCTCTTATATAAAATTGGGAGATGCACCAATTAATACAATATGTGGAAGTGCAAATATGGTCAAAGGCTCCGGAAGAGCCGTGGTGTTCCTTTTGAATGGGACAAAACTTATTATTGAAAATGCACTATTATCTCCCAAGTCTCGAAGAAACTTGTTGAGTTTCAAAGATATTCGCAGAAATGGATATCATATTGAGACATTGACCGAAGGGACTGATGAATATTTATTGATCACAAATACAGCTCTTGGTATGAAGCATGTATTGGAAAAATTACCGTCTCTTTCATCTGGGCTATATTATACGAATATATATATCAGTGAAGCCCATAATATAATAGACCAGAAGTCTATAATACCAACTGAATTTATGATTTGGCATGATCGTTTTGGCCACCCTGGATGTACAATGATAAAGCGAATAATTGAAAATTCGCATGGCCATCCCCTGAAGGGAAAGAAATTTCCAAGTTCAAATGAATTTACATGTGTTGCGTGTTCACAAGGAAAATTGATTATTAGACCATCAGCAAGCAAAGTGGGAATTGAATCCCCTGTATTTCTTGAACGAATTCAGGGTGATATATGTGGGCCCGTAGATCCACCATGTGGACCATTTAAATATTTTATGGTGTTGATTGATGCATCAACAAGATGGTCTCACGTTTGTTTATTATCTACTCGCAATCAAGCATTTGCAAAGTTACTTGCACAGATAATTAAATTGCGAGCACAATTCCCTGACTATCCAATTAAGAAAATAAGATTGGATAATGCTGCTGAGTTTTCATCACATGCATTTGATGATCATTGCATGTCCATTGGAATAACTGTTGAACATCCTGTTGCATATGTTCATACACAAAATGGCCTGGCAGAGTCATTTATAAAAAGATTGCAATTAATTGCAAGACCAATATTGATGAGGTCGAAGTTACCTACATCGGCTTGGGGACATGCTATATTGCACGCAGCAACACTTGTAAGAATAAGACCGACAAGTTATCACCAATATTCTCCCCTACAATTGGTTTTTGGTCATGAGCCCAATGTTTCACATTTGAGAATTTTTGGGTGTGCGGTATATGTTCCAATTGCACCGCCCCAACGTACAAAAATGGGCCCCCAACGGAGATTGGGAATATATGTCGGATATGAATCACCGTCTATAATTAAATACTTGGAACCGAAAACAGGTGATTTATTTACTGCAAGGTTTGCAGATTGTCATTTTGATGAATCAAACTTTCCGACATTAGGGGGAGATATGAATCAACCGAAAAAAGAGATTAATTGGAAAATGGCATTTGATTTCCTTGATCCTCGTGTAAAGGATTGTGAACTTGAAGTTCAGAAAATTATTCATTTACAAGGAATTGCAAATCAATTGCCAGATGCATTGTGTGACTCCGGAAGAGTTACTAAATCACATATCCCAGCAGTGAATGTTCCAATTAAATTAAATGTCCCTGAAGGAAAAATAACAAGTGCTAATGAATCCAGTACACGCCTGAAGCGTGGTAGACCTATTGGTTCTAAAGATAAGAATCCTCGGAAGAAGAGAGATTCAAATGATCAAAATATAAATTGTGACAAAACTCAAACTCCTGAAGAGCAAACTCCCGAAGAGGAAGAAGTTATAGAAACTTCAATAAATTTTGTCACTAATGGAAAATACTGGAATAGGAAAGATACTGATGTGAACAATGTATTTTCCTACAATGTAGCACTTGAAATTATGGAACAAGGTGATGATCACGAACCCAGATCGGTTGAAGAATGTCGGCAAAGAATTGATTGGCCAAAATGGAAAGATGCAATCCAATCTGAATTGGATTCGTTGGCAAAACGAAATGTTTTTGGACCTGTAGTCCAAACACCTGAAGGTACAAAACCCGTGGGTTATAAATGGGTTTTTGTTAGAAAAAGAAATGAGCAGAATGAAATTATTAGATATAAAGCCAGATTGGTTGCTCAAGGTTTTTCTCAAAGACCAGGCTTTGATTATGATGAAACATATTCCCCAGTGATGGATGGAATTACATTCAGATTTCTGATCTGTTTGGCAGTACACCAAAGGCTTGAAATGCGCCTTATGGATGTTGTTACTGCTTATTTATATGGAGAATTAGATACTGATATTTATATGAAAGTGCCCGAAGCATTTAAAATGCCTGAAGCATTTAAATCAAAGCCTAAGCAATTATATTCAGTGAAATTGCAAAAATCATTATATGGGCTTAAACAATCAGGGCGAATGTGGTATAACCGTCTTAGTGAATGTTTGATTAAAGAAGGTTATACAAATGATCCAGTCTGCCCATGTGTTTTTATAAAGAAATCTGGATCAAATTTTGTGATTATTGCAGTATATGTTGATGATATTAATCTAATTGGAACTCCTGAAGAGTTACAAACTGCAATCGAATATTTGAAAAAGGAATTTGAAATAAAGGATTTCGGAAAGACAAGATTTTGTCTTGGTTTACAAATTGAACATTTTGAGAATGGAATATTTATTCATCAAGCGAATTATACCCAGAAGGTATTAAAACGATTTTATATGGATAAAGCACATCCATTGAGCACCCCGATGGTGGTCAGATCGCTTGATCCCTTGAAAGATCCATTCAGGCCTAAAGAAGAAAATGAAGATATACTTGGTCCTGAAGTACCATATCTCAGTGCTATTGGGGCACTTATGTATCTTGCTAATTGTACAAGGCCTGATATAGCATTCTCAGTTAATTTATTGGCTCGCTTTAGTGCTTCCCCCACAAAGCGACATTGGCAAGGCATTAAGCATATTTTTCGATACCTTCAAGGTACATATGATCTCGGCTTGTTTTATTCCAATGAAGGTGATAATGCATTGATTGGTTATGCTGATGCTGGGTATCTATCGGACCCGCACAAAGCTAAGTCCCAGACGGGCTACATATTTACTTGTGGCAGTACTGCAGTTTCCTGGAGATCTGCTAAACAAACATTAACTGCCACATCTTCCAATCATGCTGAAATATTGGCAATTCATGAAGCTAGTCGAGAATGTGTTTGGTTAAGATCAATGATCCATCATATACTGAAGAATTGTGGGTTAATATCTGAGGAAAAGCTTGCCCCCACATTATTGTATGAAGATAATACAGCTTGTATAGCTCAATTGAAAGGAGGATATATCAAGGGAGATCGAACAAAGCATATTTCACCAAAGTTCTTCTTCACTCATGATCTTCAAAAGAATGGTGAAATTGAAGTGCAACAAATTCGATCAGACAATAATCTGGCGGATCTATTGACAAAGGCATTACCAACTGCGACGTTCGAGAAGCTCGTAAAGAAAATTGGAATGCGACGGCTTCGAGATTTTAAATAATGTCCAAATCAGGGGGAGCAATATATACAAGAATATTGTACTCTTTTTCCTTCACTAGGATTTTTTCCCACTGGGTTTTTCCTAGTAAGGTTTTAATGAGGCATATTCTTTGTATCAAAGACATCAAGGGGGAGTGTTACAGATACATGTGGATATACAATGCATGGGATTACTTAGTCACAAAGAATAGTAACTTGGTCACCAATCCAATTGCTTAATGAGGTGATGTCTTTGGGAGCAAGTTAATTGAGGCGGTAGAAATTATTATAAATATAAGCCATTACTTCATTACAATGTACACAAAAATAAAAATTGAATACAAATCAATCCCACTGCAATTCTCAATTGTCATCACTTTCATTACCTATTTTCTATTCTAATATCCTATATTGCCTATATCCCGTATATACATAACAGTGATTTCGTAAACATATCATTTTGATATCTTTTGAGTTAGAGGTTATACTATTGCTGGTCCAGGGTGATGAGTTTTGGGGATTAATGGATGATTGTTTAATTTACATAAAGGACCTTGCTACTCTTATTTATTTATTTTTTATTTTTTTGTGTTTTGGGGCTGATATTATTGTTTGATGTTTGTGTAGTGTGTTTTCATGTTCTTTTTTTTTTGTATTGTCACAGGCTTCCACATGATAGTGATGATGATTTCGTTGACCCACCCAAACAGAATCCGATGAGGAACCGGTCAAAACCACTACATTGTTCAGCCGCACAAGCATGATTATGTTTTGATGGTGCAAATTTGGCCGCTATTTTTATGTGCTAGCTGTGATGGAATTCACACATTCAATGCTAAGTTGCTCTGGTTCATGTGATGGTTTCTCCTCCTAGTATGTTTGGACCTCCTGGGAATAGAGCCTGCTGAGATAGGTCTATACCGTAGATGTGCTAATCAGTCTGTGCATTGGTGCTAAAAAGTCATTGTAAATATTGGTTCATGCAACTTTATGTGATTGTTTTCGATTTTCTGGGTGCAGGTCTTGGTGTGTGTACTATGAGATTGATTCTAGCATCAACGCTATTAAGCTAGATGGCCATCCATACCTGCAGCATATTCACTATATTTTATATGATGTTTTCCGGGGACATGTCCCTACTGCTTGGCTGATTGAGATGAGTAGATTGAATTGTTGATTCATTGTGTACATAAGGCCACCTGTGATGGGAAGTAGGGTGACGAGGGCATCTCTGGACCAAACTATCTATTTTTTGTGGAGTACATGAACTCCCCTATTTTTTTTTTTGGGTCATAATAAAATCAGAGCTTGGGTTTACTGTTTTGATGTTGATACTTGAAGCTTTGAGGTAAAACCCCGGTGCAATGCCCCCCGACAGCCTCTACACTATAGCTCTTATAGGGCTGTTAGAAAGCTTGCCTAGTTTTTCCTACCGAAAGCGCACGGTATCAAGCTGCAATATTTATTTTTATTGTCGGGATCGTTCAAAAGAGAGTTATACGATAGAAGTGTTTTAATAGAATTATTAGCTCTAGAATCTGTCTCTACTCTCAATTTAAGAATGTTGTAATGATGATTGCTAAAGAATACTGCTAAAATGTAAATGCTTAAAGCTATAAACATAGTGAAGAAAGCAATTAAAATGATGTAGAACATTATAGTTATATTCATGTGTTTAAAGATGTTACAGACCAAATCAAATGAAATAAGAATATGATGAGAATATCATACTTCATTGGCTAAAACATAATGAAAGTCCATTGAGATAGAAAAATCCTTTATACAACTTAATCAAATCTTCATGTCTTAAATCACTTCCCAAGACAGGTACTTATGATTCAGTGTCATGACATTCTAAGCTCTGAAATCATGGAATACTATCATCACATAATGATCTGTCAGACTCTTTCTGTGATAAAAGCTTTTCAGAATTGTCACTTAATCTTTTTCTTTCAGACTCAGATTAAGCCTTTGACAACTCGAGGTCACTTCTAAATCATACTATATTCATCTGAACTTGAAGTTGTTCTCTTTATTACCCTAATCAAACAGATCTTATGACCCTGTATTGGATGTCCTCTACAACAAGTGAAAAGGCAAGTATTTAAATCTATCATCCAATGTTTTCATAGGACTTGTTTCTTCAGAGTAATTCCTACAAGTATTCATAAGGAATAATAGTCTTGTAAGTATATCAAGATGAAACTGCTATTCAAAATCCTTGACTTATCCAGACCACTCAGATTTGTATAAATGATTTAGCTCGAGAAATCTCTGTAAACAGTTCCAAATATCCGTGATTTGACTCAGGATTAGTAGACTGTAAGAGAAATATTTAATCTCCTACTCATAGCATATAGTGACAACTATAATGCCATGAACCCCGGAAATTAATCTTCCTGATACTCTACTAATTTTTAGGACAAAAGATGGTTTTTTGAAACATCTTTCCCTTTTAAACGACAGGTACTAAATGCCCAACTGAAGAACAAGTTTGTTCTTTATCAGTCCTGAGTAAATAATGATTGAGAAAACCTATATCATCATCTTTCTCAGTGTACCAGTGTAAATAGTAATACGTATTGCAGATATGAATTGTGAATCTGTAATCATGAAGTAGGGTTACTCATCATATACTGGGAAATATCCCAAAATACTATATGTATATGTAGTATTATATGTATAAAGAGACGTTGAGGGTTCTGAATCCTCTTAATCAAAATGCAAAGGTGCTTCCAAAATATACATCGGAAACTAGACAGAATTAGGAAATAACTTTCCCAAGAAAAAGGATTTGAGAAATAACTCTGCAAAATAAGTGTCCAAAATAGCTCGCAGTAACTACTTTGGGTTTCAAACTATGAACATCCCAATTTTCCGCATGCTATGTCTGTACAGCGTGGAGGGAGCTAATATTCAAAGAATGTTCCTCAGATTTTGTTTATACAAAGAACTGGATTCCTCGCGGTAATTTCTGTAAGAATGCGGCGAGATACTCAATTCCTATTTATAGATATGGGATATATATGTATAAGAAGCAAAAGTGAATAGTTGATAACCTGAAAATGGATATCAATTTTATTGCTATTATAGGTTGGTCCTCTCGCTTTGTCAGATTGACATCGCGTGAGTATTAAAATAGCATTTGTCACAGCAAGTTTATCTGGATATTTCCTCACGTCATCTTTTAAGATGAAGCGAGGATTTATCCTTATGTGAAGTAAATGATCAGGATTTATAACTGTCATAACTACCTTCTGGAATTTCTATTTAGAAAATTATGAACATAGAATCTTTTGCATCCAAATTCATGAACTCAGAGCTATTAATTTCTTAAAGATTATCAAGCGATGATTAACACTGCATGGGTCTCTAGGAACCTTTTAAAGTTCTGAGCATTAAACACTATGATTCTGCTCTTATTCTATGATCATAACATAATTCCAACAGAAAAACAAATGAATTCTTAAATTTGCTAGATCATACCTAACTCGGTCACAATATCCAAACTTCTTGCGTAATTGGAACGAACAATTTACGAATTAAAAAAAATGTGGAAGTATTATGATCTTCGAAAATCGAATTAGAGATATGATGCAAAATCCGAATTGAATATCGAAGTTGAGGTTTATACTCTACTGAAACAGAATTAAGAAATAGAAATGGAAGCCAGAAAGATAAGAAATTCATAATCTGATAACTGATCATTCTTCATGTATCTCGAATAACAAAGAATTAAAAACGAATACACCTGGAAATCTGATTGCTATCAGAATAATGCAAAGATGAGCGAACGAGTCGGAAGTTAGATGATGATCGTCGTGATGGATGAACAAGCGATCCGAAAGCAATTCTCCTCCCAGGGTATCCTCAAGCTAATCTAACAGCTAATCTTAAAGAAATCTACTACGAAATCGAATTACAATTCTATGAAATCAAATTACAAATCTGAAGAACATCAAAGTAAATTGCAGAGAAAATTAAATCCTAACCTACCTACTAAATTCTAAAAAGTGGACTGGAGAGTAAAATCGAGCTATTCTCTTCAATCTCCCGCCTGCTGAGCTGATTCCCCCAAGGGTCTTATTTATAGATAGGCGTTGTAACCGCTTAAGCCTTGGATGATAACTGCTCGCATCAGAATAACTCTTCTCTCGCTTTGTCCAGTTCCTTCAAAGCGAGAGTCAGAAATACAATCATCTTTCTCAATAAGGCGAGGTCCTTTAATTTCTCCAAAGAATTTGCTTCTCGCCATGATGAATAAAACTTTCTGTCTTGCATAGATTTTCTTCCCTCGCGATGTCAAACAATTATCGCGTGGACTTCAGCATCTGCACATTTTCCTTAAATCTTTTCCTGATTTCGAAAACAAGCCCTCGCACCATTCCTTTTCTTCCCTCGCTATGTCCTTTCCACTTCCTGCTGTTTTCCAGCTTAACTTCCTGATGAATGACAAAGCGTGGATCAGTTCAATAGAAACACCGCGTGCGAGACTTACAAAGAAAACTCAGAATTTCAAGCCATTTTCAATGTATTTCCATCTTCTTTGCAATCTTAATTCTTCTTCCATCTTTTCTAATGCTCTATGATTATTCATCAAAAATCAATGGAATTAAGAACAAAAGATCATCATTAAGACACTAAATTGGACGCAAATGACAGTCACAAAAGGCTGTCATCACCATCCTCACATTTAGAAACACTTGTCCTCAAGTGGTAAGAAACTTGTAAAGTTTCAAAGAATAAGTCCAATTAGTGGCTTCTGAGATTAAGATGTTCATGTAAGACTCCACTGGATCACTACCTTCTCTTTTCCAACCATCTCAAGCTCAACTCTTTCAACTGATTGATGCTTCATACCTGACTTTGAATTTACCAGGTTCATGAAAACATTAACAAAAGTGATTTGCATTTATGTGAATTATTGTTCTGCTCCTTAGTTAGTCAGACTTTTCTTCTCACGCTCAATCCCGTCCAACTCATGTGCATATCTTGTATTCTTAAATGAAATACACTTTCTCCTTTTTTTTTTTTTTTTTTCAAGGGGTGGCCTTCCGTGGCTTTCAATAGCTCGGTTTCACATTATTAGGAGGAGTCGCATGGCCTGACATTGCAGATGAAACTTCAACTCCCCTGCCCTTGATTCTGCTCTTTTAAAGTTCTTCAACTTATAAATCAGAGGGGCAGCTGTGCCAGCTACTTATATCCACATTATTTTACCACGTCTGTTTCTAAAATTTCCCTTGTTCTTTCTTCTTTTCTTTTTTTTTTTACTCAATATGCACACTCATCTTCCAAGAGAGACTAGATTAGATCAATCCTCTTAACCTTGTGCAGTTATTGTTTATAGTATGCAAATCACTAAGGTTAATATCATCATAAAACCTTCTAACTATTCTTCCAGTAATGACATCAATCAATCTCAGAGCTTACAGCTAAAGACAGTTTTCAAGAGCGGCTCATGCTTGCAGTGAAAATCTATAAAGTAGATGTCTCCACAGGAACCACTTTTAAACTCATCTTCTATTCCTTCATCAGTTTATTAGCCTCCCTGAGTTTATTATTATTATTTTTTTTATGATCCTAGCTTGAAATTCAATACTATGATACAGCTTCATATTAATTCTATCCTAAGTTTATATTGAAATGAATGGAAACAGGAAAGAAATAAAGAAAAAGAGACTGCAATTAAAAAGAAGAGTAAAGTTTCAGAAAACTCCCCTGTGATCTCAGGATGGTCATGCATCATTGCCTGGATCTTTGGGTGGTATGGATGGAGATTTCTTTAGATCCGAGACTAGGTTGGCAAGGATGTCTACCAATCTCGTACTATTATACTGCTCTTGCCTCCTCAGTTCCATATCACTTTCTCGTTCCTGTCTTCTCTCTTCAAGTTCTTCTCTTCTCAGCCTTTCAAATCTTTCCATTTCTTCCCTTCTCATTCTCTCCTGTCTATCCCATTCCTCCTTCCTTATCTTTTCTTGCCTCTCCATCTCTTCTTTCCTGAGTTTTTCTTCAGTTTGAATCCTGGCATGCTCAAGTTCAATCCTCTTCTGCTCCATTTCTCTTTGAACATGCTTGTCTTCTGACATAGTTTTCACTAGCATCTCCATGGACTGTGCAAAACTTTGGATTGAAGTACTCATATTCTGAGATTCATCCACAGATACTGTGTTCCTCATTGGTTGTCTCAAAGGTTGAGATGGTGCAGAAGTGTTCTCAAACTCCTCATCTTCTGGAATAGGATTCAATGCAGGAGATGGAGCTACAGTCTTTGTTCTTTTTATTGCAGTTCTTGACTAATATGATCTTGATTTTGAAGGAAGATTGACCCTTTTTATCTTAGGAGATGGCACCTTTGATCCTGATCCCTCGGAAGTTTGTTCCTCTAAATCCGGCATTTGGTAAACCAATTCTCCCCTCAAAGTGTCCTCTGGTAATGGAATAGGAGGATCTATCTTTATGATCTCTGGTAAAAATGGTGTGATTGAAACTCCTTGTTTCTCACAAAGTCTTCTGATTAAATTCGGATAAGCCAATGCTGCATATTCTCCAACTCTTGACTTAATAACATTGAGGACATGTTGTGCAGCACTGCATTTTCTTCCTGACCATAACAATGCAAATCCCTCGAAAGTTCCAGCTGAAGGTCCTTGAAAATTTGTGGTAGGTCTGAGCTTTGAATAGTAGAAATCAAGTGTTGGCAGGTACTCAGGCCTCAAATTCTTCAATGGAATCTTATTCTGCTCAGTTCCTCTGTGTGTTGAACAGAATCTCAGTGCCATTTTTCTAGCATTAACAAGTTTATTTCCTTGAGTTTTCTTCCTCAATAGGACCTCGGACTTAACTTCTGGCTGTTCTAACAAAGGTGCCTGTATCAGATCATTTAGAGTTTCTACAGTGACTTGCACTGTTTTCCCTCTAATCCATGTTGTTTCTGCCTCAACATCAAAGTTAGCATAGAACTCCCTGGTCAGTTCCACATAACCACATTTGTTATTGTGTCGCATGAAAATGTCCCATTCATTGATCCTCCTCCAGTAGCTGACACTTATGATCCAACCACTTGGGATGAAATCCCTTGTCCGGAACAATCATTTTGGACATCCCCAAGTAGTTCTCCAATGCCTCCTTTCTTCCATTAAACTTAGTCTTGATTTCTTCTTCTGTGAATTCAGTCCTCTTTTCAATGCTATCAGGGATTGACAACCTCACCTTTGGACTATTCTTTCCCCAATAACTCGAAGGTAGCAATTCTGGGACATCTTTTCCGGGGGATGATCCTTCAGACGTATCTGATTCATTTCCCTCGGATTCTTGTGCTTCTTCCTGCTCATCCCCAGCATTCTCATTTCCTTGTTCTTCTGTTTGGCATCCTTCTTGAGCAGGTTCCACGTTTTCTTCATGAACTTGTTCTGAGTTTTGTTCATGGTCAGGCTCTGGATGTTCTTCTTAAACTCTATCATTGGTATCATGTTGTGAATTGCCTATACCTGAATCATATATCAATGACGTGCTGGTATCTACCTTCTGAGTAACTTCAAGGCTATGCTGATTTAAGATCTCTGTGGGATCTTCCTGTACAGGTTCGTTTAGTAGAAGAGGAATAGCAATAGGTTCTGAATCTAGAAATCCTTTGATTCCAAAATATTCTTCTGCTTTCTTCTTCTGTTCTGCGGCCCATTCAGGATTATTCATCCTTGCAATTGCTCTCTGAACTACTTTATCCCTGACTTGAGGTGGAAGGAGCCATTGATTCATTTGATTTTCAGCATTCGTCTGTGTTCTGAGATATTGACTGACAGTGTCTTCCATAAAATATTTTCTCTGCTGAGCTTCTTGAGTTTCATTTCTCTGCACTTCTTCTTCATAAGCTTGAATTGCTAATGGAGATGGTTCCACTACTTGGTCAGAATTTATTTGTTGTTGAATTTCCTCTAATTCTGACTCAAGTTTAGCTGCATATTCACTTGCTTGTTCTACTGAGGTGCGTGCATTCTCTCCTTCTCTAGCCAATTTTCTAAACTTTTTAATCTGTCCTTCCAGAGAGTAAGTCATGTTCCCTACTGTGGTTCCATGCAAGTTCATATCTTCAAAAGTTTGTAAATCTTCAAGTGTCTGTTCCTGAAATGTGTCCGCCACTGATTTCTCAATTTGATTCACAAACTCTTGCTCATCTGCAGCTTGTTCTGGTGGTACATCTTGTTCAGTTTCTTTTTCTGAAAATCCTTGTAAATCAATCTGACTTTGAATAAGATCCCTGTTAACCTGAGCTTGCTGATCTTCATCTTGCTCTTCTCTATCATCTTTTTCAGCAACCTGAACCAGTTGGAGATCAGTGCTCGGTCTAGTTGATCCTTGTTCATCAGGTTGATGTTCTTCAATACATGCTCTCCAGCCCTCTGGATCTATATCCTCCACTTCCAAATTAGTATAAGGAGTGAGCTCCAACTTCTCTGTGTAGGGAACTATCCCTAGAGTTGGTTCGACTTTTTCTTCTTCAGAGCTGATGTCAGGTACCACATACTTAGGCTTTCTAGCCTTCATCTTTATCCTGAATTTCTTAACAGGTTTTTCAGGTTCTTTTTCTTGTTGCTTTTCTTTCTCAGGAGTGAATCCAAATTGTTCTACATTCTCAAGAGAAGACCCTTGCTGCTTAAATTCTTCAGGGTTGGTCTCCTTCTGCTCAGAAGGTAACTTTCTTCTCCTTTTGTAGGTAACAACTTCTTTCTTTTCTTGAGCTGATTGTAGAATCTCAACATCTTCATCCATTAAATCTTTTGTCAAATCCAAAATTTCTTTGACTGCCAGGTCGTCTTCATTCTTCCTCTTCTTTGGAATTCGGCTAGTCTCCTTAGATCTGCTTGTCTCCACCTTCCTCCCAGTCCTTTTCTTAGCTATTGGTGCTTCATCTGAAGTGCTCGAACTGAGATTGTGTGACTTTCTCTTTTTGGTGGATACTTTCTTTTTACCTTTCTTGTCTTGAGTTCTCATGAGTTCCTCCCATTCACGATCTGCCTTCCGTTTGTTTGCATAATAGCAATCCATACTTTCTTGCAGAATCGGATGGATTTCATCATTCTCCTCATTCTTTTCTCCCACAATAGTTGTAACTTCATCAACTACTGTCATCTTCTCAATTCTTTGCTCATCATCTGTACTGTCTTCATCTGAATCATGCTTCTTAACATAGAAATTCTTGCCCAATCCTTTCAGCATGATATTCATTCCCTTTCTATTCAGATATTTCTCATTCCATGCATCCCAATCATCAATAATTACCTGCTAAATTCTTCCTTGTGTTTGATCAGTATAGGGTCTATGCTCCTTGTATGTATTTTCCCTGCACATAGCATCATACATGACATACTTCTCAATGAATTCTTTCTTCCTCTCCTGGACATATCCATGAACTTCCTGTTGGAGAGTAGGAGGTAATCTTTTCATGATCTTGTTGGGTCTATCTGTAATGAGTAGATCTGCATCTGCTGGTGTTATTGATGGGGCTGAAACTTTTTTGAAATTCGCTACAGGTTCCAGTCCTTCATTAACAACTGATTCTCTGAAAATATTCCTTACTATATTTTGTGGTGTCTGTTTTGCATCTGATCTCTGCTTCCTTTTTTTGACTGATCTCTCGGCTTCTCTCTCCTCTGCATCTTAATCCATGCTTGCTGCTCTGGCATCAAATCAGCAAACTCCTCCAAAGGAAATTCCTCATCAGGTTTCCTTATCAACCCTGGTTTAAGAATTCTTTTCCTTAGATCTGTCCCTTTAGACCAGTTATTCATATACCTGATCCAGGTATTTCTAGCTTCCTGAATAATTCTAAGGACATCTTTCCATACCATCTTACCTTGTTTAGCTTTCTTGAAATAAGGCTCTAGGTCATGCCTTAAGTTTATCCGAGCATCAATAATTCTATCAAGGGCCAGATTTGTCAAGAAATTCTGTTCAACGGGTCCCTTCTTGTTCAGAAATGTTGGAGGCATGTATGCAGGGAGTGCCTGCTGAGCATCATAGACTCTAGCATTCCGGATTTCATTAAGTTTGCAGCAATATCTGGTGAGTCGCTTCACATATTTTGGTAGTGGTTGAGGATCAAAGTAATCCAACTCCAGACCTGTTTGATCTTTCGGATTGATAATTCTGTAGCATTCCTGATTCCACTCAGCCATGCACTTCTTTTCCCTTTCCAAAAGTCTTTCCAGTCTGATTTCATTAGGCAGATGCCTATTATTGATCAGAATTATCATTTGATCATCCCAAAATATATTCATCTTATTCCAGAATGCTTCTTCTAAATCAATCTTCAATGATTCCTTTTCCTTGTCTGGTATATGTTGAAACATGAATGGATTGATATAAAAGTCTGGTGGTGAAATTTGCATTCTCGTCCATCCACCACTTCTCCGAATAGTTTCTACCATGTTAACCGTTTTCGTCTTTGCTAAGAATGATTTCTCTTTCTTATCCGATTCTATATTTCGAGCTTGAAGTTCTTCATATGTCATCTTCTGAATCCTTAAGAAACAAGAACAACTGGTAAGTTAGTGTCACCATACTCACATTTAGAGCTTGACTCTAAATGTGCAGATGATAAAAAGAAGCATAATACCAGATTTCCTTTTTATATTCATCATTCTATCCATAATATCACCATATTCACATTTAGAGATTTGCTCTAAATGTGAAAATTTCAATGCTGACAAAGTCTACTTTAATGCAGAGAATAGCAGAAAACTTAAACTCAAAACATCATTAATCAAAAGCAAAAACATAGAATTTATCAGATTCAAAATATGGAACTACAAAGCATGGTGTTTCTTATGACATTCAACCTATCAATTACAAATGAGGAGGTGTCTCTGCCTCAATTCCAAATCTGAGGAACAGATTACAATGCTCAGAGACTAAGCACCTCATGCAGTAAATTGACACGACTCCATAAGTATTCCTTGAAGGACCGTGATTGTTATCATAATAGCTCCTAAGGTCACAAAGTCTCTTCTTAGGTTGTCCTTGAAAGGGTGAGATAAATTCCTCATAACTTGATAACCATCCTCTGACTTGAAGTCGAAGATCCTTAAGTCTTCGTCTATTCTTGCACAGAGGAGCAAAGAGCCAAATTCCCTTCTCTTGCTCTTCCCTTTCATCCTTACTTAAGAGCATAAGAGCTTTTACATAGATGGATGGGGGGTGATTATCAGTGATTGCAGGTTTTAAGAGTTCAAATGCTGCTTGTTCATTTTTGTCTTTAACAAACAAACGCAATGCCTCATGTAGCTGATACATCCAATTTCCTGTATTTTTGCAGCTTTCAAGGAAAAGACTTTGTGTCTCTTCAAAAGTTCCCCATCCCCATGCTGAAAAGTCTTCCAGAGAAGCCTTTTTCAAGACTAAAGGATGATGAGTAGCTTTTTTCGAGTTCTTTGGAGACTAGTTTACAATTAAAGACAGTCTCAAGGTGGTCGAAACGCCAATCTTGATAAAATGTTTCCAAGAATCTCATAAGGAAGATCTGTGATCTGAGTTTCCCCCGATCCAGATTTCTTTATCGAAGTCCTTGGTTGCTTTGATGAAGTTCCAATTTCATAGCTGAATAAGATTAGAAACGATAATAGAATTAAAAACTAAAGAATGCAATTCATTAATGGAAAAGGGATGTACAGTTTTGAGTCATCCATATAATTCTCTATCCCGAGACAAAAACACAAAAGATTACAAGCAAAGAACTATCAATCGCTTGATTTCTAGATTATTCTAATTCTAGTAGTTCTTCTTCATTCTGATCTTCTTCTCCATTGTTCCATTGCTCCTATTCAAATAATATGCCTAGTTCGCCACTTGCTCTTCTGTATTGCTTGACATAATCAAACAGTTCGCATGGAATACACTCCATCCTTTCATTAAAAGGTAATTGCTGTCGCTCTTGAATCGAGTGATTCTTACAAAAACTCCTTTCCTCTTGATCAAGAAATGGGTTTGGGAACTTTTCACCATAAAGGAGCCAGTGGAGAACACTCATTTTTAAAAATAGAAGTTCAAAAGGATCCTGAGTCACAGATTTGATCAAGTGAATTCCTTCCTCATCCAGCTGTGGATCTTGTTTGGAAAGCAGTAAAAGGGATCTTATGAAAGTAGTTGGTTTGTGTTTATCATCTAGTCCGGGCTTAAGAATTTCATAAGCTTTTTCTTCATTTTTATCCTCCACAAAGGCTATCAATGCAGACACAATATTAAACATATAATTGCCTGCATCCTGACATCTTTTAATGAATTTGACTTGGTTACTTGAGTAAGCATCTCCTCTCCAAACAGCACAAGTTTCCAAATTAGCTCTCTTTAGAGCTAACGATGATCTGCTTGCTGAGAGGAATTGCTTAGAAGTTTCAGATGCTCTAAATAGTGCCTTTATGCTTTCCATTCCTAGTCTTGACAGAATGTCTCCCAGTAACTCAGTTGGTAAATCAAGTATTTGAGTTTCCAAGAGTTGAGGGTTTTCGACATTTCTGAAAAGAAAAGGAGGACAAACACAGAATTAAGAGTTAAACACAACATTTATGCAGTAATGAAATTAGATTTTATTATCAAAATCGGGCTGCATTACATAATACAAAAGATCTGATCTAGTGACAGTTTCAAAGTCAAAAATTAGAAGACATGTCACATGCATCAATTTCTTTCTCCTTCGTCCAAAAACTTATTCATTAATGCTATAATTGTCATAGTTCTCCCCTGCTGCCATCCTAAAATCGGCTATGGCTCTTTTTGTGTCACAGCAGAGATAGCAGACCTGATTGGCTGTATAGTATAATGGCCTATGGAAGGTTTCCTGATCATGAACTTCTATAATACAGAATTCCCTATTTTTCTGCCCTAAAAACGGATTCGGGACATATTCCCATTCTGAAAGTAGGGTGAGAAGATTATATCTAAACTCATAGCTGTTTAATCTATCACTTAAGATTGGACTAATTAAGTGAAGTCCAGCATCTATTTCTTCTCTAGAAGTTCTACTTAAATAGCATAAAGCTTTAAAATATTGAGAAATCCTGAAGTTATCTTCTATTCCTCCATCCAGATCTGGAATGCCTTGAATCCTTTCCCTTGTGTAAACAGTTCCAGAGCCTTGGGTAAGTTCAGAATATGATTCTTAGCCTCTCTACAGGCATGTAGAAACTTGATTTTACCAGTGGATTCATTAGAGATTCTTTTAAAGGCCGGATCCTCTACATTAAATCTCCGGAGAACAATAGGATATTCTGAGACTATTGTAAATGTTGAACAGATTTGTTTGCACTCGAGCAGATCTTCAAAGCTGCTCTGCCCTACTCGTGACAGAATCTCCCCAAGGACATCCAATGGAAGATCAGTCAGGTGTAAAGCAGAGGACTCAGAAGGCTGCTCCTCACTGTTACTTAATCGAATTTTAAAGAAGAAAGATCAGTTGAAATTATACTCCAAGTTTTTCAATTAAAGAAGAACGAGAGTGGATGAAGAAAATTTACACGAAATAAAAAACTTTAACCCTAGTATGAGTAGAACACTATAATGCAGAATGTAACAACTTGAAATATCAGGAAGAAATGCGATGAAAAATGAATGAAGAGCTTACGGGTTGTTGCTCGCCATTAGGATTGTTCCTGAAGCTGAATGATTCTGAATAAGGGTTTCGCAATAGAAGACGAAGAAGAACTTAAAATGGCGGTTTCTTCTCGAGAGAAAAATATGAAAATATATGAGAATGATTTGAAAAGATAAGGAGGTTATAGGTCTTATATAAAACAATGGGCTGGCCTAGTTAAAGAATAAAGAGTAGGGTACTCAAGTATTTAGATTGTACTCATTCATTCTAGACCTGCCACATCAGTGAGTCTGGTTATTGATTTAAAAATTGAGTTAATGAACTCAAACGACCATAAATTGGCTAAAATTAGATTGGCTTTAAACAAAGCGATGGGTAATCATTGAAAAGGATTAAAACTTCTAAATTGTATATTAAGTCTGGTTAAATCTTCTTCACCAAATTCATCTTAATGCCTAACAAAAATCTACCCTTAACTTCTTTATTTTAAGATTACCAATTCTTCCATCTCATTTCCTGATTTTACTTCCTCTTTTAATCTGAAGAATATTCAGTGGAGTGTTTGATCTAAGTTTCCTCTGATCCAAACTCCCTTTATAACATTCTCAGTTTTAAGAGAAACTTCCAGTTTCATCTTTAATTCATGTTTGAATTGAGTAAAGAAACTGATCATACAAAATAGAAAGTAGGAGAATTGTAATACATGAAGTCCAAATGATCCAAAATACATCAAAATATCCAGGAAATACAAACATATATAATACTATAGAATTCCCTAGCTCTAAACTGCTCAGGGGTCAATTTCCTCATCATCGGAGTCGGTCCACATAAACTCATCAGGAAACACTTCACCACAATACAGTCTAAACTGCCTCACCATGTCAAAGAATTGACAAGGGATGCAGTCCATCCTGATGTGTGGTGGTAGTAAGACTCGAACCTGCAAAGTATGATCCTTACAGTAGCTCATCTCTGGTTGCCCTTGAAAAGGATTTGGGATTTGAGGAATATGGATGAGCCAATGAAAAAGATAGAGTTTAATAAAAACCACTTCTAAAACATTAGAAGCTACTGTTTGGACCAACTCTAATCCTTCTTCAATCCACTTATCCTCTTGTTTTGTTAAGAGGAGCATCGTTCTGAGCAGAATGGTGGGTTCGTGCCAATCATCTAGTCCTGGCTTGAGGAGTTCATACGCCTTCTTCTCATCTTGTTCCTCTACAAATGCCTTCAATGCAGGTTCAATGTTGAACATGAAGTTCCCTGCATTTTGACACTCTCGAATGAATCTTTTCTGGTTGTCCGGATAAACGTCTTCTCTCCATCTCATACACGATTCCAAGTCTACTCTCTTGTATACAAGATGAGTTTTGCTTGCTTGGTAAAATGATGGAGAGACTTCTGCTATCCTGAAGAGCTCTCTAACATTGTCTTTTCCAATTCTTGATAGAATATCCCCCAACAACTCAGTGGGTAAATGGGATATTTGAGTTCCGATGCGCTGTGGATTCCTAGCATTTCTGTTTCCAGAAAATAATATGATAAGGAAAACAGGGGAATATTTTATCTAGAATGATGGAACCAGAAATTCGAAAATGGGATATCATTCCTATTGTGAAGTCTCAAAAGTCCCATTTGGATAATGCGTCAGTTACAAACTAAAAGATTTCAGAAAAGACTCTCTGGATTAATGAGTGTAAAGAAACGGCTCTTAGTGATGAGAAATCTTAAATGTTTAATGTTACCGTTTTCTAAAGCCATTCCCTGAAGAATCAAGAACCCTAGGTCTAGAAATGCAATCGGCAACAAACTTTGCAAGATAGAACCAGAAATAAAAGAAAGAAAGGATGAACGAGATTGCTTACGGATTATTCTCGGCCATTTTCTTCGTCGATAGGTTTTTTTTTCAATGATCTAGCTTATGAGAATGGTTGAGAATGATAAAAATGGTGTATGGCGATTTCCTCTTGAATAAGAGAAGAAAATCTGAAGAAAAATTTTGAAATGACAACTGAGAGGAATGACTGCAAGGACAGAGACGCCTATTTTTATCTAAGGACTGCAGGGGTCAAGATAGTAAATCTTGTCTCTGCAGGGAGTAATGATTAAGCCTAAATTAACCCTATTTTGAGAATTTTATTTAAAAAGACTCAGATAAAAATCTAATGTAAAGGATAAGATCAATCAAGTTGTTTCCTTTTAATAAAAATGAAGCGAGGAGTATATATATCAACACCAAAGGGCTTAGAATTTAGATACAAATTAAGAGATTACATAATCATTCAATTTGAATCTGGATCAGTTTTTAATTCTGACTCGGATTCAATTACATGTTCATTAAAATTTTCTCTTAATCTCCTAATCAAACTAGTAACCTCACAACACAAACAATCAATGTTTGTGGCACCATAGTTAAAGTGTGGAGGTTCCCTAACTAAGTCCCTACTATGTGGCGCTAAATAATCACAGTACTCGCGATGTCCTTGTCCCCTAAAGGGATTAGGCTCTTCTTCACTTTCGTTGAATAACTTGCTGATCTTCGCCTCAATCTTGCGAATATGATCTTCATCTTTAAGGATTGATCCGAGAAGATACAATCCTTCATCAATCTCCTCAAGGCTTTCCGAACTCAGAAGGATGAATGCCTTGATAAAGATTGAAGGGTGATGATTGTCATCGATTCCAGGCTTAAGGACTTCAAAAGCGGCTTCCTTGAGCCCTGTGTTGCAGAATCTCGAGAGTGCAGGTTCTAGTTTCAGCATAAAATTTCCCGCCTCTCTGCATCTTCGAAGTATTTGGATGTAATGAGAGTCAAGTGTCCTCTCTGCAGTCATCCGCCTCTCTACATTTGCCCTCCTCCATACTACAGGCGCCTTACTTGCTCTGGCGAACTTTTTGCAAGTTGGGGCTAACCTGGCTACATCCTTCATTTCTTCTCTTCCCAACCGTGAGAGAATATCTCCCAAGATTTCATCAGGAATGTCTAGAATGGATGTTCTAGCATTTGGAGCTGCTGCAGTCATTCTGACTTTTGATAATGGTTTTAGGATAAATTCTTAAGATGGAAAATGTTTGGGATGAAAGAAGAGGAAGATTCGACTAGATTTTATAGCAGAAAAACTAAATTCTGCCATAATTACTGGCGGTTGAAACGACGTGTGATGGTTGGTGTAAGAGAAGAAGAAGAGTCTGAAAAGGGTATTTTGGTCTTTGGGAGGTTTGAAAATCTATCCGTTCAATATTCCCAGGCTCTCGCTCTGTCGATTGTCATCGCGTGGCTATAAAAATCCTTTCTCGCTTTGTTAATTTCAACGCGAGAAAACATTCTTGTACAATTTCCAGAGTAGAATAGTCTCGCTTTGTTTTTCGACAAAGCGTAGACATCAAACTCTTATTCCTTAACAACTTATCAGAATTAACAGGATAGAAATTTGAACTGATCACCTCGCATCATAACTTTTACAAAGCGTGAGCAAGAGTAATTCATTTTTAACTCACGCTTTGACAAAATTACAGGAGTGTGGCCTCAGGATCCATTCATACTTAATTTTCCACACACTTAATACTCAAAAACCTGTTTGAAGATTCTTATCTCATCCTCCTCCATTCCATCACAGCTTCATTTCTCGAATTCCTGAAAATAAAGAATAAAAGAATTAGAGATAGAAAATAAATTTAAAGAAAAAGGGAAATACTACTCAGTTAACCTGGGTAGTATCCACCCCCCTATATTTATTTTTTATATTTTAAAGAAAACAGAAAACTAAGGATTATCCAAATATTCAGTTTGGATATTTAGATCTTGTTGACCAATATATTCCTTTAGCATGTGTCCATTTACAGTCTTTTCTCCTTCATTGAGCATAATTGTAACTGCTCCATTGTCATGAACAGCTACAATAGGAAATGGTCCTGTCCACCTTGATCTGAGCTTACCTGGAAATAATTTCAAACGAGAATTATAAAGCAGAACCAATTGACCAACAGAAAATTCCTTATGTTTAATTTTTGAATCATGAATTTTCTTAGTTCGATCTTTATAGATCTTGCTGCTTTCATATGCTTCCAGTCTCATCTCTTCCAGTTTAGACAAATCAAACTTCCTCTTATCTTGTCCTGACTGAAAATCCATGTTGAGCATTTTAATGGCCCAATATGCTCTATGTTCTAGCTCAACTGGGAGATGACATGCTTTTCCAAAAACTAATCTGTAGGGAGACATTCCTATAGGAGTTTTAAAAGCAGTTCTGTAAGCCCATAAAGCATCATCTAACTTCTTTGACCAGTCTTTTCTTGTAATGTTCACAGAAGCTTGTAAAATGTGCTTAATTTCCTTATTGGATACCTCCACCTGTCCACTTGTCTGAGGATGATACTGGTGATCCAACTTTATGATGAACACCATACTGCTTCAGTAATTTCTCAAAGAGTTTATTCACAAAGTGAGATCCTCCATCAGATATAATGGCACGAGGGGCTCCAAACCTGGTAAAAATATTCTTCTGTAGGAATTTAGTAACTTGTCTAGCTTCATTATTGGGTAAGGCTACTGCTTCTACCCATTTCGAGACATAATCAACAGCTACTAAAATATAATGATTACCAAAAGATGGGGGAAATGGTCCCATAAAATCAATTCCCCAAACATCAAATATCTCTACTTCTAAAATCCCCTTTTGAGGCATTTCTTCTCTCATTGAAATGTTTCCCAGTCTTTGACATCTGTCACACATCTTTATAAGTTTCTGGGAATCCAAAAAGATAGTCGGCCAGTAAAACCCACAGTCTAAAACTTTTCTAGCAGTCCTAGCAGGACCATGATGACCTCCTAAAGGGTTCTCATGACACTTTCTAACAATTTGGAAACCTTCTTTTTCATGAACACAGCGCCTAATAACCTGATCTGAACAAAACTTGAATAAAAAAGGGATCATCCCAATAGTACTTTTGAATTTCTCTGAAAAACCTTGACTTCTGATGAGAGTCTTTAAACTTTGGGACAATCTTGCAGGCTAGATAATTAGCAAAATCTGAAAACCAAGGACAATCAAATTGATGCAACTGCAAAGCATACAATTGTTCATCTGAAATTTATCATTTACAACTTCCTCATTCTCTGTTTTCTCCTCCAATCTAGAAAGGTGGTCTGCTACTCCATTATCTTTTCCTTTTCTATCCTTGATAATAATGTCAAATTCTTGTAGAAGTAAAACCCATCTTATGAGCCTCGGCTTGGCTTCTTGCTTTGAGAAAAGATATCGTAATGCAGAATGATCTGTGTAAACTATAGTCTGGGCTCCAATAAGATACTGTCTGAACTTATCAAAAGCAAAAACTACAGCATACATTTCCTTTTCTGTAGTAGTGTAGTTTATCTGATCATCATTAAGAGTATGGCTAGCATAATAGATAACATGATGTTTGCCTTCTTTATGTTGCCCCAAAACTGCTCCTACTGCATTCTCACTTCCATCGCACATAAGCTCAAAAGGTAGACTCCAATCAGGAGACTGAACTATGGGTGCAGTGATTAATTTTTCCTTCAAAGTCTTAAAAGCTGTTAAGCAATCTTCATCAAAGCTAAATGTCACATCCTTATGAAGAAGATTACACAAAGGTCTTGCTATCTTAGAAAAGTCCTTAATAAACCTTCTATAAAAACCAGCATGACCAAGAAAACTCCTTACTGCCTTAATTGTTTTAGGTGGTGGTAAATTTGCTATTATAGAAACTTTAGCCTTATCTACTTCTATTCCTGCTCTAGATACTTTGTGTCCTAAGACAATTCCTTCCTGAACCATGAAATGACACTTTTCCCAATTAAGAACTAAGTTAGTGTCCTCACATCTCTGCAAAATTTTTGACAAATTTTTTAAAGAATCTTCAAAGTCAGTTCCATGAACAGTAAAATCATCCATAAACACTTCAATGCATTTTTCAATAAAATCAGAGAAAATACTCATCATGCATCTTTGAAATGTAGCAGGAGCATTACATAATCCAAAAGGCATTCTTCTATAAGCAAATGTTCCATATGGGCATGTAAAAGTTGTTTTCTCATGATCTTCACTAGCAATAACTATTTGATTATAACCTGAATAACCATCTAGAAAACTGTAAAATGGTTTACCTGACAATCTTTCTAACATTTGATCAATGAACGGTAAAGGAAAATGATCTTTTCTTGTGGCAGTGTTTAATTTTCTATAATCAATGCAAACTCTCTAACCAGTTACTGGTCTTGTTGCTACTTCATCACCATGTTCATTGGTCACAATACAAATCCCACCCTTTTTGGGTACAACTTGTGTTGGACTCACCCATTTACTATCAGAGATAGGATAGATTATACCTGCATCAAGTAGCTTGATTACCTCCTTCTTGACAACTTCCTGCATTGGTGGATTTAGCCTCCTTTGTGGTTGTCTGAACGGTTTGTATTCATCCTCCATCAGAATCCTATGCATACAAATGTGTGGACTGATGCCTTTGATATCTGCTATAGTCCAAGCAATTGCCTGAATATGATTTTTTAGAGTACCTACTAGAGCTTGTTCTTGTTCTTCACTCAATTTGGATGAAATTATTACCGGAAGCTTCTTTTTGTCTGCCAAAAAGGCATACTTAAGATGTTCTGGTAATACTTTAAGCTCAAGCTCAGGTGGGTTTTCTATTGATGGAGTTAATCTGCTTCGAGTTTGCACTTCCATCTTTAAATCAGATCCTTCTTCAGAAGGGTCTGTTTTATCAATGTCATCCTCAGATTGCTCTGAAGATGGCATATCCTCACTTTCTGATCCATCCTTGATTTCACCAGTCTCAGGATCAGCGAATCTAACCGCGCACAAGTAAGCAAAAGTAGCATCTTTAGCATTTGTGAGTGGGGTGAGATTGTTCTCAGTTACATCAGCGGTAAAGAGATTATAGTAATCAAAAAGATTTCCCCCCTCCATAGTACTATCATCTAATTCCTTCCCCGCTACATTGGTTTCAAAAGCGTTAAAAGGATATGTTGACATCTTCATCATGTCAAAAGTGACCTCCTGGTTATCAACATGAAGCTTCACGATGCCATTCTTTGCATCAATCATGGCTCCCGCAGTCACCAGAAAAGGCCTCCCTAGTATGATAGGGATTCTGACATTTTCGTCGATATCAAGAATGACAAAGTCAGCTGGAAAACAAAGGCCTCCTGTCTTTACTATAACATCTTCAATGATCACTTCTGGTCTGGTGCTCGATTGGTCAGCAAAGAAGAGGGTCATATTAACTGGCCTCATCTTTCCCAAATCCAAACGTCTCGCCATGGCAAGTGGCATTACATTGATGCTGCTTCCTAAGTCACAGAGTCCTCGCCCAGCTTCTTTACAGTTGATAATCAGTGGTAAAGTGAAACTCCCTGGATCTTCAAGCTTTGGAGGAATCCTTTGTTGAAGAACCAGGCTACAATTTTGATTTAAGACCACCATCTTCTGCTCTCCTGCACTTCGTTTCCCTGAAATTAATTCTTTCAGAAACTTAGCGTAAGTGGGCATTTCAGCAATTAATTCAACCAAAGGGATTGATATTTCAATGGCCCTAATCTTTTCAAGAAATTTCTTAAATTTAATTTCTTGAAGATCATTTTTGAGTCTCCCAGGATATGGTATCCTGGGCATGTGTTCATCCAGTGAATCCTTTTTGTTACCTGTAGAGTTAGGATTATCATTACCTCCCTCTTTTTCCTTTGGAAAGGAATATCCTGAGACATTCTTTTCCAAACCCTTATCCTCAAGTATCTGTCTTTGTTCAGGGTGATCATCTTCTTCATTTGTTTGAACATCCTTGAACTTTTTCTGCTGCAGCAACCTATCTCTTTTCTTTTCAAATTCAGGATCAACAACCTCTTTTCCTCCCCTCAATGTAACTGCCTTACATTGTGGGTTTGTTTCAGAAGAACTTGGTAATTTTCCTTTTTCTCTCTGCTGTAGTAATTTGGCCATCTCTGTTACTGAATTCTCAACATTCTTGATTGAAGCCTGCAGTTGATTATTCGTCTCTGTCTGCTTAACAATGAACTCCTTCAGAGCATTCTCCACTTTTAAAGAGTAAGTATTATCTTGAGCAACAGGATAAGGTTGTTGTGGAAAGTTCACCGGGACTGGTGCAAACTGTCCAAACGGCCTATTCTGTTGGTTCATCTGTTGGAAAGGTCTCTGTGGGTACATCTGTTGTTGTAGATAAAATGGTTGTGGAGGACGAAACTGCTGCTGATTTGGTTGTTGTGGGTTCAGAAGATGTGCATTTTGTGCGTTCTGAGTATTACCATAGCTCAGATTCGGGTGTTTGTTCTGGAATCCGGTGTAGTTACAGCTCTCATCTTGCTTTGGGGCTTCCTGAATTTGTGGACACTGATCATTGTGATGTGGCCCTGAGCAAATTCCACACTGATACACCGGTTCCATTGGAGCAGGTTGAAGGATCATCACTGGTTGCTGTTGTTGTTGATGCTGAGCCTGTTGATTTGCTTGCTGAGCTAACTGTAGATCAGCAATCTGCTTGGTGAGTGCTGCAAATTTTTCTTCATTTTTGTCTGTATGGATGACAAGACTCTTTCTGGTAGGAGATGGTGGATCATCGTCCTGGAGAACTGCTCTGCTGGCTGTCATGGTATCTATTGTTGACCACGCTCTATCAAGTGGCATTTGAAGTAATTGTTCCCCTCCAGTGGCATTAATCATCATCTACCAAGTGTGAGTGAGTCCAGTGAAGAAGATCTTCAATAGCCTTCTTTCAGTTATACCATGCTGTGGACATCTCTTGAGCATGTCGAAGAATCTGTCCCTGGCATCCTTAAGAGATTCCCCTTTTCTCATCTTGAAACTAGAGATCTTGTCTACCCATTCGTCAACCTTGCTTTCAGGAAAATACTTGAGTAGAAAGTTCCTGACTAATTCTGGCCATGTAGCCTTCTGTTGAGCATTTAATGAATCATACCATTCTTTAGCTGAACCATCCAAAGAGAATGGAAACATAGCCAACTGAATGGTCTCCCTTGAGGCTCTCCCTTTCTTTACTGTCTTACTTAGCTCAACAAACTTTTTAAGATGTAAATGAGGATCTTCAGCACTCATTCCATAAAAAGCTCTAGAAGATGCTAGGTTCAATATACCAGGCGGTATATCAACCTCCTCATCCGTTCCAGCCAAATATTGATCGACATTAGGTTGCCATGGTTGATATTGCTCTTCTTGAGGATTCGGAACAGGATTAGCAAAATTTGGTGGAAAATAGTGTTGATGAATAAATTGTGGTGCAGCAGCTCTCTGTGGTGCTTGAAAAGGTCCTCGAAGTGGAATATTTTGCTGATTATCTGGTTGTCCATTTGGTAAGTTTCCAGGTCCGTCATTCTGTCCATTGTTAGCCATCCTAGTTATGGTTGAAAGATTTCCTTCTGCAAGATCTCTCTGTCTCCTTCTTGCACTTGCTCTGATCAGCCTTGCTGTTCTCTCAAGTTCACAATTAAAATGAAGCAAAGGTGGTCTTGAAGATCGAGTTATTCTCTCGCTCATAAACTGTTGAGACTTCTCTATGAACAGAATGAAAGAATTTATGAATTTATTAAAATGTAAAGTAAATAATTACAATTAAACCAAGAGTATCTACAGTTCTAGAATTCATAACGCTACACCCTCCCCGGCAACGGCGCCATGAAGCTTTGAGGTAAAACCCCGGTGCAATGCCCCCCGACAGCCTCTACACTATAGCTCTTATAGGGCTGTTAAAAAGCTTGCCTAGTTTTTCCTACCGAAAGCGCACGGTATCAAGCTGCAATATTTATTTTTATTGTCGGGATCGTTCAAAAGAGAGTTACACGATAGAAGTGTTTTAATAGAATTATTAGCTCTAGAATCTGTCTCTACTCTCGAATTAAGAATGTTGTAATGATGATTGCTAAAGAATACTCCTAAAATGTAAATGCTTAAAGCTATAAACATAGTGAAGAAAGCAATTAAAATGATGTAGAACATTATAGTTATATTCATGTGTTTAAAGATGTTACAGACCAAATCAAATGAAATAGGAATATGATGAGAATATCATACTTCATTGGCTAAAACATAATGAAAGTCCATTGAGATAGAAAAATCCTTTATACAACTTAATCAAATCTTCATGTCTTAAATCACTTCCCAAGACAGGTACTTATGATTCAGTGTCATGACATTCTAAGCTCTGAAATCATGGAATACTATCATCACAGAATGATCTGTCAGACTCTTTCTGTGATAAAAGCTTTTCAGAATTGTCACTTAATCTTTTTCTTTCAGACTCAGATTAAGCCTTTGACAACTCGAGGTCACTTCTAAATCATACTATATTCATCTGAACTTGAAGTTGTTCTCTTTATTACTCTAATCAAACAGATCTTATGACCCTGTATTGGATGTCCTCTACAACAAGTGAAAAAGCAAGTATTTAAATCTATCATCCAATGTTTTCATAGGACTTGTTTCTTCAGAGTAATTCCTACAAGTATTCATAAGGAATAATAGTCTTGTAAGTATATCAAGATGAAACTGCTATTCAAAATCCTTGACTTATCCAGACCACTCAGATTTGTATAAATGATTTAGCTCGAGAAATCTCTGTAAACAGTTCCAAATATCCGTGATTTGACTCAGGATTAGTAGACTGTAAGAGAAATATTTAATCTCCTACTCATAGTATATAGTGACAACTATAATGCCATGAACCCCGGAAATTAATCTTCCTGATACTCTACTAATTTTTAGGACAAAAGATGGTTTTTTGAAACATCTTTCCCTTTTAAACGACAGGTACTAAATGCCCAACTGAAGAACAAGTTTGTTCTTTATCAGTCCTGAGTAAATAATGATTGAGAAAACCTATATCATCATCTTTCTCAGTGTACCAGTGTAAATAGTAATACGTATTGCAGATATGAATTGTGAATCTGTAATCATGAAGTAGGGTTACTCATCATATACTGGGAAATATCCCAAAATACTATATGTATATGTAGTATTATATGTATAAAGAGACGTTGAGGGTTCTGAATCCTCTTAATCAAAATGCAAAGGTGCTTCCAAAATATACATCGGAAACTAGACAGAATTAGGAAATAACTTTCCCAAGAAAAAGGATTTGAGAAATAACTCTGCAAAATAAGTGTCCAAAATAGCTCGCAGTAACTACTTTGGGTTTCAAACTATGAACATCCCAATTTTCCGCATGCTATGTCTGTACAGCGTGGAGGGAGCTAATATTCAAAGAATGTTCCTCAGATTTTGTTTATACAAAGAACTGGATTCCTCGCGGTAATTTCTGTAAGAATGCGGCGAGATACTCAATTCCTATTTATAGATATGGGATATATATGTATAAGAAGCAAAAGTGAATAGTTGATAACCTGAAAATGGATATCAATTTTATTGCTATTATAGGTTGGTCCTCTCGCTTTGTCAGATTGACATCGCGTGAGTATTAAAATAGCATTTGTCACAGCAAGTTTATCTGGATATTTCCTCGCGTCATCTTTTAAGATGAAGCGAGAATTTATCCTTATGTGAAGTAAATGATCAGGATTTATAACTGTCATAACTACCTTCTGGAATTTCTATTTAGAAAATTATGAACATAGAATCTTTTGCATCCAAATTCATGAACTCAGAGCTATTAATTTCTTAAAGATTATCAAGCGATGATTAACACTGCATGGGTCTCTAGGAACCTTTTAAAGTTCTGAGCATTAAACACTATGATTCTGCTCTTATTCTATGATCATAACATAATTCCAACAGAAAAACAAATGAATTCTTAAATTTGCTAGATCATACCTAACTCGGTCACAATATCCAACTTCTTGCGTAATTGGAACGAACAACTTACGAATTAAAAAAATGTGGAAGTATTATGATCTTCGAAAATCGAATTAGAGATATGATGAAAAATCCGAATTGAATATCGAAGTTGAGGTTTATACTCTACTGAAACAGAATTAAGAAATAGAAATGGAAGCCAGAAAGATAAGAAATTCATAATCTGATAACTGATCATTTTTCATGTATCTCAAATAACAAAGAATTAAAAACGAATACACCTGGAAATCTGATTGCTATCAGAATAATGCAAAGAATGAGCGAACGAGTCGGAAGTTAGATGATGATCGTCGTGATGGATGAACAAGCGATCCGAAAGCAATTCTCCTCCCAGGGTATCCTCAAGCTAATCTAACAGCTAATCTTAAAGAAATCTACTACGAAATCGAATTACAATTCTACGAAATCAAATTACAAATCTGAAGAACATCAAAGTAAATTGCAGAGAAAATTAAATCCTAACCTACCTACTAAATTCTAAAAAGTGGACTGGAGAGTAAAATCGAGCTATTCTCTTCAATCTCCCGCCTGCTGAGCTGATTCCCCCAAGGGTCTTATTTATAGATAGGCGTTGTAACCGCTTAAGCCTTGGATGATAACTGCTCGCATCAGAATAACTCTTCTCTCGCTTTGTCCAGTTCCTTCAAAGCGAGAATCAGAAATACAATCATCTTTCTCAATAAGGCGATGTCCTTTAATTTCTCCAAAGAATTTGCTTCTCGCCATGATGAATAAAACTTTCTGTCTTGCATAGATTTTCTTCCCTCGCGATGTCAAACAATTATCGCGTGGACTTCAGCATCTGCACATTTTCCTTAAATCTTTTCCTGATTTCGAAAACAAGCCCTCGCACCATTCCTTTTCTTCCCTCGCTATGTCCTTTCCACTTCCTGCTGTTTTCCAGCTTAACTTCCTGATGAATGACAAAGCGTGGATCAGTTCAATAGAAACACCGCGTGCGAGACTTACAAAGAAAACTCAGAATTTCAAGCCATTTTCAATGTATTTCCAACTTCTTTGCAATCTTAATTCTTCTTCCATCTTTTCTAATCCTCTATGATTATTCATCAAAAATCAATGGAATTAAGAACAAAAGATCATCATTAAGACACTAAATTGGACGCAAATGACAGTCACAAAAGGCTGTCATCAATACTTCACTCGTTGGTGTCATAGTGTATTGGCTCCAGTACATGGCATTTACCCCATTTTTTGGATGTTCTTGTAAGACGAATATATATAAAGTGTTTGATCCTGGCTAAGTTTATGTTATTCAGATACATCTATTTTGCTTATCGTACACTGTGTAATGGTATCAGTGTCTCGGGGGTTAGTATAATCAGTTATGAGTGTTGGATCCAATCTGGTGATGATATGCCTTGTTAACGGTGATTGGTTCATTCATTATGGGTTCTGTAGACTAATCGCTCATGTGATGAGTATGTACCATTGCATTTTAGCGCTCAAAAAAAAAAATTATTATGTCTGCATCGGTTTACGGATGCTACAATAACTGCACGCCACTGCATATCAGCCCATGCATGAGGCACATTTATTTTCATAAAACCATTAGCATATATGTGCAGTGTTTCTAGCATATATTACAATAAAATTACACTCCAAAAGAACATTCATTACCCAATTTTTTTTTTAAAAAAATAAAAAATCAGGCGACATCAATTGCCACTCACTTGGGAAAAAAAAATAAAAAATTTGCCACTCACTCCCACCACCGTTGTTCCATAGTAGTATAAAATTACCCTTGGTGGTGAAGTCATTCACAACATTCAATTGGTCAGCTACATGTGATAATATTAATATAGTTGTGAAATAGGAGCATATATATTTTTTTAAACCCCCTCAGCACACAAATATTTGCAAATTAAATCCATACACTGAATGAATACCCAACACATTATATTATATTTTATCATTTTCAAATGCCAAATATCACGTGTAGACGGTAGTGGATTAACACGTATACAATTTATTAAGTGCTTGAACAGACAAAATTACACAGTAACTTCAATATATTTTTAATCGGTGATTGCAACAATGGAGTCCAAGATTCACCTGTATCGTTTATTCAAACCCCATACCATTGGAGTTGTCGCCGTCATCTCCGCGGAAAGCAGGCATTTCTTGTCCATCAATTGCATCCGAAATTCTGTGATGCGTCTTGAACATCACCTTCTTCAAAAATCACACCCAGCACGTCGTCTTCCAGTGGATTATAAACGTCATCTATGGTATTCATGTTCAGGTCGAACATCTTTGCGGTGCTGTTTTCTTATATCACGAATGCTAATACGCGTTGTATGAACTGGTCAGAGTAGTTGCCGCTGTCCGTTGAAATTGGGGTTTACTCTAATAATATTTACACCTAGACACGCCCAGACAATCATAATGGTAATTGATCACTCAATTGGCATGGTGTTGGCATTCCTTAATTTTCAGTTATAATTTTTGGCAAGTAGATATTATTTATTTATTTATTTTTTTTGGTGACATTGGCAAGTAGATATTTGATTGCCTTAAATCACTGCCTCCAATATATGGTATCTTTACAACCCACAACCGACTAGCACATACATGCTGTGTACCCACCATGTTCAGCAGGGGCTGCATAAATGAGATGCAGCACCCTAACCTAACCGGTTGTAGATTATCTAGACAAGCGTGGCGGCATGAATCTTTCTAACGGGGATGTTCATTTTTGGACTTCTCCACCTTCAGATTTAAATTTGTTATTATTACCGAACTTCCTTAGAACTTCTTTCATTCGGTGTTTTTTTAAAAAATTGTACTACTTCCTTTCCTTTGTTTACAAAAGCTAAAATAAAATAAAATACGGAGTAGTTTTTAAATTAAATAGCAACGGTTTACTAGCTATTGGATCATAAATGCAATCACGCAGTTTGTACTCTTTTTAAAATGGAAAGTAAAGATCTTGGTGATGTTGTTCGGGCCCGTTTGGATTGGCTTTTAAAAAAAGCAGAAGCCAAAAGCAGAAGCATAAGTGAAAGCCAAAAGCAGAAGCAGCTAACTTTTGTGTTTGGATGGAATGTTTAAAAAGCAGCTTTTTTCAATAGTGTGTTTGGATGTATAAAAGTGAAAAGTGCTTTTGAAATGTGTAAATTACCAAAAAGGATATGCTATTTATATATGATAGTATATATTTATAGTGTAATTTAAATAAATTAATAGGGGCATTTATGACTCTGCACACATTACTAGGTGCTTTTGGCTTCTGCTTTTCGGAGAAGCACCACCTGGGCTGCTTCTTCCAGAAGCACTTTTGCAGCTTTTCGAGGTGCTTTTGCTTTTTCTAAAAAGCCAAAACAAACACTCTTTTTCCTTCAAAAGTGCTTTTGGCAGAAGCAAAAGCCAAAAGCACTTGGAAAAAAGCCAATCCAAACAGGCTCTCCATGTACTCACACAACACTCCTAAATTTAATTGCGCACACATGATTCATCACTTCTAAAATCATCATTACTAGTACTATTTATCATAACATCATCGTATACACTTCTACGGGATTGTAGTGTAGATTTTACACATTTGATGTCCCGGTTAAATGTTGTAATGTTAATATTTGGGTATGGCCTTGTATTGACACTTTCAATCTATTATATACTCACACTTTCATATCACATAATCTTATTCTCCAACATTTTCATATACAGAATATTACAATTATAATACATCATAATTGTACTGCACTACTACTCCATTTTACCAGTCAAACTTCAACACAAGACCATATGCTATTTAATAAACGATGGAATAGGTTAAACTTAATTAATCAACAAAAAACAAACAAAATAAAAATACTCCCTCCGTTTTCATAGGAATGCAACATCTATAACTGGCACGCATGCCGATGCATGTTTTCAACAATTAATAACTTAAATTGTACACAATTAAACATTATAAAAGGTTGATATTTGAAAACTATAAGTTTAGACGAATTTAACAAGATATCACTTGATTATGTTTTTCTTATATAACTATGACAAAAACTTGAATCAATGTTAAACTGTTAATAGTATAAAATAGTGGAGTGGTGCAATCGTAAGAAAACGGAGGTGTATAAAGTACAGAAATAAGAACATCCTAGTACCTTACATTTGAATTTTAAATGTGAAATCAATTGATTGTTTTTTTTTTTGGCTTCGGCTACTCGAAAAAAAATTGATTGGTTTTTATTGTATTATAGAGTGTCAATTTCAGGTTTTGGGTCGTATTCTTGTGGGTTGATCAGGTTGTATAATATTTCAGGCCGAGTTTCGGGTCGACCTGATTTGGGAAAACCCAAAATAACTAAACCCAAACCTGAAATTTTTCGTGTCGTTCGTGTTCGTTTTTCGGTTATGTCCAAAATTAACACAATTTCAGGTTTCGGATTGTGTTCGTATCGGGTTGAGTCGGTGGTATAATATTTCAGGTCGGATTTCGGGTCGACTTGATTTGAGAAAAACCTAAAATGACTAAACCCAAACCTTGAAATTTTTCATATCGTTCGTTTTCGTTTTTCGGGTTAGTCCAAAATTTACAACTTAATTGTACAATAAAAATTGATTGGCTTTAGTATTTATTTATTTATTTTTTATTTTTTATTAAAAGGAATTAAAGGTTGGACTCTTTATTACTCCACAAGTAATGATGATGCAAAAACCTCCCTATTCTTTAATAAAGATGTACATTCTTCTTAGAGCTGTGGAGCCCAGCACCAACCGAATCCACACCGTCGCATTATAGGATCCCAAAAATAGAACGGTTCAGATTTATTTAGCTGTGAGCTCCAGAAACATTCCAAAGAATTAATTACAAAATCAACGGCACTGCTGTCTTCATCTCTCTCTTTACAAAACACCCTTTAATTTCTCACTCTTGTTTCTCTCTCTTTCCTCTTGCTCAACTCTACTGGTCAATCGACCGTCGTCCTCGACCCCTATCCCCCACACCCCACGGTACCCCTTCGCCCCGCTCACTTTTGCCCTTTTCCAGCTCATTCGATGAATGAAAGCTGCAGGAGAAAGCATAGCTGATAGTAATAATTATACATGATGTCTGTCCTCATTTGATTTATTTTTATTTCTTGGATCTTTGAATTCCCATCCATTTATGATTCATCGTGTGAATTCTTGACTAAAATGCCTCTGCCAATGCTGCTCCGCTCTTTGGGTTTGAATAGGGTTCAACCCACCATTTCTGCTTCTCTCATTAACTACTACACGGAAGAAAGAGTTCTCAGTTTGGGCATTCTCATTTAGTCAATAATCCCTGTCTGGGGACTTCTAACAGGATTGTCATTATTCATTTTCTATACATGTTTTGGAGGATTTCCCGGAATGCTTCAAGGTAATGTGATTGTGAACTAACCATTTTGTTTTTATTATGACTAGTTGTGTGTGTGCGTCAGTGTTTCTTTGATGGGATTTTTCCGTTTTTTAAATATCGAATGTGGCATGCAAGAAATACTACAAGCAGATCTGATTGATGAATTTGTTGATGTTGCTGAGTTCTTTAATGCTGGTGTGGTTATGTCCTAGAATCTGCATTTGATGTAATGGAGAAGGATTTGGAAAATTTAATTAATTGGGTATTAGGTGGAGGAATTAATTGGGATGTCGGTTAGGTTTTATATCACTTTAATGTTGATCTGGGTTTGATTTGTTTAACAGATTACATTGATGTCCAAAGAGCACATAGAAGTATTATTTAATGAAAGGATTCTGATTCTTACCAATTAAAATGTTTCTTGGATTCCCTTTAAAAGTTTATATCCTTTTTCGTTTTCTTGAATGTAGTATGGGCTATGGAGCTTGTAAATGCACATATATGATATATCTCAAATTGCTGTTTGAATGTGGGATGAGAATTTGGAACTGCAATTCATCTAAAATTTGGACAATGATTATGCGTGTTTTTATTGTCCATATTCTTGCAACATAAGCTTGTTTGTTTACGCTTGTGATCTTCAAGATTGTTTAAAGTATGATGCATTACTTTTTTCTTTTGTTTTTGTTGCTTTTTTCTAAGCAATAATTCAGGGCCACTTTATGTAGTGAAGAGCTCTTATTTCTGACAATCTTCAATCCTAATTTTAGTGGTTTGGCTTTGTAAATAAGACAACATTTTAGGCCCTCGGCTGCTGAGACTGAAATACACCCTGAACTTACTTTGTTAAGCTTTTAATCGCAATTTTGGCTGTAACTGTTTCATTTTTCTGCAATTCTCCGGCGTGCCATTGTCTTATTACCTTTATGTAGACGAAAGTGTTTCATCATGTGCCCATGTCTCTTGCAATACGAAAGTTCTTTGCTAGTGTGGTGATAAAGCTGAAAATAAAATTTAAGCTTTAATGAGAAAGCTACACTTGCATATTTTCAGAGCGCATTTTGGAGCTTTTGTTTCTATTTCCCAAGACTTGCAATGCATTTCTTGCTCGGTTCAACCGCAAACTTAGGTTCAATTTTTTGATTTCACCTATTTCTTGGATTTTCAGATCATCAATCGTTTAGTTAAAAGTGTTGCTTCGTCCTAAATTGTTCTTTTCCATAAACTGAGACCTTTTATTTCTTTTATATGTTCTGAGTATTCAAATTTTAATTTGATGATTCAACATTTCTAACCTCACTCACTCGCTTTTATTGTAATAAGCTCTTTTTTAATTTCTTGCCTTTGCCTGTCTCACCTCAGGAAAGCAGAGCAGTATTTGTGGTCTGGTGGATTTTCTCATGAAACGTTGCTTTTGCAAAGCAATGCCGTCTTCGCTCTTTGTAATTGCCTTTCTTCTTCCTCTTGCTTGTGGTGAATTGAGTTCAGACAGACGAGCCCTTCTTGCATTCTCGGCTGCTGTTCCCCACGGCAGGAAGCTCAACTGGAGCGCATCATCCCCTGTCTGTACATCATGGGTGGGAATTCATTGCAACGACGATGAAGGAAATGTGATTGCTCTTCGGCTACCAGCAGTAGGGCTTACTGGTACAATCCCCCATGGCACCCTAGGAATGTTGAGTGGCCTGAGGGTTCTCAGCCTTCGGTCGAATCGACTGAATGGCAGTCTGCCTGCTGATCTCCTTTCCCTGCCTTCCCTCACCCATCTTTTTCTCCAAAACAACATTCTCTCGGGTGATATTCCAAGTTCCCTTCCTCCACGTCTCGTTGTTTTGGATCTCTCGTTTAATTATCTGACCGGTAGCTTCCCGCTAACGATTCAAAATTTGACCAATCTGACGGCGTTGAGCCTTCAGAACAATTCCCTCTCTGGACCTATTCCTGATCTCGGTTCTTTGAATCTTCGGCATTTTAATGTAAGCAACAACAATCTTAATGGTAGTATCCCGCCTTCGTTGCAACAGTTCAATAGTTCTTCATTTGATGGAAACTCTTTATGTGGACTTCCATTACAACCTTGTTCCCTAGTTCCTGCACCTTCTCCATTACCAAATCCACAGAGCAAAAGCTCTTCGAGGAAACTTCCAATGGGAGCTATAATCGCCATCGCGGTTGGAGGTTTTGTGTTGCTACTTCTCATAGGTTTAGTTTTACTTATATGCTGTCTTAAGAGAAAGAAAAACAATGACAGTGATACACCTAAGATGAAGTCGTCCGGCACCAGTAGGAGCGAGAAGCCAAGAGAGGAGTTTGGCAGCGGAGTACAAGAACCGGACAAGAACAAGTTGGTTTTCTTCGAAGGTTGCTCTTACAACTTCGATTTAGAGGATTTGTTGAGAGCATCGGCTGAAGTGCTGGGGAAGGGCAGCTTTGGAACGGCCTACAAAGCTGTTCTGGAGGAGTCGACAACGGTGGTGGTGAAAAGGTTGAAAGAGGTCATTGTTGGGAAAAAAGACTTTGAACAACAAATGGAAATGATCGGACGAGTTGGACAACATCCGAATATTGTGCCTTTGCGCGCTTATTATTACTCCAAGGACGAAAAGCTCCTCGTCTGTGACCATTATCCGAATGGCAGTTTGGCGAGTCTACTACACGGTATAATGACCTCTGCGTACTCTCTTGTATTGCTTTTATGATTTCCTACTGTTGTTATGCTTATATGAACAAATGTTTTCTGGCTATATATCAAATATTATATAGGAAACAAGGCTGCTGCTGGCCGAACCTCACTGGATTGGGATTCCCGAGTCAAAATATCCCTTGGAGCTGCGAGGGGAATCGCATATTTGCACACTGTGGGTGGTCCAAAATTCACTCATGGCAACATCAAGTCCTCGAACGTCCTCTTGAACCAAGACCGATATGGCTGTGTCTCGGATTTTGGTCTGGCTCCGCTAATGAACCACCCGGCTGTATCATCCCGGCACGTGGGTTATTGTGCTCCGGAAGTGATCGAGACACGAAAGCATAGTCACAAATCCGACGTGTTCAGCTTTGGTGTCATCCTGCTGGAGATGCTCACAGGAAAGCAGCCGATCCAATCCCCAGCACGGGATGACATGGTGGATCTGCCGAGGTGGGTGCAGTCGGTTGTCCGGGAAGAATGGACAGCTGAAGTGTTTGATGTCGAGTTGATGAGAATCCAGAACATCGAGGAGGAGATGGTGCAGATGCTGCAGATTGCGATGGCGTGTGTGGGGAAGGTGCCCGAGATGAGGCCGAGCATGGATGAAGTGGTGCGGATGATCGAAGAGGTTCGGGTATCGGACACGGAGACGAGGCAATCCTCGGACGAGAACAGGTCCAAGGATTCGAATGTTCAAACTCCCTGATTCTTGTACGTAGGTCGGGTTATTATTTAAGTAGTAGTACAAAATTGGTGTGTGTCTGATATCAAGAATCTGATTCGATTCTTAATTACTAGTATGTATGAGTATAATTGGTGGGAGTGAAAAAAAGGCTTTTAATTTAATTTAACTTGTAGCAAGAAGTATTAGTTGTTTGAATTATGATTGAGATGTAGTAATTGAATTTGGTGGGGAATGTGATTGGTGATGTTATTATGGTTTTTATTTGGAAAAAATGCCAAGTAGGTCCTTTTTCTTTTCCAAAAATTCAAATCAGTCCTTTTTCTATTTTATTACCAAAACAGTCCGCTACAAATGCTAATTATGTTCAAATCAGTCCTTTGTTCACTAATTATGCTCTAATTACCGACGTGGCAAGGGTTTAAATTTAAAACTGACACGTGGACATAATATTAGTCCCTTTTCTTTTATATTTTACCAATTCAATTCTATATTTTTATTTTTTTCCATTGAGTCATCTACCCAAATCAGTCATTTTTATATTAATTGGCCTCCATCCTTTCAAATTATTTTATTTCTGGCCAAAAATCTTAAATTTTTTATTATTACTAATCCATTTATCAAATAAATGTCCAACATACTTCCGTAAATAAAATTAAACACCAAACCTCATGCATTTTGGATTTTATTGTACATGCTTCCTACATCCATAACCTTTCAAAAAGTAAAATTAAATCATTTACACAAAAATTAAAATTAAATCATTTACTACGTTTTAAGGTAGGAAACAATGTATGATTGTGTTAATTGTTGCTGAAGGAAACCAGAACCAATGAACCATCATGGTCGGATAGTTAGAGAAAGTCCGTAAAATCTCGAATCTTGGAAAACCCGGTAACAAGGCAGTTAAACCTATGTATGAGGTTTGGTGTTTAATTTTATTTACGGAAGTATGTTGGCATTTATTTGATAAATGGATTAGTAGTAATAAAAAATTTAAGGTTTTGTGCCTGAAATTAAATAATTTGAAAGGTTGGAGACCAATTAATATAAAAATGACTGATTTGGGTAGATGAGTAAATAGAACAAAACAAAATTTTATGACTGAATTGGCAAAAGATAAAAGAAAAGGCCTAATATTATGCACACTTGTCAGGTTTAAATTTAAACCCTTGCCACGTCAGCAATTAGAGTATAATTAGTGAACAAGGGACTGATTTGGACATAATTAGCATTTGTAGCGGACTGTTTTGGTAATAAAATAGAAAAATGACTGATTTGAACTTTTGGAAAAGAAAAAGGACCTATTTGGCAATTTTTCCGTTTTTATTTTATCAAAGGGCAATGGAGGGAGTGTATGAGTATTTGTCATCATCATCGATCTCATATTCTCATCTATATGTACAATAGGTCCTAATTGTACTGATTCAATTATTCCTTCAACATTAAGCAGTAGTCATCATAAGTCATAACAATGGATTATTCACCTTGTTGCTGCACCACCCATTTCCTTTCACGATCAAATATGAGATTCCATTACACAATTCTGAGATCAAGTGGCCCTTCTGTCTATTCTATTTCTCCGGATTCTCTGAGATTAAATTGACTAGATTATGGCAGCAATGGGGTGTTCTGCCCAAATAGTTATATCTGCGAAGCTGTTGGGACCATAGATTTTGACAGACGCTGTGTTTGGCTCTGGTGCAGCCAAGGACCTTTTTCTCCTCAAGGGAGGCTATCGGAAAAGGATCAAACCGATTACGGGTTCGGATTAACAATAATGCGCCCACAATTGAATGAATCTTCCTTAATTGATCAACAATAACACGATACAACGGAGAATCTGCCTGTTGTTAAGAAACAACGGCGGAATTCACCAAAAACAGGGAACCAAACTACCAGCTGCTAAGGAGCAACGGTGGATTTGGAAATGGTAACCGCTACAAACTAGGCTAGATTCTAAGGAAAGCTGTAAAGGAAAGCTGTAAAGAAAGCAGTAAAGATAACAAGGAATTAAAACTGATAAAAGTAATTTGGGGGTTGGATTGATCTCTCCGATTTTGAATGCGTCGACCCCTATTTATAGCCGGAGCTGGAATAACCGCTCTCCGGCTAACTCCTCTGAGCCGAACTCTTTCTATCTTCCATTCGGTTGTTTAGGTTTCGGCTGTTTCTTCCTATTTCGGCCGAAATCTTGATCAACTTCGATTTCCTCCCTTCGGTTTACTATGTGCTTTCGGCCTTACCAATTTCGAGCCCATTCTTCTTTTTGGACTTCCACTTTCTTCCGGCCCATGTCTTATGGCCCAATAGCTCTTTCGCGGCCCACTATTCCACATGGCCCCAACAGATGCCCTCCTTACTTGGGCGAATTGCTTCCATGCGAAGGAGCCCAAGTAACTTCTCTCTCTCTCTTCCTTTTCGTGCGCTAACTCCTCCTTAATATCCGGTCACGTCCTTCTACGCCTTTTCGTTTTCCCCTACTTTGTTTTTATAACCATTTTCCTCTTTCCTGCTTATTCACTCTCCCTTCGTCTTCTCGCCCTTTTTCCTCTTTATCGATGGCGCAATCGACTCTTTCCCCTTCCTCTCAAAAAATCAAAGATGCTGAAGATTCCCTAGTTGAAACCTCTTCACTCCGTCTTATTGATGATGGCCTTGTTACTCTTGGGCCTCTTGCGACTTCAACCGAGGCCACGATTTCTGCTTCTGTTCTCTTTGGGGAATCGAAGACGATCCCCTTGTTTTCGGACTATTTCTCTGTCAAGCTTTTCGGCCTCCTTCCATTGGCTCTATTCCTAACCCCTCCCCTGTACACACTCGGCTGGGAGAATTGGCCGTTGGCAATATTAATCCTCCTTCACCTTTCCCGGATAAGGCTGTTCTAGATGATTTCTTTTCCCTTTCATTTGTTTCTTCTTCGTCGGAACTTCCTCGTTCTTTTAAAGCCTGCTTGGATAAGCTTGATCTCTTGATCTCTGAACCACCCGACGCCTTCTCCGTTCAGACCAGGCCCATCCTATTGCTTATCTCTTATATCAAGCGGTCTTTTCCTCAAGATCTTCTGGTCTCTGGCTTGTCCAAAGTCGTTGATGCAATGTTCACCTGTCTATTACGGATAGACATGGAGCTTCCCAGTCTCTTGGTCTTTCGCAAAACCCTTGAAGATGAACATACTTCTCTTACCCTTCACAGGGAGGAATTTGACAAGCATGCTTCTGACTATCATTCTTATATGAGTCAATTGTCGGCCAATGATGGCCTCAGATCCAATTACTTGAATCGTCTCTCCGCCATTGACTATGAAATCAGCCGTCTTCAACATGAGGCACAAGGTGTGAAGAATGCCTTAGCTGAAGTTGACCAAGAATCGGCTCACTTGCAAGGGCTTATAAAGGAGCTCCACAAGTCTGCTCAAGCTCCGCGGGACAAACTCGCTAGTCTTAAAGAGACAACAGACTACCTTGCTTTGAGGTTATCCTTTAGTGACACCGTCCTTAATGTTTTCCGCGACTTATGGTCAGATACTCAGAAGGCGCTTGATCGGATACGTTCTGTCGCGATTCAACTTCCTTCGGCACCAAATACTTCAATGTCTTCTGATAACCTTCTCGTCGATCCTCCTTCAGGGGATAATCTGAAGAATTCTGGTAATATTTAATTTGTTCTTTTGATCCTGACGATATTCGATGATTATGTCTTCCTTTTCTTTTAATTTCTCTTCTTAGATGCTCCGCGTTATCCTTTCGAAGACACTACCGACAAGCTTTTCTCGTCTCAACCCGATGATCCTCTGGTTTCGGCCGAAGCTGAAGCTCGATCGTATCGGGAGTTTCAATCGGTATTGGATCCAACTTCTACTAGTACTTCGGCCGCTCCTCTTACCAGTGACTTCGGTGAAGACATTGCTTATGATTTGAGCGGCGATTGAACTTTGTTGTTGTTATTTTCTTTTTTTGGATGTAATAATATCCCCCCTTACTGTACTCTTGGTTTCTGTTTCGGCCGATTCGCTCTGCATATTTAATCGGCCCATTATAAAATGTTTGTCTTTTTGCGGACTTATTTCGCCTGTTTCTTCCTTGTTCCCAAGGATATTTTCTGATACAATATTATCTTCTGCAGCTTTATTGGGATTCTTGAAACGTTTCTTCCGTAATCAATGCTTTTCTCTTTACGTTTCCTCTTTTTGTTGTAACTGACATCTCTCCATTTTTCTCTATAAATACCAACTCCTCCTCATTCCTTGTTCCATAATCTCACAAACACCAGTCATGAACATCTCGATGCTTTTAATTCATTCTCTTCCCTGGCCCCCTTGGCCCGTTCGCTCTTCGGTTGGTCCTTTACTTATAAGCCAAAAGCCCCTGTTATATGCAACGCGAGTTCAACTAATCCTTTCACCATTATCTTCACATAAATTGGGAACTTCTCACACTTTTCTCAACATGTATCCCGACGGTCATACTCGGGCTCTGCCCTATCCCCTCTTGTTGTTGTGACCCGTCGTAATCCTACTAATATCGGTCCCAAAGTCTTGGGCGGTCGAATAATAATCGCGCCTTTCTATGGGACCGAACTATTATTCTAAGCTCCGAAGGTCATACCCCTCGAATTTCGTCCCTATCTTCAATGCTAAGAAGGGGGTATCCTTGCTGGAGCGGATTAAAATTTTCTTCTTCCTGGTCTGGGAGTTGGCTCTCTTGGCACAGCCATCTCTTCTCTCGCCGGCTAGAAGAATTTGGGCTTGGGAATGAATGTTGGCCATCTACCACTTCAGATCCCATTTGCCTCTGCTTCTCTCTAGCCGTTTTAGCCCAGGACGTTTCCCTTGTATATTGTAATTTCGGGCTATCGACGCCGCTTTCGGCCGAAGTAGCACCTTCTTTGTACTTATTCGTTCATGCAATAAAATCTTTACTTTTTCGCATCGCTCAATGTTCAATCCTATACTGATGGATAATATTTCTTCATGTATCTTGCATTAACTGGATTTGACATCTGCTCACCATTTTCGTCCACCAACACGTACGCTCCATTTGGTAATCTTGTATGAACAATAAATGGTCCCTCCCAATTGGGACTCCACTTACCTAATCGGCCATCCTTCTGCTTAGGCGGCCATATCACTTTCCAAACTAAGTCTCCAACTTCAAATCGCTTAAGACGAATTCGCTTATTGTACCAATCGGCCACAATATCTTTATTTTTCTGCAAATTCTCAAAGGCCTGCATCCGATTGGCATTTATCTCCAATAACTCATCTTTCATCGCACAATCATACTGTTCGGCCGACATTGAATCCGCCTGGCTTGTTCTCAAAGTCGGCACTGTTATTTCGGCTGGCAATACTGCATCCATCCCATAAGTCAGCCGAAATGGTGTGAACCCAGTAGCTGAAGTTTTAGCATTTCGATAGGCCCACAATGCTTCAGTTAACTTCTCATGCCATTTTCTTGGCTGGTCTTCAATCATTTTCTTTATAATTCCTATTAGCTGTTTGTTTGTGGCCTCTGCTTGTCCATTTCCTTGCGGGTAATATGGTGACGAATGCACAATTTTTATCCCGTATTCGGCTGCAAAGGCCTTGACCTTTTCTCCCACAAATACAGTTCCTCTATCTGTTAGAATCGTCTGTGGGATCCCGAATCTATAAATCAACTGTCTCTTAATAAACTCAATCACCTCCTCTTGCGAAATGCTGACATACGCCTGAGCTTCGGCCCATTTTGTGAAGTAATCTGTTGCCACTAGCACGAACTCGTGTCTTTTCGACGAAGAGGGATGAACTTTTCCTATGATGTCCATGGCCCATCCTCTGAATGGCCATGGTTTGATCATTATATGTAATTCTTCGGCCGGTAACTTCTGAATCGGCCCATGCTTTTGACATTCGGTGCATCCTCTTGCATATTTTTCACAATCAGGACCCATATTCGGCCAATAATATCCCAGCCGAATAATGCTCCACTTCATCGACTTTCCTGCCCGATGTGCACCACATATTCCTTCATGAACCTCTCCCATTACCCTTCTAGCGTCTTCTTCTCCAACGCATCTGAGCAATATTCCATCAATAGCACGCTTGAATAATAATCCTCCTATTATGACGTAGTCCATCGCTTTCCGTTTTTCAGCTGGATTAGCCTCCGAAGGATCTTCTAATATCTGTGCTATCTTTTTTATCCATTCGGCCTTCTCTGTTTCGGCCAAACGCACTTCTACATTTCCTGCTATCGGCATCAACCGATATTTAGCTGCATGTTGAGCCAATTCATTGGCTTCTTCGTTCTTTTCTCTCGGGATGTATTCAATGTACACCTCATCAAATTCCTCTAACAAAGTAACCGCTTCTTCATACAATCTAATCAACTGCGAACTCTTAACCGAAAAATCACCTAACAATTGCTGAACAACTACTTGCGAGTCTCCTTTGACAATGATTGCTCTGACTCCTTCTTCTATCAATCGTTGTAATCCCGAAATTAACGCTTTATATTCGGCTTGGTTATTCGTATATGACTCTGGCAGTTGCACGAAATATTTGTATATCCTGCCCTCCGGCGTTTGTAGGGTAAACCCTGCTCCAACTCCTGAAGCGGCTTTAGAACCATCAAATGTCATTACCCATGGTTGCAAGTATACAATTCCTATCTCTCCAACTTCTTTCGGCCGATCCTGATGATCGATGTCATCGGTTATCGGGTGCATCACATGATCAGCCAGAAAATCGGCTACAATCGGTCCTTTCATAGCCCTCAAAGGTTGATATCTCAAATCGTACGCATTTAACTTCATGGCCCATTTGGCCATTCTTCGGCTACTGACCGGATCATTCATCATAATCTTAACTATGTCAACCGAAGCTACTACTATCACTTGCCTTGGCTGAATATAATATTCTAATTTCTGGCATGCATGATAAAGACTTAAACATAGTTTATGAATCGGCGAGTACCTTACTTCGGCGTCTCTTAGGATTCGACTAAGATAGTAAATCGCCCGATCCCTTCCTTCATGGTCTTCTTGCGCCAGTAATGCTCCAATAGATTCTTCGGCCGCTGCTATATACAACTTCAATGGCCGTCCTAAAATTGGAGGAACCAACACAGGTGGATTTATCAAATCCTGCTTCAATTGTTCGAAGGCTTTTTGTTGGTCGATTCCCCATTTGAATTCCTCTTCCTTCTTTAACCTCAATAAATCGGTTAGTGGTTTCGACTTTCCAGCCGCATTTGCTAAGAATCGTCTCAGAAAACCGATTTTTCCAAGAAACTTCTGTAGACTCTTCTTATCATGTGGAGGTTTGGCTTCTTGGATAGCCCTGGTTTTGTTCGCATCAACTTCTATTCCTTTGTTATGTACCAGGAACCCGAGAAAATTTCCTGCCTGTACTCTGAAAGCACACTTGGCTGGATTCATCTTGACTCCATGCATCCTCATCCTCGTGAACACCTTCCGCAAATCGTTCAAGTGGCTTTCGATATCTTTGGATCGGACCATGACGTCATCAATATAGACTTCAACACAATCGCCTATGAGGTCATGGAAAACATAGTTCATGGCTCTCTGGTATGTGGCTCCTGCATTCTTCAATCCGAATGGCATCACCACCCATTCATATATCCCTATGGCGCCAGGGCACCGAAATGCAGTCTTGTGAATGTCTTCTTCGGCCATAAAAATTTGGTTGTATCCTGAATATCCATCCATAAAAGATAGCATCCCCTGTTTTGCGGCCGAATCAATCAACAAGTCAACAATAGGCATCATATACTCATCTTTCGGAGTGGCTATATTAAGATTCCTGAAATCAATACAAACTCTCAATTTTCCATTCTTCTTTATTACAGGAACAATATTTGATAGCCATTCTACATATTTAGCTGGCCTAACAAACCCGGCCGCTAACAATTTCTCTATTTCTTCTTTTATTTTGGGGACTAATTCGGGCGCTGCCCTCCTGGCCGGCTGTTTATGCGGCCTGAACCCTTCTTTAATAGGCAGTCTGTGCTCTACAATCGACCGCTCCAATCCTGGCATCTCTGTATAGTCCCATGCGAAACAATCCTTGAATTCGACTAGAACCTCCTTGAATCGGCTTGTCATCTGCTGATCAAGATTCGCACTCAACGGGATCTCCCTCGGGTGTTCGTCTGTACCAACATTGACCATTTTCAAGGGGTCTTGAGCTTTGAAATCCGGCGTTCGCTTTGGAATTGCGTCTATTAAATCGCTCCATCCTGCTTTGTCGTCTGAAACTCCGAGTTCGGCCGATTCGAACTCGGTCGCTTGATTCGGTTGTGACTCCATCACTTACTTTCTTCTTCGACTGGCCGTTCATCGGCCTGGTATCTGATTTCAAACCCCAAATCTGTCCAATCACATTCGATCACCTGCGGGTACCGATCCCCTACCACTGCTAGGAATGGTTGAATCGGTTCTTCATATAACACCGCATCAATTCGTCCGGCTGAGCTGACTGGAAATGGAGGTTGATCCCCATCTACTTCTTCTACTGTGCCATCCTTCTTCCAAAACCATACTTTCTGGTGAAGCGTTGATGGCAAACATCGGGATGTATGAATCCAGCATCGGCCTAATAGGGCCGCATACGGGACTTCTGCATCCACCACAAAGAACATGGTCGGAATTGATATTGTTCCGACCGTTACATCCACCAGTATACATCCTTCGGCCGCAGTTTGAGCCCCCACAAAACTCATTACCTTCATTCTCGTAGGGAGTAAATCTTCCTTCGAACGGCCTATCTTCGTTAGCGTGGACAGTGGCATGATATTAACCGTGGCCCCACCGTCGATAAACATTCTCCTGAGTGGTCTCCCATTGACCCAACCTTTAACGTATAAAGGCCTCACATGCTGGGACATTTGCGCAGTTGGAGGCAAAATCGTACCTGGTTGAGCTTCTGGAACGAATGCCTTGTATCCTTCCTCAAAAGATTTCTCTATTTCGGCTTCCGGCCGAAATACCTCAAGTTTATCGAAACAAAAATCCACTATGGGTTCTTCATCACCATAGTATTCTCCGTCCTTTTGACAAAAAACCACCGCTGGTTCGGAATCCGACCAGTACTCCTCTTTCTCTTCGGTGGTTACTGTCACCATATTCGCGCTAGATCCGAAGTCAAACTTAAACTGCCCTACAGGGGGTGTATCACTATTCGGAATGATAGTTGTCTTTGGTTTCCATTCCCTGGTTCGGACTGGTCTAGGCTTCCACTCCTCTTTCGATTTCGGCTGCTCACTTTCAACTTTCGGCTGCATTACTTTTGGCCGAAATTCAGTCTTGTTCTTTAGCCGATCCTGTCCTTCTTTCGGCTTCCTCTCTCCTTTCGATTCGGACCTCAAACGAGCCGAAAATACCTTATTGAGTATTCGTCCTCCCGAGAACGAACAATCATCAGGGAAGTCCTCTTCCATATGCATCATATCATACTCCTCTTGCTCAGAAGCAGCAGCTGCTTTAAGCCGTTGCATTCTTCGTTTGAAAGTACGATATGATCACTTTCCTTTTGGGACTTTTCTCTCCTCTGCCCTCCAAGCTGAATGGTCATGTCGGCGTTGGTCGAAATGCCTTCTTTCCGGAGAGTTTCGGACCCATCGGCCTACCTGAGTATTTGCTGGTGGCCTTCTAAGCTTTTTCATTTCAGGGCTAACAGCTTCTTCAGGGACTGTGATCTGTATCACAGTCTTTCCATTCTGTTTATCGGCTGTTAACTTCATCTCTGAGTCCCATCCGTTGGTTATGATTTTCAACGTTGGTCTCTCACTCCTATCTCCAACCTCGATCTCCTGATGTTTCTCCGATTGATTGATCCACTCTTTCACCTCATAATTCCCCAATCGGTCGAAAACATCTGTAACTTTCTCTTTTCCCTTCGGAGATCCTAGCCTTTTCCATACTCCTGACTTCTGAGCCGATGGCTGATCCCCAAGCCGGTTGGGCTGCACCATCACCATGTTGGCAGCTGGGAACGGATTCTTATCGACTGCCATAAGCCTTTCTGGGAACTTCAGCTTCCCATCATCCACATGTTTCTGAATCAGCTTCCTAAAATGCCCACAAATGGCCGTGGAATGAGTGGCTGATCCGTGGAATCTGCACCATCCGGCCTCCAACTGATCCTTGGTAGGCTGTGGATGGTTTCCTTTAAACTCTAGCAATCCGTTCTTCTGGCAATAATCAAATATTTCGTCCATTTGTGACAAGTCAAAAGAGTAAAACCGTTGAGATTCATCTCCTCCTTCTTTCTCCTTGCCTCTGGCTGGCCGAAGTGCTGGACAAGTCATAGGCTTTTTTATGATTAACTCTGCCCTCGCGACTTCGGCTAATGCAGGAACGTCTTCCGCATTGTACTCTTCCTGAATTTCACATCTATCCAGAGATTCAGCAAATGAGGCAGCTGACTGGATAGGTTGTGACCTTCCACTTTGACTTCGGCTTGATTTGAAAGCCGCCTGTTCCGCCAGATATGTCTCCATCCTTATCGCTTCAGCCGTCAATTCGGCTACCGTCCTCGGTCTTGTTACCATCAATCTGTCCTTGATAGCAAACTTCAAGTTCTGCTTTAAGATTTGAATATATTCATGCTCAGGCAGCATTGTCTTCACCTGAGCCTTCACTGCATAAAATCTCTCAATGAATTCAGTAACCGATTCAGACGCCTTCTGTTTGGTTGACGTCAGATCAACTACCGAAACTTCCGGACTAGTATTATAGAATCGGTCATGGAATAACCGCTCCATTTCGGCCCAAGTATTGACCGATCCCGCTGGCAAATTAATGTACCACTCGAATGCTGGGCCAGTTAATGACAAACTGAACAATATCAGCTTGTGAAAATCATTTTGAGCGATTCTGGTACATTGAGCTGTAAATCGGCCGATATGCTCGATGGTAGAGCGGCCGACTTCTCCAGAAAAAGTGTTAAAATCTGGAACCTTCACCCCTCTGGGCAGTGGATACTGCTCCTCGATGTAATCCGGATAAGGTTTCCGATACATCGGCCTATTCTCCTGGCCGATGAGATTCCCAAACTGTGTGCGAATAATCTCGGCAATCAGCTCTCTATCAACCAGTTGTGGTGGATTCTGCTGAAGTGGTGCGTATTGTTGTTGAACCACTGGAGCAGGCGGTTGAACTACTGGTTGAGGCGGTTGATTCTGTTGCTGATCGTACCTCTGCTGCAGAGGAACAAAAGGCCGAGCTCCATGCCCTCCTGGCGGCCTAAAGGCCTGCTGCTGAAAATTGTGAGGATTTTGTGGTGGATTTTGCGCCACTGGAGCTTGCTGCGCTCCCATCGGATACATACTCCTCGCGATTTCGGCTCTAAACATGGCTGGCATCGCTGCCAGGATATTTCCCTCAATTTGGCGAACCGAGTTGGTAACCGCCGCCTCCACCATAAATTGAACCTGATCTCGGAATCGCAGGGTTAAATCATCATTTGAAAACTCCTGATTATGGAAATGTGACGGTCCGGGGAACCCTGGGGGGAATTCTCCGGCTTCTGGTGCGCGCTCTTCCTGAATCGGCGGCAAATCAGTCCTCGCCGCCGTGTTTGCTGCTGGAGTTGCTTGTTCAAACGCCATTCTGCGTCCCACTGGGCGTGCCACTGTTTGGCTCTGGTGCAGCCAAGGACCTTTTTCTCCTCAAGGGAGGCTATCGGAAAAGGATCAAACCGATTACGGGTTCGGATTAACAATAATGCGCCCACAATTGAATGAATCTTCCTTAATTGATCAACAATAACACGATACAACGGAGAATCTGCCTGTTGTTAAGAAACAACGGCGGAATTCACCAAAAACAGGGAACCAAACTACCAGCTGCTAAGGAGCAACGGTGGATTTGGAAATGGTAACCGCTACAAACTAGGCTAGATTCTAAGGAAAGCTGTAAAGGAAAGCTGTAAAGAAAGCAGTAAAGATAACAAGGAATTAAAACTGATAAAAGTAATTTGGGGGTTGGATTGATCTCTCCGATTTTGAATGCGTCGACCCCTATTTATAGCCGGAGCTGGAATAACCGCTCTCCGGCTAACTCCTCTGAGCCGAACTCTTTCTATCTTCCATTCGGTTGTTTAGGTTTCGGCTGTTTCTTCCTATTTCGGCCGAAATCTTGATCAACTTCGATTTCCTCCCTTCGGTTTACTATGTGCTTTCGGCCTTACCAATTTCGAGCCCATTCTTCTTTTTGGACTTCCACTTTCTTCCGGCCCATGTCTTATGGCCCAATAGCTCTTTCGCGGCCCACTATTCCACATGGCCCCAACACGCTGAAATTTTAATAAATTTTAATTTTATATAATGCATTTTTATAAGTACCTGTAATTTCTAAACAGTTAAAAGAAATTAACTAATTTGAAAAATAGTTTTAAACGCTCTCGAAAGTTACTAGCAATAGTTTTAGTGGGTGTATTCCATTCTTTTAGTATTTTTTTAAACTTTTAAAGTTGAAGTGTATTTAATTTAGATTTTAAAAAGTTTTTAAAATTTTGAGAATTCAATATAGATTTAAAAAAAAAAAAAAGTTCTCCTTGTTTGCCGACGCCTAGCATCCACTCACCAAAAGTATGCAATCCAATGCATATTTCAAACCACTAATAACTCAAATTTGAGATATGTAAAAATTCTAAAATTTCGATATTTATAAACTATACGACGAGACGAATCTAACAAGATCCTACTTGGCTCATTTTAACTTGTATATCTAGGTCCGTAAATAGCCCCCTTTCATGCAGTCAAATGCACATTTCAAACCACTAATAACTCAAATTTGATATACGTAAAAATTCTAAAATTTCGATATTTATAAACTACACGATCTAGATATATAGGTCCATAAATAATACTAGTGGTTTGAAAGTTTAGAATTTTTACGTATAGGTCCGTAAATATCGAAATTTTAGAATTTTTACGTATATTAAATTTGAGTTATTAGTGGTCTGAAATGTGCATTGGACTGTATGAAAGGGGGCAAAAATTAATAATAGATCAATTTAAATTTTTGAAAAAAAGGACCGATTTGTCCAAAAATATGTAATTAGGGCATAATTAGTGGGTGGAGGACCGATTGGGATGTAATTAGAATATGTAGCGGACCGATTGGGCCAAAAAATAAAAAAAAAAAGACTGATTTGGCTTTTTTGTAAAAAAAGACTATATTAGCCTTTTTTTTTTCCGGGAGTCTATACAAAATCAATCAACTCTATATAGAGTTTATAGATTTTCTAAATCTACCGACTTTTTAAGGAAAAAAGGCCAATATAGTCCATTTTTTTTTACAAAAAAGTCAAATCAGTCCTTTTTTTTATTTTTGGCACAATTGGTCCGCTACAATACTAATTACGTCCCAATCGGTCCTCCATCCACTAATTATGCCATAATTACATATTTTTGGCCAAATCAGTCTTTTTTTTCTTCGAAAATCTAAATTGGTCCGTTATTAATTTTTGCCCCCTTTCATGCAGTTCAATGCACATTTTAAACCACTAATAACTCAAATTCGATATAAGTAAAAATTCTAAAATTTCGATATTTATAAACTACACGACGTGACGAATCTAGCAAGATCCTACTTGGCTCATTCTAACTTGTATATCTATGTTTAAACTTTAAGTCAAAACAAGTGTATGAATAGTAGCAAATTAGATAATGTAATTATTAAAAAAATGGAGGTATTATATCGCATTAAATGGTGTTTCTTCATAAAATGTAGTTATTAAAAAAATGGATCATCTTTTAGAGTTCGGTGGTTTTTAGTGTTTCTCCATAAAATGAAGACCAATTGCGATATAATCCCTCCATTTTTTAATAACTACATTGTCTAATTTGCTACTATTCACACACTTGTTTTGACTTAAAGTTTAAAAATAGATATACAAATTAAAATGAGCTAAGTAGGATTTTATTAGATTCGTCTCATTGTGTAGTTTATAAATATCGAAATTTTAGAATTTTTACTTATACCAAATTTGAGTTATTAGTGGTTTGAAATGTGCATTGGACTGCATGGAAGGGGGCACAAATTAATAACGGATCAATTTAGATTTTTGAAAAAAAATGACTGATTTGGTCAAAAATATGTAATTATGGCATAATTAGTGGATGGAGGACCGATTGAGACATAATTAGTATATGTAGCTGACCAATTGGGCCAAAAAAAACTGATTTGGTTTTTTTATAAAAATAAAGGACCATATTGGCCTTTTTTCCGACTTTTTAAAATCAATAAAATTTTCAATTGAATACACACCCTTAAAGTTATATGATTAAGAAATTCGGCTATATCATCAATGGGCTTGTAAACGGCTAACGTAATGGTGTGGGCTTGGGCTTTGGTAGACGGACTTAGGATTAGACAAAGAAATAATTGTCGTTTTAGTTTTTTGTTGATTAGACAAAGTTGTAATTTGTACTTTCTATTTTTTTTTTTGCTTGAAAGTGCTTACTATTTTTTTTAGGTGAATACCAGGGTATCCCTAGGCCACATTGGACCTAAGACTAATCCCTCGAGGATCTGCAAGGGCAATTAAGGGCGTTTCTCCCAAAGCAGTTTTTTGCATACACAAGGCTCGAACCCGAGACCTTGCTTAAGCGACTAGAGCCCCAATCCACTCAAGCCAACTGCTGTTGGTAAAGTACTTACTATTTTTTGATATCTCATTATAAATATCTCCTTTTTATAAATAAATAAAAATAATTTTCCCTTCAATAATTATATAGATCCAATTATATACTTATAAGTTAATTATACTTAATTTCTGTGCACATAATAACAAAATATTTGAGATGGAAGAATAACAAATAAGACAAAGAAATGACAGGTCATTGTAGCTTGAACAAATTTAGTGGGCAAGTTTTTTGGATAACAATTTTTTTTTTTTTAAATAAAAATTTAGTGGGGCAAGTTAATCGAAATAGTTACTACTCACTGTATTCCATTTAAATTATCTTGTTTTATTTTTATATATAATTCAATATATTTTTCAATCATTAATATAAAAAAATAATTTAAAATATATATTCTAAAACTTATACTTCCTCCGTTCTCATGAAAATGAAACAGTCACCTTGCGCACGCAATTCAATGTATATTTTTAACAGTTAATAACTCACGTTGTGTATAAGTAAAAATTTTAAAATTTTAATATTATAAAACTACAAAATGAGACGATTCTAACAAGATCTCACTTGATTATGTTTTTTCTTCTATAACTATTGTTTAAATATGAATCAAAGTTGAACAATAAATAGTGTCAAAAAGCCAAATATTTCATATTCACAAAAACGGAGGTAGTATATACTTAGAATAAATTTGAGTTAAAGTTAAATAATAAACATTATAAAAAAAATCAATTTTATTTTAAATTAGATATCTTATCTGGAGGGAGTACTATTTATTTGTTTATTTTTTATTTTATTTTGAAAAAGACGGATTTTGAATTAATGTAAGAGCAGAGGTAATATGTGGCAGTCAATTTTATCCTTGATAGAAAGGTGGCAGTCAGTTTAGGGCACACGTAATTAAGTAGCAAGCATTGCATGCACCCCATAAATTTCATGACACGTACCTACATCTATTAATTCACTTATCACTATCCAATTTGCCATTTTTAAAAAAAATGAAAGTTGTACACTCGACTATAATAATATAATAACCCTAAATACCATGTTCAAATATTTTTGTGTTGAAAAGTCTCATTGATTAAGACACGTGAATGTCTGCTCCTACATTATATGACTTTGCTGCCTGCATTCCACTGCCTCTTTTGATGACTTCTTGCAACCACGTGATTCATAACCTTGAGTGTTAGTTGGTTGAAAGCCTATATATATAGATGTTGTATTATTATACATGACAGACTTGAATAAATTAGTTCCAAATTTCATTCCCTTTATTACGCCCTCTCTCCATATTTATTGCATCCATCTAATTCATTTTTATTCTGCATACACATAAATAACACATCTACCTATACACATACATAATATACTAATAGGCTTGTTATATTATATTCACAACACGTTATCAGCACGAGTAGACTCTGTCCAGGTTATCAGAATTTGAGGTATAATTTCTTATTCCAAAACTTTCAACAAGATTATGGCTAACCTTGCAAAGCAGGAATTTGCTCCCTTAACCGTTGAAGAAAGCAATTATATGTCCTGGGCCCGAGATGTGAAAATGCATCTTACTTCAATGGGTCTGGAAGATACTATTGCTGAAGGGAAAAATCCTAGCCATCAGAATCAGGCAAAAGCCATGATTTTCTTGTGTCATCATATCGAAGAGGCACTTAAAATGGAGTACGTGACTGTGGAATCCCCACTGGCATTATGAGAAAAGCTGAAAGAAAGATATGATAATCTTAAAAAGACGGTGCTTCCAAAAGCCCTTGATGACTAGACAAACCTGAGACTTCAGGACTTCAAAACAGTCCGGGAATATAATTCCGTTGTGTTCAAAATTACGGCCCAATTGCAATTATGTGGGCAAAAGATATCTGAAGCAGAAATGCTTGAAAAAACGTATTCTACGTTTCATGCTAAAAACTCAGTATTGAGTGAGACATACCGTCAAAAAGGTTTTCAGAGATATTCTGATCTTATCACCTGCTTATTATTGGCTGAACAAAACAGCCTATTGCTGTTGAGAAATCATGAATCTAGGCCCGCAGGTGCAAAACCGTTCCCTGAGGTGAACGCGGCTCAATCATCGAAATATGTGCGTGATCGTGGGCACTTTAAAAATCAAAATGATGATCGTGGCCAAAATCGGTATCACAATCGAGGCAGGGGTGAATCATCTCGTCAAAATAATTATCGAAATAAGCCTCGATTTGAGCAAAATCGCAAATATGATACCAGAAGGCTTTACAAACCACAACAAAGAAATTATGCAAGAAAACATAAACAAAATGATGAAATGTGTGATCGTTGTGGAATTAAAGGCCATATGGCTCAAACATGCCACACAGCTAAACACTTAGCTGAACTGTATCAAGCCTCGAAACGAAAGGAAAGACCAGGTGTTGAAGCATACCATAATGCCCACGATTATACTTATGATGATATATTAAATGATAATATCACGCACCTGGAAGCTGATGATTTTGTTGAGCCAGATACTGTTACTAAATAATATATTATATAGCTATATATATTTTGTACTTGTCTTTTATAATTCATGTTTAATATAAATAATGATATCTTGTACTTCCCTTTTATTATCCATGTATAATATAAATATGTTTTTGCATTAATAATATTTATATTGCTGATGTTTAATAATTTTCTTATATTCTTGTAAAGAAATGGATGCTGAAAATTCAAAAGTCGGAGATGATATCTGCCTCATTGACAGTGCAACAACGCACAGCATTTTGAAAAGCAAAAGCTATTTCTCCAATTTAAAATTGGAAAAGACCGCAGTGAAAACTATAAGCGGTAATGCAAAATGCATTGAAGGCTCCGGTAGAGCTGTAATATTTCTCCCTGAAGGGACAAAAATGGCAATTGAAAATGCCTTGTTCTCACGCAAAGCTCGAAGAAATTTACTGAGCTTCAATGATATTCGAAAAAATGGATATCACATTGAAACTTCAAAAGAGACAGATCACGAGTATCTTTTGATAACTCGAATTGAAAATGACAAAAAATTTGTGAATGAAAAATTGTCCTGTTACTCATCTGGCTTATACTATACAAAAATATGTGCCGCTGAAATACATAACCTAGTAGGCTTGAAAGCTACTAGTGAATTTATTACCTGGCACGATAGACTTGGGCATCCTGGCAGTGTAATGCTGAGGCGAATTATTGAAAATTCAAATGGCTATACATTGAAAAGGCAAATGATATTGAACCCAAATGAGTTCAATTGTGCAGCCTGTTCACAAGGGAAATTGATAACCAGACCATCTCCAGTAAAAGTGGGAACTGAATCCCCTACATTCCTAGAAAGAATTCAAGGCGATATATGTGGACCTATTGATCCACCGTGTGGACCTTTCAAGTACTTTATGGTATTAATTGATGCGTCATCACGCTGGTCACGCGTTTGTTTATTATCAACTCGCAATTTGGCATTCGCAAGATTACTTGCACAAATTATAAAATTGCGAGCACAGTTTCCAGATCATCCGATAAAGAAAATACGCCTTGATAATGCTGGAGAATATACATCACATGCATTTGATGATTTCTGCATGTCGATTGGAATTACTGTTGAACATCCTGTGCCTCATGTGCACACACAAAATGGTATGGCAGAATCATTTATTAAGCGATTGCAATTAATTGCAAGACCCTTGTTAATGAAATCAAAACTCCCTGTTTCTGCTTGGGGACATGCTATATTGCATGCAGCCGCACTTGTGAAAATAAGGCCGACAAGCTATCATAGCTACTCCCCTACACAAATTGTGTTTGGAAAGGAGCCCAATATATCCCACTTGCGAATTTTTAGGTGTGCGGTTAATGTACCGATTGTGCCACCACAACGCACAAAAATGGGACCTCAAAGAAGGTTGGGCATGTCGGGTATGAATCACCCTCGATTATTAAATATCTTGAGCAAAAAATGGGTGATTTATTTACTGCAAGATTTGCAGACTGTCATTTTGATGAAACTCAATTCCCGACATTAGGGGGAGGAAATGATCAACTGAAAAAGGAAATATCTTGGCAAAGTCCATTTGATTTCCTTGATCCTCGTACAAGGCAATGCGAACTTGAAGTTCAAAGAATTGTGCATTTGCAGGGAATTGCAAATCAATTACCTGATGGTTTTAATGATGCTGCTAAAGTTACAAAATCATATATAAATGATGCAGCAAATGCACCAGCCAATATAAATGTCCCAGAAGGACATATTCCGAGTGCAAATGAATCTACTGCACGCCTGAAGCGTGGTAGGCCTTTGGGTTCCAAGGATAAAAATCCACGAAAGAGGAAAATTATCCATATGGGTGATAAATCAATCACCGATGATACTCTCGAAGGAGGAATTGATTCAACCCCCGAAAAGGTTGAACCTGAAAATATTCACCTAGAAGAAAATGAAGTTATTGAAACTTCTTTCAATTATATCAATACTGGGAAATGTTGGAACCGAAAAGAAACAAACGTTAATAATGCTTTTGCATACAATGTTGCACTCGATGTAATGGAAAATAACGAGGATCCTGAACCAAGATCAGTTGAAGAATGTCGGAAAAGAAATGATTGGCCAAAATGGAAAGATGCGATTCAGTCTGAACTAGATTCACTGAATAAACGAAAAGTATTCGGCCCTATTGTCCAAACACCGAAAAATGTGAAGCCTGTTGGCTACAGATGGGTGTTTGTGAGAAAAAGAAATGAAAACAATGAAATTGCCAAATATAAGGCAAGGCTTGTAGCCCAAGGTTTTTCCCAACGACCGGGAATTGATTTTGAGGAAACATATTCCCCAGTTATGGATGGAATAACATTCAGGTATCTAATGAGCCTAGCAGTACGAGAAAATCTCGAAATGAGGCTGATGGATGTTGTTACTGCATATTTATATGGCTCATTGGAAAATGATATTTATATGAAAATACCTGAAGGGTTTAAATTACCCGAGTCTTGCAACTCAAAACCCAGAGAAACTTATTCCATCAAATTACAAAAATCGTTGTATGGACTCAAGCAATCTGGCCGAATGTGGTATAACCACCTCAGTGAAAGTTTGATAAAGGAAGGCTATACAAATGACCCTATCAATCCTTGTGTTTTTATAAAGAAAAATGGGTCAGAATTTGTGATCGTCGCAGTCTATGTTGACGATTTAAATCTAATTGGAACTCTGAAGAGTTGAAAAAGGCAGTTGAATGTCTAAAAAAGGAGTTCGAAATCAAAGATTTCGGGAAAACAAAATTTTGCCTTGGCCTACAAATTGAGCATTTGGAAAAAGGCATATTTGTTCATCAATCAGTTTATACCCAAAAGGTATTAAAGCAATTTCGAATGGATTATGCTCATCCGCTAAATAATCCAATGGTCGTTCGGGCACTTGATCCTGCAAAGGATCCATTTAGGCCAAAAGAAGATGGTGAAGAGCAACTTGGCCCCAAAATGCCATATTTAAGCGCAATTGGCGCTTTAATGTATCTTGCAAATAGCACGCGACCTGATATCGCGTTTGCAGTCAATTTACTTGCAAGATTTAGTTCTTGCCCCACTCAACGACATTGGAAAGGCATAAAGCACATCTTTTGCTATCTCCAGGGAACCATTGATCTTGGGTTATTTTACCCAAAGGACTCTCGACATGAGTTAATCGGCTATGCTGATGCAGGTTATTTGTCAGATCCACACAAAGCCAAATCTCAGACATGCTGTCTTTACTTGTGGCGAAACTGCTATCTCTTGGAGGTCAATGAAGCATACTCTAACTGCTACTTCTTCTAATCATGCCGAAATATTAGCGATCCATGAGGCAAGTCGAGAATGTGTTTGGTTGAGGTCAATGACTCAACATATATTGAAGAGTTGTGGTTTAATCAATGAACCACAAATGCCCCCAACAATTTTATTTGAAGATAATTCGGCTTGTATAGCCCAGTTGAAAGGGGGTTATATCAAAGGAGATAGAACGAAGCATATTTCACCAAAATTCTTCTATACTCATGATCTCCAAAAGAATGGTGAAATCGATGTGCAACAAATTCGGTCGGAGAATAATTTGGCGGATCTATTTACCAAGTCATTGCCGACTGCAACATTCGAGAAGCTCGTGAAGAAAATTGGAATGTGACGACTTCGAGATTTAAAATGATGTCCAAATCAGGGGGAGCACTGAATACAAGAATACTGTACTCTTTTTCCTTCACTAGGATTTTTTTCCCACTGGGTTTTTTCCTAATAAGGTTTTAGCGAGGCATATTCTTTGTATTGACGACATTCAAGGGGGAGTGTTGAAAAGTCTCATTGATTAAGACACGTGAATGTCTGCTCCTACATTATATGACTTTGCTGCCTGCATTCCACTGCCTCTTTTGATGACTTCTTGCAACCACGTGATTCATAACCTTGAGTGTTAGTCGGTTGAAAGCCTATATATATAGATGTTGTATTATTATAGATGACAGACTTGAATAAATCAGTTCCAAATTTCATTCCCTTTATTACGCCCTCTCTCCATATTTATTGCATCCATCCAATTCATTTTTATTCTGCATACACATAAATAACACATCTACCTATACACATACATAATATACTAATAGGCTTGTTATATTATATTCACAACATTTTGTCTTTATTTCAAATATAGTTAGATAAAGTTAAGAAATCGTATGACCTTACTCTAGAGTGTAGATCTCTTTACTAGCTATGATGTTAAGTGTAACCTCATGGACCTATTTCTTGTTCCTTTCTCAATTTCATAATAATGATAAACATTGGGCATGCATGTTTTTAGCGCATTTTACATACAATTTTTTTTTTTTAAACATTGACACTCATGATAAAGGTGTATAGGAGTCCAAACAACACAAATATAAAGGGAGATAAATGAGAGGATAAGAAGTCAGATGAGAATCGAATCCCCAACATAAAATTGAGAGATAAGGAACTTGATTACTTATTCAAGTCCTCATCCCCAGATTGATTAATTAATTACACATTTACTTAAATATGATTATTTATCTATTACTTCTTCATTCGTATTCAAATATTTTTTACATACTCATTTTTCACGTAGTTCAATGTATAATTTAAACCGTTAATAAATCGAGTTTAGTACAAGTAAAAATTCTAAAAGTTCAATATTTAAAAAGTACACGACGAGACGAATCTAACAAGATCACATTTGACTATATTTTAACTTGTATAACTATGATAAAACTTTAAGTGAAAGTCTATATGTAAATGATAATATATTATCAAATGTAAAATACATTTTAATACGGAGGTACTAATATTTTGCAATCCCCTAAATGAATAACAAATTAAAGGATTGCCAGTACACTGACTCCTTAATCAACTTAAGTTTATTCAAATGAAGTAGGACAAATTAAACAGTTTGAGAAAAATATCTTGGATTTTAATTATACTTCCTTTAAAGATTTTGAAATACAATGAACATGACTGATGCTGTTCATAACTTCAAATTATATTATTATGAAATTAAAAGTACTTGTATAAATTGGCATGCATGCCTTGTCTGCTCAACCTTTGACAAAAAAAACAGCCAAAATTAAAAATGCCCCAAAAGGTCAGGCCATAATAAAAGTAATTCATGTTTCTACGCACTATAAAATGAAATTAATATTTGAATGTCAAGATATTATCAATAACGTTGGTCTAAGCCAATTGAACACCACAAAACATCTTTCATTTACTTTTGTTTTAAAGAAAGAAAGAAAAAAAAAAAAAATCAATGGGGAGGTGATGTCCACCTTCTCAAAATTTATCTACATATCTTCAATAATACATATACATAACATTTATAACAAAGAAACAAATCCCATTTTATAAACCTCATCAACTAAATCAAAATCTTCACTTCTTATTGTTATTTGACATAGCAATTTCATCCTGTATGTATTCACACATCTTTCTAGCTATTTGACCTATCTAGGTCAAGATCTTGTGGTGTTTTTCCTCCTAAGTTTCTTTGTTGTTTTATTGTCGGGTTATGTTTTTTCTACTTTGTCCTATACTACTATTATATACCAGTACTGCTTTTGGATCACTTGGACTCCCAAATATAAATACTCTTGGATGAATATACAGTACTATATATGCTTTATAAATTAAAATTATAAAGTTAAAATTTCACTTAAATTAGGACCCGGAAGTCACTTCACAAGTTGAGATCTAGACACAAATATCCTTATTAGACTCACTACACATCCAAAAAGTCTCAGCTTCAATTCCTATTGGCCTATATAATTTGGACTCCGTGAATGTGGATTAAGACACAAAAATCCCTCCTAAAACCTTACAAAATACTCCCTCCGTCCCAGGCAAGATAAGACACTGTTCATTGTTTAATTTTGACTCAATTTTATTCAACGTATATGTTTGAAAAAAAATATTCGAGTTGGGTCTTGTTAAAATCGTATAATCATGTAGTTTTAGAATATATAGTTTACATAATTTTTTGTTGTGCATATTTTGAGATATTAACGATTAAAAAAGTGCATTGAATTATGTACAGAATTGAAACAAGACAACTTAAATGGGACAGGTGGAGTAGTATGCATTTTACAATGATACATTATATTCTTGCAAATCCGATCCTAAAAGTATTTACGGAATGACTCAAAAGATCATATAAATACCAAACGCAGTTGGCCTGAGTAATGTGGGGCTCTGGCAGCTTAAGCAAAGGTTTCGGGTTCGAGCCTTTGTGTATGCAAAATTTTTCTTCGGGAGAAGCAACTCTTTAATGTCCACCCGGATTAGTTTTGAGCCCAATATAACTTGAGGATACCCGGTACACGCCAAAAAAATTATATAAATGCATTTTAGACTCCCACATTGTACTTTTGCAAGTCCATCAAATTGTATTGTATTCTACCTAAAAAGCTTTTATTAATATTTTTTCCCAGATTTACAACATTACCTAAAAATATCACTCCCTTATAGACCTTGATTCCTTGAATTATTATCATAATCCAAATATATATAGGTAATGAATTAAATGATTGTCTTTTTTTTTTCTTTTTTTTTTCATGTATATAATACTTCTAATAAAATTACACCAATATCTGTTTTGAAACCCCCATCCCCACCCCCCACCTAACAGGTTTTAAGATTATTTAAATAATAAAATCCAAATTGAATTAGTCCAATTTAGTAGCGGATACGGCTGGAACATGATTCCAACGTCTCTGGCTATTTGGTGTCTTAATTTTTACTTTTATTTTTTTTTTCTCTAGTTTGTATAGGCTGTACCACAAAAAAAATAAAAAATAGTCCAATTTAGTAATGATAATATTGATATTCGAAATTCAATTAATTCGGATTATGGAGCAGCTTTTCTGTTCTTTCCAAAATTAGGGCCCGTTTGGATTGGCTTTTAAAAACAGCAGAAGCAGAAGTGAAAGCCAAAAGCAGAAGCATGTAACTTTTGTGTTTGGATGGAATGTTTGAAAAGCAGCTTTTTTTCAAAAGTGTGTTTGGATATGTAAAAGTGAAAAGTGCTTTTGAAATGTGTAAATTACCAAAAAGGATATGCTATTTATATATAACAATATATATTTATAGTGTAATTAAAATAAATTAATAGGGGCATTTATGACTCTGCACACATTACTAGGTGCTTTTGGCTTCTGCTTTTCGGAGAAGCACCACTGGGCTGCTTCTCTCAGAAGCACTTTTGCAGCTTTTCGAGGTGCTTTTGCTTTTTCTAAAAAGCCAAAACAAACACTCTTTTTTTCTTTAAAAGTGCTTTTGGCAGAAGTAAAAGCCAAAAACACTTGAAAAAAAGTCATTACAAACAGGCTCTTAATAAGCTTTATGACTTTTTCCCCATCAAAACATAAATTGACCACCGATATAGGGATTCAACAAATCTACTTATAAACCCAAAACTATATACGCACACCCTACAATCAAAAGAATATTAATGTAAACCAAACTTACTCATCCTTTAAATATAAAATGGAAAAAAGGCCAAATATATCATTTTTGTTTAAAAAAAGCCAAATCTATCCTTTTTCTATTTTATTACCGAATTTATCCTCTACATATGCTAATTATATCCGGAAATATCCTAAATTCACTAATCGTGGAATGCCTGCTGATGTGACAATAAATTAACTTAAACCCTACACGCTGGATCGAATTTGAAGTGTGTCTCAATTAGGGCTGGGGAAAAATACCGAATATACTGCACACCGCACATACCGTATCGAAAAAATACCGAAAATATCGAAATTTTCGGTATACCGTAATTTCGGTATGGCATCATACCGTACCGTAAGATTTCGATACGGTAACGGTATAAATTTTTTGATACCGCGGTATATCGCTACCGTACCGAACTTTGGTATATACCACGGTATCGCTATATATCGCAATACCGTTATATACCGTAATATCGGTATGTTGGTATATAGCGAAAGTTCGGTATGCCGGTATATACCGCAATACCGGTATGTCGGTATGTAGTGAATGTTCGTATGTCGGTATATACCGCGATACGGTATGTCGGTATGTACTGAATGTTCGGTATAGCGGTATATACCGAACTTACCGGAATGTCGGTATGGAAACGGTATGAAAATATTTCATACCGAAACTTTCGGTATACCGAAGATCGGTATACCGAAATGTTCGGTACGGCAACGGTATGAAATTTTTCATACCGTAAAGTTCGGTAAGGTATACGGTACGGAGAATTTTTTTCGGTATGATACCGTACCGAAAATTACGGTATACCGAAAATTTCGATATTTTTTTTCGATACGGTATGTGCGGTATGCGGTATACTCGGTATTTTTCCCCAGCCTTAATTGAGAGACACTTCAAATCTCATCCAGCGTGTAGGGTTTAAGTTAATTTATTGCCACGTCAGCAGCCATTCCACGATTAGTGAATTTAGGATATTTCTGGACATAATTAGCATACATAGAGGATAAATTCGGTAATAAAATAAAAAAAGGATAGATTTGGCTTTTTTTGAAACAAAAGGGATATATTTGGCCTTTTTTCTGTTTATAAATACAGTATATCCCTGCTATGTAAACATCTTCATTAACTGTTTTTTTTTTCTTTTCTGAAATGTCTATACATGTTAGAAAATGAGTGGTGAGAATAAAAGAAATGGATAGGATGCCGGTGGGAAATCGAACCTCCAATCTTCCATTAGAAGTCAAAGGACTTAACCATTTGAGCTAATTCCTCATTCTATTAACAGTGTTGAGTGTCAATTTTAATCAAACATATATTTATTTATTAGAAGTATTTATTTTAGAGATATTTGAATGAGTAATAAATTGTTTGATTATTAGATTCTTAAAATTTAAATAATCAATTCAACCGCAAAAAGTAAAATCGGAGGACTCTGATTATATGCTTTCTAACACTAATCCGATAATAAAACACGCCCGCTTACCCTAAAATGATTTTCGACTAAAATGAGCTTGCGGCTGCCTGTCCAAATATTACACTCCTGCAGTCCTGGACTCCAACCTCACCATAATCACACACCGTCGATATATTTCTGTTCACTCAATCCAACGGCTTGATCTCAAAGAACCAAAACTCCCATTCACCCCCCCGAACCAAACAGTGGAATACAAAATACAGATAATGTGTGTTGTGCTTGTGCCTGTCCTTTCCCACCGATTTCTTTCAATCTTTCCCCACTCGCCCCAAATAATACATATACAAATGCATAATACAAATACAGTGCATCCGACGAGAGACACGATACAAAAAGTATTCTCCCGAAAGCAAGAAATCCCCTATTCAGATTCACATCCATTTCCTGTCTCTCTTGATCCATCACCGCCATTATTTTGTTCTTTCTCGAAGGCCAACTTTGAACTTCCCCATCTCGATTTGTCGATTTCCCCTATTTGGATTCTCCAGGAATATAAGGTGAGACGCTTCCTCGGGCTTCCCTTTCTTCTTACCTAGTTTTTCTTGGAGGGGTTGATGATTCATCCCGCCTCTGTTTTTGGAAAAAATCTCACCTTTCTTTTCTGTCACTCTGTGTGGGCATTTTTGGATGGGAAAGATTGATTGAAAACCCTCAAATTTAAAACCTCTTTTGCCTGTATGATTGCCCATCATTCAATTTACTCTCCCGATCTGAGGTGGGTTAACAAAATACTTCGTAGTTTATTTTTTCCTTGAACCAAAGTGCTGGGATTCATTTGGATGGTTCTTGTCCGATATTGAATTTGCTTTCTGGGGTATAATTTGTTCTTGATTATTCGCTGATTTTTCAATTTTTGGCTTCAGAAGTAATTTACCTTTGGGTTTGTATATTAAATTCTGCCCACATGTTTACTGTGGAACTAGTCTGTTGTAGATTTTTTGGTTGTTGGAGCTCTTCTTTTCCAGTATTACTGTTTGTTATAATAATTCAATAAATAATCAATTCTGCTATTAATCACTTTTAGTCAAATTCGAATTAAACAAAGGGGGAAAAGGCATCGTTTTTATTTTCCTTCCTTTGTTGAAAATCTTTAGAGCTATATGTTCTTTTCTTAATAAATTATTCCTTGAGTTGTTTCCCCCCATTTTTCAAAACCAAAATTGTGTAATTGGTATTGTTGATCACAGAAAAGCTACATCTGTCCAAATAAGTCATATTTATGACTAAAAATATCATGATCATAGCCGCGTGGAGTATATTAGTACTCCGTATTACAGTTGTTTCCTAAATTTTAGGTCTTTTGTGTGCAAAGTGGCAACCACCGTCATTATTTCTGGGGTATCTTTTAGTAAGTATATGTTTTCTTGGGGATTTCATTGGCGCGTGGCGTGTACTCATGAGTCATGAATCAGGTGTGATGAGGTCGACCTGAATGGTTTTTTTCTGGATTTAGTTTGATTTCTTGTTTGATGGTATGTTTGTGAATTTGGTGGTTAGAGTCTTCAATAAAGTTTGAGTGGCATAGTTTAATTCTAATACGCATCTTCGGCTAGTTTACTGGTTTTTGCTGAGTTCAGAGTTCAGACCGAATTGAAAAAGTTTGTAGAAGTGAACAAGTTAGTAGTGTGTTCAAACGGGATGGAGCGAATCTGAATCAGCTTATTTTGATACGTCACTGTAAACCAGTTGGATTCATTATTGCAATACTAGTCAACTGATGTTTTAATTAGTCTAGTGTTTGAGCTAGTCTTGGGTAGGGGCCATTTCTTGGCCGGCAGAGTGATTCATTGACATTTGGCTATGTTTATTGATGTCAAATTATGTGTTGGTTGGACTAGTTTGATAATTTTATTACATCGATTATACAAATTTGATCTGCGAATATTTTATATCATGGTTTTGTAAGCGATGAAGATGCAGGCATATAGGTGTCTTCATCTTGTTAAATATACTGTCGATTTCATTTTAGTTCAAAACTAGTATCGTAATTTTACCAATTTGTGTGCTGCAGGTAATTCGTGATTGACTTGGGTTTCATCCCCGGTTGCTGGACACGCCAAGCTTGTGAGAATGGCGTCCGGCATTGTAAGAAAATTAATTTGGCTTCTTTGATATGCAAGATAATTTAAAATTCAGCTCCATATACATAGGTGTTTGCTTCTTGTTTGTCTGAACTATAGTTTTGTCTTGATAAATTCCTATCCTATGACGTAATGGGATGCGAAGAAGAATTATTGAGTTGTTTTGTCTCAGGTGAAGCCCAACAGAACAAAGTCAGACTCAAAGAAATCTCACTCGTCATGGTGGGATAGTCACATTAGTTCCAAAAGCTCCAAGTGGCTACAAGAAAATCTCGAAGGTAGCATATTTAGCTAATTGACGAGTCCTACTCATGTATAGAATTTTCGACATCCATTAACTGTTTTACTTCTTTTACAAAAATGATACCACAATTGAAAAAAATAGTTATTGAAAATTTTCAGAGATGGATCAAAATGTAAAGAAGATGTTAAAGCTGATAGAGGAGGATGCCGACTCCTTCGCAAAAAAGGCGGAGTTGTACTTTAAGAAGAGACCTGAGCTGCTCACTCTTGTTGAGGAAATCCATCGAATGTATAGGTCATTAGCTGAGCGTTATAGTCATGTGACCGGAGAGCTAAGGAAAAACATCCCCTCAGATCTCCAGTCTCAGGGGTCAGGGATCTCGGATGCTGGTTCTGAACCGCCTTGGGCTGCGCCATATCGAACAAAGTCTGGGCCTCGTGCTGCTGGTTTTGATTTTTTTCTTGGAAGTGGTGGAAGCTGCTCAGATTTAAATAGTAAAGAAGGAGATGATACATCCACGACTTTGGACTCTGACTCGGAGTCTGACAATTCGTCTGTCAACAATTACTCGAGCTCAAGGAGTAATGGTGTGGATGAGCATGGGTTGCGTGGAAGGGTTGTTGAGCTTGAAGGAGAGCTTTGGGAGGCAAAAGAGAAGCTGCGGAGGCAACAACAAGAGATCAGTGAAGGTCTTAAACGATCCAATTCTGAAAATTCCGAAGTTTATTCAAAGATTGCAGCATATGAGGAAGAATTGAGAGTTGCAAGAGAAAGGATCCGATTCTCAGAAGAAGAAACCTCACGCTTGATGATAGAACTCCAAAAATCTAGATCTTTAGGTTATTCGAATGATGTTCCTTCTGAAGTTTCCGGAGAGGAGAATCATTCCTATATTTCCGACTGGAGTACAATGCAGGAGCCGAATCATGATCAGGTCAGTGTTCTTCAGAGGGAAGTAGCAAACTTACAAGAGGAGCTTACAACCAAGAGCAGCTTGGTACAAAATCTACAAGATCAGCTAAAGTCGGCCCAAAAGGAGGTCTCCGTCTGGAAAAACAAACTCGAAAGAGAGAAACGGGAGGTGTCGAAGATGCAGGACCGTGTCTCCCGGTACAAATCCAATCTGGCAGACCGCGACCAAGAGATCAGGGGATTGAGAGAAGCAATGGGGAACGCCAACAAAAGCTTATCTGAAGAAAACGATCGACTCCAAGCAGAAATGACTCGTATGGTGAAGGAGAGAGCTTATCTGGAGGATAATATAAAAGAAATGGATTTACGTTGTCAATCGTTGGAAGAAGAGGCAAGACGTGTCAGAGCTGCAAAAGACGAGATGGAGGCTAAGCTTGGAGCCCAAATCGAGCAGTTGATGGCTGATGTTGCCGACCGAGAACAGAACATATATGAGCTGAACAAAAGGCTCGACGAGCTAAAGCTAAAATACAAGACTTTGACCGCTATCAAAGACGATCTAGACACCAAGATTACAGCTCTCGGTTCTGAGATGAGTTCCAAAGACGAGGAAATCACAGAATTGAGTAATAATTTGCACCAGCTTGAAACACGACATGGTGAGCTGGCTGCCGATGCTGAGGGGACGCGCAAACTGGCAGACAACCTCGGGACAAGGGTTAGGGAACTCGAAACAGACTTGGAGAGGAAACAAGAGGCGATTGTTGAAGCGGCAGAGGGAAAACGGGAAGCCATAAGGCAGCTTGCCATCTCAGTTGAGTACTATCGCGGTGAATATAATGAGCTACGCCTGGCACTTATTGCGCACAAGCGACCGGCTGTAATGGCGAGGTAATAACTCAAGGTACATACATAGTTGTGATCATATTGTGAGTATGTTGTGTTTTCCTTTCCCCAGCTTTGTTGTGGCTTTGTCTCGTTTTTTTGTGTGCTTGCGTATAGTTGTTTATACGGCGTTCATTGCTTGTCTGTTTGTACAATTATTGAGGTTGAGGTTCTGAGGCGAATAAATTACTTGGTTGAGATCTGCATTGTTTTGCTGCTGTTGTCTGTTACCAGTTACCACAATGGAAGAAAAATTAAGCCCCTGAAGTATGGAATTCTGAATTCTGACCCTATCCATTCACATATTTATTGCATCCTTGTACTTTCTGAGATAAGTACGATATACTACTACAAAACATAATGTTCTAGTACTATGATTTTGTAATTATGTTTCAATTAATTTGAAATGTGTAATTTAATTTTATGGCCTATGGGCTGAGGCTTGATTTGTGGTTATTGGTGCATTATAGACAGTGCATTATACCACCTACTTTTGGTTGAGGAAATAATTTTTCTTGAATGATAATGTTTTATGCAGTACTAATGTTTTAATCACAATGACAATTATGATTTATTCTGCCTTTGGAATATCAATATATTTGAACCAAAAGATAAAATTTGTAAAGAATTTTTTCTGTAGTAGGGATTCAAGTATTTTTTGGTATACAAAATTTGAAACAGGAAAGAAAAAATAAAATAAAAAAGAAATTGCATTGGTTTCTAATAAAGACATCCCCTAAGGGTCTGTTCTGCACGCAGCTTTTGGGAGCTTTTGGTAGCTTTAGCTTTTATTTTAAAACAAAAGCTCCGTTCTGCACACTAGCTTTTAGGAGCTTATGGGAGCTTTTGGAAGCTTCTTTTTAGAAGCTACTTGTAGTAGCTTTAAAAAATAAGCTCCTAGCTTATTTTTGAGCAATTATAATTTTATCCCAATAACTAACTAACTACCCAATAGTCTACATTAATGTTTGTCCTTTTATGTCATTTTATACATTTTTTGACAGCTACAGCTAGTTGTACAGAACACTTAAATAAAACTGACAGCTACAGCTCCCACAGCTCCCTACAGCTCCAGCTCGCAGCTACAGCTCACAGCTACAGCTCTGCGTGCAGAACAGACCCTAAGTTAAAAAGTTAAATGAACTTATTTTTGTACGCTAAGTTAAACAGCTCATTAAATTTTTTTAAAAAAAGCAACTAAACACCCTAATGACCTAATTTGATAGCAATACGGTGTCAAGAAAAAATATGCTGTAAAAGGTTAATTTACTTCTTCCGTTTCACTATTTTTGTTACGGACCCACCCAACATGTATGCCGATATGCATTTTTACAAATTTGACTATGTTTTTCTTACATAACTATAATAAAAATTTGAATAAAGTTGAACAGTGAAAAGTACCAAAAAAACCATCTGTAACAAAAATACCAATACGGAGGTAGTATATGTTTTCCTTCGGCGTTCTTCGTCCCTTATAGGGTTGAGCAAAAAATAGACAGTACATATCAGAAAACCAAGTTGAGCCATGAGCAAAAAATCTGCATATCAGGAAAGCAAGCTGAACTTAAATTGAAATTTAAATTTCAGTTCCTTTATTGTTTTTGTAATTTGTGTGACACGTGTTCTCACCATTTTTTTTCTTACCCTGTACAATGGGAAAAAAATTGTGGGTTTGGTTTCTGAAAGGGGTTTGGTTTCTTCGGCTTTCAGATTGTTTTGCGCAATCTTGGGCTTTCAGTTTGATTTGCTTAACCTTTTTTTTAAAAAAAATAAATCCGTTTTTTATTTGATTTTATACGTTGAAAATCAAAACGAAACGGAAAATTGAATTATTATAATTCTAATATAATTTTAATATATACTCCCTCCGTCCCGCGAAAGTTGACGCGTTTTTTTTGGGCACGGTAATTTATGTAGTGGGGTTTAATGGTTAAAGTGTTGTGGGTATTTGTGTTTAGAATTTTAATGAATTTTTACTTTACTTATTGTTTAACTTTGACTTAATATTATGGTAATGATTTAATTAGAAAAAAATTTCAAGTGTGGTCTTGTTAGAATCGTCTAGGTGTCTAGTTTTAGAATATATATTTTATATAATTTTTATTTGTACCTATTTTGAGATATGAAGAATTAAAGAAATGTAAGGGATTTGTATAGAAAAATAAAAGTGTATTGGGAGTTGTGCAGAATAGTTAAAGTAATCTATATATATATATATATATATATATATAAAAGTAATATAGTCTAATTTCCCCCCACTTCCCCACCCCCCTTTTTCAACATCTCATTCGACTATTTTCTCTAATTTCAACAATCATATATACTCACTAAATCTAATATATATATAATCTAATTCAACTAACTCAATTATATATACTCCCTAAATCCATAATATATAATCTAATATTTAATTTCAACAAACTCAATCATATCATATATACTCCCTAAATCTATAACCTATAACACTCTTAAAATTTTAAATTATTTCCTTTAAATACACCTATTTGAACTAACTATAAATACATCCGATTATCTTTATTCGTTTCATTATCTCTATTCCAAATCTCATATTTTGCAATTATTTTTATTGCTTTAGATAATTTTTAGTCATTTTTCTCTAAACTAATATTTATTCATATTTTGGTTTTTGTAGCGTGTACGTGATTGACTTATGTGAATCGGTATGTATATGATTGTAGCATGTCTTATGTATACTTTTTTTCTATTTGTATTTTAATTTTTTTTCCTTAGTTTTTTGATATCATCTTATTATTATACTTTATGTTTTATAGATGATTTTAATCATTTAACAAGTTTCTTTCACCAATTTTTTAAGGAAAAATATATCTTCCGTACATCGCATATGCGTTTATCAAAGATTCTCTTCATATAAAAAGTCATGGGAGAGTTCAGGGAAGAAGAAAAATTCAAATTTGTCTATTTTATTTATATTGATTTTTTGTTTTGCCTCTATCATTGCAGGGATATCCATTAATAATGTTGAATGGTAGAGTGGATTAACGGCATGTACATCAATTTTCTTTCCAAAAAGAGAACTTGGCAAGGGTGTGATCGAATGCTTTTATAATCTACATTCGGGGAACAAGAAAAATGTAAACTGGGATGAAGATGGTTTTGAGATTCTCTTAAACATGACAGTGAATTTTCTACAATCACATACATTGTTGTTCAAATTCATAATTTTTTTAATACAATTTATGATGTATTTTTTTGTGATTCTATCCGTTATGTGGCTTGATTAGAGGAACTTATTAGGTTTGAAAATATTCTGCTTAACTTTCAAAAGATAGTAGCAAAGTTTGCTGCTATAGTTATTAATTCTGATGTAATGATTGGTTGTGATGAGTTAAAAAAAATTATATTTTCTATGAATGTATCTTCATTTTTTTTAAATGTATTCTGTATATTGTTTCTGTCAATTATATATGTTTGTATGATCTACTTTTATGCTTTAGTCTTTCCCTATATTTTACTGTCAATACATATAGAGAATACTTAATTATTTCACAATCACAATAAATTACATATACAACAAAAAATAACTGATTCAAAATGATTTATACCAATTAATTAATAGATTTTGTGTACAAAATAATTTTATTTTATTTATATTATAATTAATAATTTTAGTTTAATTATCTTTCATTCAACATTATATGTATTTCGTGAGTATTTTTTCTGTGACAAATATATATATATATATATATATAAAAGTAATATAGTCTAATTTCCCCCCATTTCCCCAACCCCTTTTTCAACATCTCATTCGACTATTTTCTCCAATTTCAACAATCATATATACTCACTAAATCTAATATATATATAATCTAATTCAACTAACTCAATTATATATACTCCCTAAATCCATAATATATAATCTAATATTTAATTTCAACAAACTCAATCATATTATATATACTCCATAAATCTATAACCTATAACACACTTAAAATTTTAAATTATTTCCTTTAAATACACCTATTTGAACTAACTATAAATACATCCGATTATCCTTATTCGTTTCATTATCTCTATTCCAAATCTCATATTTTGCAATTTTTTTTTTGCTTTAGATAATTTTTAGTCATTTTTCTCTAATCTAATATTTATTCATATTTTGGTTTTTGTAGCGTGTACGTGATTGACTCATGTGAATCGGTATGTATATGATTGTAGCATGTCTTATGTATACTTTTTTTCTATTTGTATTTTAATTTTTTTCCTTAGTTTTTTGATATCATCTTATTATTATACTTTATGTTTTATAGATGATTTTAATCATTTAACAAGTTTCTTTCACCAATTTTTTAAGGAAAAATATATCTTCCGTACATCGCATATGCGTTTATCAAAGATTCTCTTCATATAAAAAGTCATGGGACAGTTCAGGGAAGAAGAAAAATTCAAATTTGTCTATTTTATTTATATTGATTTTTTCTTTTGCCTCTATCATTGCAGGGATATCCATTAATAATGTTAAATGGTAGAGTGGATTAAAGGCATGTACATCAATTTTCTTTCCAAAAAGAGAACTTGGCAAGGGTGTGATCGAATGCTTTTATAATCTACATTCGGGGAACAAGAAAAATGTAAACTGGGATGAAGATGGTTTTGAGATTCTCTTAAACATGACAGTGGATTTTCTATAATCACATACATTGTTGTTCAAATTCATAATTTTTTTAATACAATTTATGATGTATTTTTTGTGATTCTATCCGTTATGTGGCTTGATTAGAGAACTTATTAGGTTTGAAAATATTCTGCTCAACTTTCAAAAGATAGTAGCAAAGTTTGTTGCTATAGTTATTAATTCTGATGTAATGATTGGTTGTGATGAGTTAAAAAAAATTATATTTTCTATGAATGTATCTTCATTTTTTTTAAATGTATTCTGTATATTGTTTCTGTCAATTATATATGTTTGTATGATCTACTTTTATGCTTTAGTCTTTCTCTATATTTTACTGTCAATACATATAGAGAATACTTAATTATTTCGAAATCACAATAAATTACATATACAACAAAAAATAACTGATTCAAAATGATTTATACCAATTAATTAATAGATTTTATGTACAAAATAATTTTATTTTATTTATATTATAATTAATAATTTTAGTTTAATTATCTTTCATTCAACATTATATGTATTTCGTGAGTATTTTTTTCTGTGACAAAGTATAATTATTACTAATCAAGTTGAACTTAATAATCTATCTATATAATATTTTTGACGATTTATTATAGTATGGAATTAGGATATATGATATATAGATCTATTAGTTTTATTTATTTATACAAGATTTAGATTTTTCTTATACCTTGATTTCTAAAGATTTAATTGGCTTTTTTTAATTAGGCAAATGGTGTTTTCGAAAATTTAGTATTAGAAAATTTTGTTTCATTTATTTATAGAGGATAAAGATTAATTGATTTTATTTATTTATAAAATGTAAATATACATTCCCTCCCATAAACTTTTATGTGACTTTTGATTAGTACCGTATTAATTATTACGTATAAATCGAATGTATTACACTATTTATTATAGTATTAAATTAGACTGTAGAAGATATAGATTTATTTGTTTTATTTATTTATAGAAGATATAGATTTTCCATATTCCTTCATTTTAAAAGATTTAGTTCGCTTTTCTTAATTAGAAGGGGTGAAAGCGGTACGGTAAATATTCGACCGATCTGGTGTTGTATCCGATTATATTCGAATCCGAATCTGCATCCGACTATCCGGCCAAATATTTCAATATTCGTATCTGAATCCGAATCCGTATTTTAATATTCGCATTCGTATTCGTATCCAAAAATATCTGACCGTATCCGAAAATATCCGATCGTATTCGAAAATTGATAGGATATTATCCGAATTGTAAATATGGATATCCGAATATATTAATATATTATTATTTATCAATTAAAAATTATTAATAATTATAAAAAATACCAAATTATCAGGTAATTTTAATTAAAATTATCAAATTTTAAAAAAAGATTATAAAAAATTATCCAATAATCTGTATCCGACTGAATCCGTATCTGTTATATATTCGTCCTGTATCCGTACCGTATCCGTAATTCGAAATATTCGAAACCATTTTCGTATCCAGCTCATCCGTATTCTATTCCGAATTTGAAATAAATATATGGATCTCAGTATCCGACACTACCCGACCGTATCCGTACCGATTTCATCCCTATAAATTAGGCATTCAAAATAATGTTTTTGAAGATTTAGGGGGTGTATTCAATTTAGACTTTTATGCATTTTAAAAGGTAAATTTTATGGATTTTAAAAAATTGGTGGATTTGGAAAATACATAAACTCCACGTAGAATTGATTGATTTTGTGTAGAGTCTACATTTTCTCATTTATCCATTTATTCTTCTCCATTTTTTTAATCTATATTTTGTCGACATCGAGGTGCCAAACGACTCCATTGATAAGAGTTCCTGGGAGTCATCAGCGAACATGGCCATAGGGAGTGGATACCCCTTACTATCTGTATTTAGAAATCTTGGATTGTTTGGATAGATTTTGTTTAGTTATATTTTTTTAAAAGAATCCATTAAAATCTACAAAGATTTAAAATCCATGAACTGTTGAATACCTCATAATTTTTAAAGATTTTTTAAAATCTGACCTAGATTTTTAAAGACTTTTTTAAATTTGAATTGAATACCTCAAAATTTTAAAAGACTCTTTAAAATCTAAATTGAATACATCCCAACTTTAAAAGTCTTTAAAAAATACTACAAAGTCCAGATTGAATACGCCCCCCATAGTATTATAAGATTTAGTTTTATTTATTTATAGAAGATAAAGATTTGTTAATTTTATTTGAGTAATGTAAAACTAAATTAATTAAAGAACAAAATTAGGAAAATATATTGGCATGTATGCCATAAATTTTATGTTGAATTTTTAAGGTGAAATACATTCATCCTATATAATGTAAAGTATGCTCTAACAATTTGTTTATCTCATGTAAATTATGGTGAATAATTATCATACAGTCTTTTATTTTATGAACATTTTGGTAGGGATATTTCAATATAGTTAGCGTGCGGACAATATTCTGTCTGCCTGCATGTGCAGGCGTAATGGGAACTATAATTTTTGTAATGTTCGAGAGCATTATTGTGTTGCAATTACTTAATCATGACATAATTGTGCAATCCATCACCCATTATCTAAACATCACATAAATCATCGCGCGCATCACATAAAAGCTCCTACAACCATTCTGCAGGTGCAGTCAACAACACCATATTCACTACCAGAAAATTTTACTTTACATTTTATGGTACGGTCTCTCTTTTCTATCATCGTTTTTCTCACTTTTTTTCTTAATAATATGTGGTCGGAAATGGACATGACCAAATTAAGTTTAGAAAATAGAATATTTAAATTTTTAAATTATTACGCTATTTTTCTTGAAAAATATAAATTTTACTTCCCGCGCATTGCGCGGGCGGGTGTGCTAGTTACTTTTAATGGGTTTTTAGAAACCATTAAGATTCTAATTATATTTATATTAATTTAATTTATCTAAAAAAGGAAACGTGTCAAATTTCGTGGAACAGCTCAAAAAGAAATACGCGTCAACCTACGGAGTAGTATTTAAGAAATACAATAATAAATATTGTGGATTGTGATACTTATGTACGGAGTATATTATATACTACTAGGCATTGTATCCATGAACTTTGATGTTTGTTTATAACTATTTTATGAGTGTAATTAGTTACTCCTTTGTTGTTTTAGATAATGTTTGTTATTTTGAATTAAAATATTTGTTTAGTTATATTTCAGTTTATACTTATATACATTTTTTATGTAATTCCATATTTTTTTATTTGCTTCGATTTTCAGTTATTTGTTTTTTTTGTTTCTTATGTAATATTTTTTTTGTTATATACTACCTCCGTATTGATGTTTTTGTTACGAATGGTTTTTTGACAATATACCCTGTTTAATTTTGATTCAAATTTTATCATAGCTATGTAAGAAAAAATATAGTCAAATGTGATCTTGTTAGATTCATCTAATCTTATAGTTTTAAACAATTAACTTTTTTATAACCTTTCGTTGTACACAATTTAAGTTATAAACCGTTAAAAATGTGTATTGACATACGTGTTGGGTGGGTCCGTAACAAAAATAATGAGACGGAGGAAGTATATCAGTTATTTGAATTAAAATATTTCAATTTTTTGTTTTTTTTTTTTGCTTTTTTTTTTGTGTTTACTAGTATACTCCCTCCCTCTATTATTTTTTCAACATGACTGTCATTGTATCCTTTTAAGTGAATATCAGGGTATCCCCAGGCCATATTGGACCAGTCATTGTATTACTTTGATTTAAATTTTTATTATAATTATTAAAGTTAAAATATAACTAAATGAGATCTTGTTAGATTCGTAGTTTTGTAGTTTTTAAATATCAAAGTTTTACAATTTTTTACTTGTATCGACCTTAAATTATTGGTGTTTAAAATTGTGCATCAGACTGCGTGAAAGGTGGGAGATAGAGTCATGGAGTATATAGCCAAGTGAGATCTTATTAAATTCGTCTAGTCTTATAGGTTTTAAATATCAAACTTTTATAATTTTCACTTGTATCAAATTTGAGTTATTAATAGTTTAAAATATGCATTGGACTGCGTGAAAAGATGTCCTTAGCAAATACTCCCTCTCCCTCCGTTCCTAAATAGTTGTATCTTTCAGCCCAATTTTAATAACCAATGTTTGTATTAATTAACTTATAAATTTATATTTTTACCCTTCAACTAAATTCATTATTAATAAATGTCAACAAATTAAATAGTATTTATGTAAATTGAATGTCAATATAGTAAAAACATATCATAATTACATAAAAATGACAATTATTTTGAAACATTTTTTTAATCTCTAAAAAAACAATTAAAAAGGCTCAGAGGAAGTAAAAAAGAATAATAAAGGTAGTATATATCCATCCATATAAATTATAATTCGATAAAAAGAGATGGGTCAATTAGAATCGAATTTCCGAACTTGACCAACTATTGAACTACTTGGAATTAATAAGAGATAAGTGCAAATGGGGCTAAATAAAAACATAAAAGAAAATTGAAATGGTGTTACTAAATTTGACGAGGATTGACTGTCTCCACAAAGATCCCAACGGATAATATTTTGCCCCATAAGCGGTAACACTTACATGGGAAATTATGAAAACCATCGTGTCCGTATCACTGCCAGCGCGGACTGCTGTCTGATTTCCTACATTCCTCAAAACCCTCAATTTTAAAATCCTAAAAATGAAATCTTGGCCGCCGCCAGGTGTTCTCCAAAATTTAATATGCAGAGCTGTATGAGAATGTGATGACTGGGCAAATTAATTGTCGTGCATGCATTTTTGTTCCTCCTCCCTGCATGCACACCCTCTCTCTCTCTCATCCCACCGTTTTCTCTCTCTAGATATATAGATACACCGCTCTATATATATATATATCTATCTAAGTATCTATATATGTATGATGCACACTCCTAGTTTGTTTTTATTCAATTTGAGAGGTGAGTTTGGCGTCAGCAAAATTGGTGCACCGACTGCCGCCGTTTCCCCTTTCTTTTGCTCCCGGGTTTTTTCGCTTTTCGTGGGATTTGTTTTCTTTCTTTTTTAATTTTTATAATTGCCTCAGATTCAGTTGCCGATTTCCAGTGGTTTCGGCTCATGCGGACGTTGGGTTTTGTGGGTTTAAAGAGGTAAGTGAAAATTCACAATTTTTTCGTCGATTGATTTAATCCGTTCTAAAGTTCGGGTTTTTTCTTTATTGTTTTCCCTTTTGTGCGTGATTCGGTGATCTCGTTTTGGTTTGGATCGACGGGGTGGTTTCGGTGATGGTATGTTAGGGTTTCAATTTGATTGCGATGATTCTGTGACTGGGGTTCAATTTAGGTTTTTTTGAGTTGGAGAATTGCACAAGCGCTAAATGGGGGTAAGGAATTGCATGAATGAGGCTTGCCGTGGAACGACGTTGACCGAGTTGAAAAATGGGTGGGCTTTGAAATCGGGTGGATTTGCCACCCTGTGCTCTGACTGCGGGTAAATTTTGAATTCCATTACTTGCTCTTTTGAATCCATTCTGATGTTCTTCAATTCTGTTGGCTTTGGTTTCATTTTGTGGAGGGATTATCTGGGATTTGGAAATCTGCATTTTGAGTCTTCGCTGACTCTTGCTCGTTTTCCTATTTAAAGCATGCATTATTTTTAGTTAAAAAAAGAAGAATAAATGTAGACCAGTTAAATTTTGTCCCAAAGATATGAAGTACGCATGTAGTTTCATTTGTTTGTGTCGTCAACATTACTTCTGGCTTTGCTTAGCTTCTAAAAATAACCATTGATTCTACAATAGTAACTAAAAGTTAACCTGTTTACTTTATTTACTCTGTTTTTCTTCCCTTCTTTTTTTCATTTTTTTTTAAAAAACTGAACTTGGCTTAAGAGCAAGAAGGTTTGATGTAAGCACTTTCTTCTATGTAGATGAGGATGAATTGATTGTGTTTTTGCTGCTTGTTTCAGTTATATCTTTGTTCTTTTCTTGTTTCTTGCTTTGACATGGCTTCTCGTGTACTTCAGATCCGCGTATACCAGTTCTATATTCTGTGAAACATTCCACCTGAAAGAATCCGGTTGGAGGGAATGCAAAATGTGTTTGAAAGTAAAATTTCTTGCATTTATATTTTCTTCTATCTATCTACTCTTTATGTATATAGTCAAGCATTTTAACATGATTATGGCAGCGTATACACTGCGGATGTATTGCTTCAAGATATCTCTATGAATGCACGGATTCAGGAGGCATTGTGTGCATAAGTTGTACAAAACATTTGGAAATTCATCCATTGACACAGGTTGTAAGCTACCGTAATTTTTAAGATAAGACATTGAGCTCTATCCCTGATTGTTTGTATTTGTAATTGGTTTTGTATGAGTAGTGGTATGCATGAGTGCCCTATTTCTGGATGTTCAAATTCTGATTTTTATGTCAGCTTTCCATCTGATTGCACATATAGATCATGTCTCAGCATCATCACTTTAATGGTTTACTGTCTGTTTCCCATTCTATACATCATCATCTTGTTTCTTGATTGATTATCCTCTATTTGTTTTATTAGTCTAATAGTCTCATCACTTTGTAACTCGGTTACTGTTTTTTTTTCATTTTTTTTTTTTTAAATTCTCCCGAGTTCATTTAATTGTGCTCTTGTCTTTGACTTCCATTTCATGCATTTGGAGTTGTTGTATCCCCATGCTTGGATTTACTCAGGATGCTTACACTTAATTTTTCTTGCAGATTCCCAGTGATATTTCCAATAATAAATTTGTTACAAATGGTGCTAGAAATGTTAGTCAGATGACTGTTGAGGACAGAAAGGGTGACGGCTTATTTGGTGTAGAGTGGCTTCAATCTTTGAACAATTCTATTACAGTCAACAACCTCGCTTCAGCATTCGAGGAGGCTAATCTGGATAAATCTGCACTCAACATTGTGGAAAGCAGCAAGCTCGTAGTGCCAGATCTCACCTTACGTAGTGCATCATCTGTTTTTGTTGAAACAGACAGCAACAGAACAAAACAAGTCGTCAAGAATATGTACGAACCTTTACCTCTGTCATCACTATATTACTCTTAAATCAGTCCTGTTACCTCAATCGCCAACTACCTCTTTTTCTTGTGGGATTATTTATAGAAGTGACCCGAGCAAAGTTCCTTTCCAACATGGGGAAAGAAAGCAGATTCCTTTCACAAATCCACCGAAACCAAATCCTTTAGCAGCCTTGGAGACCAGTAATAGCGCCACAACCTCTGTTTCGAGGCCACCAGATAATGGGCGTGGCCGTTGTCAGCTACTTCCTCGGTATTGGCCCCGGATTTCAGACGAAGAGCTGCAGCAGTTATGTGTGAAGTATCCACACAAATACCTTTCGCATTGATATTTTCTTATTTGAATTCCGTGAAGACAAGGCTTGCTTTCTTAGTTACCTTTGTACACAAAGCTTTATTTTATGCTTGGCTGTTGCGACATTAGAGTTATATGTTGTATGTATCTTAACTCCTAATTCCAGTTTAAAATCCAAAATTATTCCGTTGTTTGAGAAGACTGTAAGTGCAAGTGATGCTGGCAGAATTGGGCGCCTTGTCCTTCCCAAAGCGTGTGCTGAGGTAAGTTCTTAGTTTTGAAATTGCAAAAATGGCCCTTAGAAGGCATGCTAACAGCTTAACTTTTAATTATTTCTTTCCTACTTTTTCCTCTTAATATTTTCGAATACAATCACAAGTGCAGGCATTTTTCCCTCTTATCAACCAATCAGAAGGTATACCAGTAAGGGTTCAGGACACAACTGGGAAAGAATGGACTTTTCAGTTCAGATACTGGCCAAACAATAACAGCCGGATGTATGTTCTTGAGGGGATAATTCCTTGCATCCAAAATTTGCAATTACAGGCCGGTGATGCAGGTAGATAAGCTGAATAAAATGCAATTATTTTCTTTTATATCTTCTGCAACAGATGTTTCTTATTACAATATATCTTGATGTTTATTTGGCCCTTGCTCCACACGTAGTTTTTTAAATTTATACAGATCCTGCAATTGTTTTGAAATCATTGTTACGACTTACGATCTGTAAAATTATTCTAGAGACTCATGTTCTTTTGACTCCTCTATCTTATATGCTGCCATTCTGTGGAGACTCTTTTTTCCTGTATAATACGTGTTCTTCATCTTGATCAGTGTTTTTCAGTCGGAAAGATCCTGGTGGGCAACTTGTGATTGGCCGTCGGAAAGTAGCAACCAACCTTCATGTACAGCTTACATTTTTTATGCATTTTCTCCAATTTTCTTGCTTTTCTTTCCTCCAGTTTTTTCTATTGCATCAAGTGGCTAACCTTTCCCCCTGAAAACATAATAATTGGCGAACAAGTAGGATGCCCTGATGCCAGGAGTTCTGAATGGGGATAGAACTCCAGTACAACCAGTAATTTCCAGTGTTACCGAAAATCAATTTTCTGTATGTCAAAACCTGCCATTTTCTACTTTGGCTCATCAATCTTTTTGAATTTATTCTAATGAGAAATTTTGGGTTAAAACAATGGCAAGACTGGAGGCAGGGTATCGGATGGTTGCCAGCAGCAGGTAAAGACCTTATCAGAGAAGAAAGCATCCCGTAACATAAAAAACAGAAGGCTTCACATGCACAGCGATGATGCTGTGAAGCTGAGAGTTACGTGGAAAGAAGCACAAGAGCTGTTTCGGCCATCCTTGTCTTCTGAACCAACCATAGTAATGATTGACGGTCATGAATTTGAAGAATTCGAAGTAAATGATTTCTCACAAAAAAAATTCTCTTGCATTATGATTTTTTTCCCTAGTTTCCTATTATTCTAAATTATTGTTTACTACTAGTTCTTGGCAATTTGAGTTTCATTTTCAAATTTGCGGATTCCTTTTAATAATGCTCTTCATTATTTTATAATTGATAATGTTGATGTGTTTCTAGTTTGTGAAGAAGAGTCTGATTTTGTTTCCAACATCTTCAATATATTCCATTCGTATGTAGTGTTTTGAAACTGAATTATAGGGTAAAGCAGGTGGTTCGTTTTCTAACACCCTTCATTGACTATTTTTATTTTTATTCTCTTTGAAGGAACCTCCAATATTCGGAAAGAGGACACATTTCATTACACATCCATCAGGGTAAGCATTGTTTGTATGCTTCTCTCAGTTTTTGGTATACCAACAGCTACACGTCATAGATGACTGTATACATTAATCTTTCCATTAGGGAACAAAAGCAAGTGGTTCAATGTGACAGCTGCTTGAAATGGCGATTCTTGCCTGTCCACGCCGTTGTCTCTGCAAAGTGGTCTTGTTCAGATAATATATGGGACACAAACAGGTCAGCAATTTTCTAATATTGAATTTGATTATACGGATGATCCATGTTTCTATAAGGGTTTGTTATTGGAGTGCTCATTCCATTCAAAAGAAGTCCTTGCAAACATAACTGAAATCCATTAGGACTTGGGACAGCTCGAGCTGAATAATCAGATGTCTAGTAATTGTGGAGTAGAAGCTAGAGATTCAATCATGTGGGTTACTCTCTCACGTCATTCTTTTTCTTTTGAAATGCTTTTTTTTATCGATCTTTCATGCAAGAGAAAGATTGGTCCAAGAAAAATCATTCTACAATTCTACTGTTTTAAACCTACATTTCACAACGCCACAATCTTTTACAGTAGGCTGTGTTCGTTATGGTTGTCCTGAGGTTCCTGTAGGAAACTAATCATTTTTTTACCATCAATCTGTGATGATTAAGGCCTAAAAAAATGTTCATTTTCCCATGTAAGTAATAATGAAGATTTGTTTTCCAGATGTTTGTGTTCTGCCGAGGAGGATGCAAATCCAATGGATCTCGAACGCATTGGCATAAACAAAGGTATGAAAGACCACGGGTTTTATTTAGGAACTGTGTCTGCCTTGGCCTCTCTCTCGCGCACATGCTCGTCTCCTGATGTATACATGTTTGTTCTTTCCCTACATAATTTTATTTAGGAACTGTGTTTGCCTTGGCCTCTCTCTCACACAAATGCTCGTCTCCTGATGTATACATGTTTTTGTTCTTTACCTACATAATTTTTTACGTCATTTGTATATGTCTGCATTAATCACAATGCATTTTCCAGGCATTGCTTTCATGCGCATTTGTGACTTTTGGTTGTGCTTGTTTATACCAAATTAGTAGAGGTTCAGCGCAATATAAAATTTTATTTACATTGTGTGCTTTCCCAGATTCTGAAAACCTGAAGAGTTCAGATAACAAGGGATCTCAGGAAGAGGAGCCGCGGTCAGGCTTAGATGCGCTGGCAAGTGCTGCAGTTCTGGGAGGCGGTGAGGTAGATGAGTCCCGAGTAGGAGAGCACAGGAAACATCCCCGCCACCGCCCTGGATGCACCTGCATCGTGTGCATTCAGCCTCCGAGTGGGACGGAAAAGCACGACCCAACGTGCAAATGCAATGTCTGCTTGACAGTGAGGCGTCGCTTCAAGACTCTCTCAATGCGTAAAAAACAGCGACAGGAGCGTGAAGCCTCAGCGAGAGACAGCAGTACTCGTGCCAGATCAGATTCCGACAAGGAAGACATTGCTGGACACATGGCCCTCCCGAACATGAACCATTCCCATGTAGAAAACAACAGAAATGAAAGAAAAAACCAATCTGATACAACAAATGAAATGAACCATAACATCGACACAATGAACTCGGACGCCATGAAGAAGGGACAACTGGACTTAAACTGCCACCCACACAATGACGATGACATTGAAGAAACAGCCACAGCCGGTGAAATGTGCCCGGGGGGGCACGGAGGATCCCCAAGCAAGGAGGGCGGGTAATTTGAAACCCACTGTAATTAATTCTATACCCAAGTTGGAATCCCCTGATTGATAGACGATGGTTATTTGGATGTGCACTTCTGGTTTATCCTTCAAACAAAGTTTTTCGAGTGTGTGGTGCCTTGCCCTAATTGTGTTGAGTAAATCCTTGTTACTAGAGAAATTGTGAATTCGGTCGCTAAAATTGTGACAACTAACGAATTTTAGTCGCTAAAATTATGGTAGCCAACGAATTTCGATCGAAAATTCAATCGTTAACCCCTTTAGTGATCGAATTTTACCAAAAAATTTCTTGTGCTGTTGGCTTGTGCTAAAGAAATGTCTTTGAGCATGTGCCAGAAACTAGGTAATTACTAATAACTCCCATCCCACATCAACTAATAACAATCCACTGGAAAAAGAATTAGGCTATAGTTAGGGGAGGCAAAGAAGAAAAGAGGACTAAAATTCCATGGCCAATTATCAACAGATTCTAAATACATACAACATTATATGACAAAGTGACAACAAACATCTTAAAACACGACATGAGTTGAATCAGCTTTCATCAAAAACCTAAACCATCATCCCTTTCAATATGAACTCTTAACGAACATTCTCTACAACAGTGATAACAGTATCATCAGTAGTCACAGAATGTTCGTTCAACGGCTGTCTGCAATTCGGACAGGATGAGTGCAGCATCAACCACCTATCAATGCACTTAACGTGGAACCCGTGGTTGCACCTGGGCAAGATCCTTACATCCTCTCCCTCCACAAACTCTCCCAGGCATATCGGGCACTCCGTCGTGGGGATATCCAATCTGGACTTGTACACCACCACCGGTATCTGGCTCAAGTAAGCCGTCTTCTTCTTCTTCACATCACCTGTAGCAACAGGAGGAGGAGCAGCAGTAATACCAATGCCGCCACCACCGGCACGACGGATCCTCGTGCATCGAAGGGCGCACCGCACGATCGAATTCAACCCGAGAGCACACACCAACGCACATAGTAGAGCAGCCAGAATGATCACCATATTGCTGTCGAAATTCGAGTCTCCATTGTAAGAATTGTTGTTGTTGTTGTTGGCCCCCGGGGAGGCCGCCGCCGCCGCCGCCATCACATCCGACCCCAGTAGGGGGGCGCGGGGCGGCCGGTATCCTTTATCATCCATCCACACTAAAAACCTCTCATTCATTCAGCAATTCAAATAGTTCCTCCCTGCACACAACAAAACACGTTGGGAGAAAGAAAAAAGAAAAAAGGAAAGAAAGAAAAGAAAAAAAATCAAAACTTGATGTAATAATAATTAATGTGCCCCTGACTAATTGTTTGTAAGGATTCCAACAGCATATATACATGTCTATAATAAAGAACTGAAAGGGTATCAGAATACTACCAAATTGCAGTTGGGATAAATTAGAAGGAAGGATGAATAAAGGGCGTGGACCAGTCAGTCCATAAAGAAAGAATATTAAAGATCAAGAACCGGTTCTGTAAGTTGTAACACCACCAAGCATCAACCTTTTTTCTTTGTTTTTCAGACAAGGGGAATCTAAGTGGAAAGAACTGAAGGGGGGGGGGGGGGGGGGATGTCTTTACCTGAACAAGAAATCTGCCGCCCATTGCAAAAAATATCCATCCCTTTGAGGAAAGGGTTGGTGTGCAGTGATATTTGGGAGGCATGTGGAAAAGGGATTAGTGATAGATTCCACATAGGACAGATTAGATATTTTTGTAGCTTGGGATATTGAAAGGAGATTTTTTTTTATTAGTATGGTGGTCTATGAATCGAGGATAACCAGTAAGGGGCCCGGCCTCACTGTGTTGATAAATGTGTGTGTTCTAAGTTTGCAAGAATTTCATTTCGATTGGTACAACCTGCTGATGGTTTCTTGTCCCCACTTTTATATATCTATGCTCAATTATTAGAGAGTGTGACCGGTAAAAATATGGAAAAATAGGATTTCAGAGTCGATGGCCCTTTATGAACACAAAGTACTTTGGGAGAGAACTATTTTAATTTTAAACCCACTAATAATACTTTCGAGATTCTATGAGGCTTAATAATAAATTCATTTGTTAAAAAATCGATTGATCTTAAAATGTCAAAATTTCACCATGAAATGTTAACTAGTGTAATACTACTATCATTTATAATGATATTTCGCCCAGATAAATGATTTTAAAAAAATAAGGATTACCATGTGCAGTTAGCAGGATTATTATAAGATAAAAGTGGTTAAACTTTTTACGAACAACAAAAAAAAGGCGACGACGTTAGTTGACATAGAAAATAGGATTGATGTGAGATGATTTGGTGTTTAGCTTTAGATATTTTTCACGTAAGGCCCACATAACACATGCAAACATATTCATACGTACTGTCAGTGTGAAGTCACTGCGCTATTTTTAATTTTATTTTTAAAAAAAAAAAAATAAAAATTGAAGAAGGATGTATCATATTAGATATGTATTCGATGTAAGAAATCATGAAGTTACTTACATTTGGGCTTTTAATTAATATTCTGAAAGTTTGAACTCCCAGTCCCATTAATGGCAAAATAATAAAATAAGAAGATAAAAATAAATAAATTCATGATGCATCCCTCGTGGATTTTGAATGCTTAAGACGTCGCAGGATTTTTTGTTTCTTTTTTTTTTTAATATAAAAAAAACGGTTGTCACGGGTGCTAAAAACTTGCCCAAGAGTATTCCAAATTAGTAGTTAGTTGAACATCATCATGATCCATGGCCATAGTCCGTTAAGATTTTAATACCAGGACTTCTGAAAACGTATTGTATTTTTTCAAACCTTGGCGACTAATTTTCCTAAACAAATTTCTTTATATATAGTTTAAAATTAATACGGAAAAAATGCCAATCTTTTCAAAAAAGCCAAATCGGTCATTTTTTAATTTTATTGCCGATTTAGTCTGCTACCTATGCTAATTATATCCACTTTAGTCCAAAAATCACTAATCCTTCCTAGGACGCTGACGTGGCAATGATTTATTATAAACCATACACGCTGGATCTGTTTTGAATTGTTGTCATTCCAACGTGTTTGCCAAATAAGTGTGCAACCCGACCCGACTCTAATTTCAATCACCTCTCATATCGCAGCACCCCCAATTCGAAGCCATTCTTTTCAATCACCCCAATTCGAAGCCCTTCATTAAAATCACCTCCCATATCGCAGCACCCCCAATTCGAACCCTAATCCCGCGGCGCATAATCAAATTCCGGCAACAAAGAAACGATAATGGGGACGTTTGGCTCAAAACTGAGGGCCGAAGAATGAAAAGGACAGTCACATGCCTTTTGTCTCATTGTGTTTAATCTTGAATCGTCTTTAAGAATGAAAAGGACCAAAATAAATCAATGTCACATCAGCGTCCTATGAGGGATTAGTGATTTTTGGACTAAAATGAATATAATTAACATAGGTAGCGGACTAAATCGGCAATAAAATTAAAAAAATGACCAATTTGGCTTTTTTGAAAAGAAAACGGATGTATTTGGCATTTTTTCCAAATTAATACTGCTGAGAATATTTGCAAACTCACAATGTAAAAAGTCCAAGGATGGGTAATATATACAATTATACAAATCCAAGATCGAGCCCCGTATAATAAGAGTCCAGGGAAGCAAGTTTTCTGCGCATTCGCAATGACAAAAGTGTACATTCATTTCCTGGTATAGTCTATAGATTTGCTGTTCACAATCCCAGCCCAGTGGTTTAAAAATCAACCGTGGCCGATTATTTCTCTTCACCATCCTCAGTCCCGACAAGAATACACTGACTAGGACTGGTCTAGGGTGTGAACTCCCCTGTCCACCCCAAAATTCCAATTACCAATTACACATATTACAGCTCACAGCTATAATTTGAATCAGAATTTACTTAAAACTTTTTTGCTTCTTTGCTTACATCCTTAGTTGGACGAAAAGGGTTTCCAAGCAAAAACTGAGTAAGAAAAAATAAAATAATACTACTCCAAAATGCAGTGCAGTGATCAACCTAACAAACTACTACTACTGCTAAATAAAAACATCCACAGAGTTCAATAGCTATTCCATCATTTGCACGAATGTCCAGTGCACACAACAACACTGCACGAGTTAGTTGATCATTCGATGTAGATCGCGCAACAGTAGGATATGTTACCTATGGCAAACATTCAGGTTTGTCAGTATTATCAGGTCATGTCTCTTCACTTGTCTTTCAAGTCGATCGGGTCATGTTTCTCCACTTGTCTTTCAAATCGCCCTGAATTCAAAAAAATAAATATACATATTCTTCAATTGTTCATCTCATCAATCCCAAAGAAAGGAAAGAAGAGAGCATAAACATGGAATAAACTTAGGGTAAGCGATGAGCAGACGCACATCAGTCCTGTCTTCAAATTTGTCACGGTAGGCATTTAAAATCACCTTCCAATTTCCTCTACCAAACCTGCAGCAGGTAGGGAATTAAACGTTAGATACTTAAATCACAAGAGACAAATATTCCTCAAGTGTACGCAATAATAGTACATTGCAGGGTGTACTAAGTTAAGCTGAAGGTCAAACGAAAGGGGGTATTGACCCTTAAAAGTAAATTTAAAGAGGGTGTAGATAAAGAATTTTGTAAAAAAAAATGTTATCTGCTTCTAACCGCAATAACAAATACATGACCTCAAAACAAAATGCAATCTTCAAGTGCATGCAACTTCATAATTCCAACAATTGAGAGATTATTTACAACAATTTTATACTGGACTTTGCATTACTACAGATCAGTTATGACTTATGAAGGTCAATAATGTCTAAAATGAATAAGTAACTAGGCAATCAAATTTAATCCATCATAGTTAACAAGCCCTTGTTGCTGCTGGTTTTTCAACAAAAATATGGTCATTTAAGGAGAAGATGAAGATGTTGATGTTAATGGAAACAAGAAAATTTGACGTAAAATAAAATATTTTACTGTAGTACATACTGCTGAACCCCTGCTCTTAGGGCATCTTCTTCCTGAGGACTCCATTTCCTGGGCTGTCTTCTCCTCTTAAAACTGTTATTTTTATATATCTTTAGAGGCGAAGCATTAATCACCTCAGGGCTCTGTAATATAAGCCTTCGATGACGTTCTGTTGGATCATCTTGAGATGTATCAATTGAATCATTCCACTGAAAACACAATTCAAAAGTTAAGAGAACACAAGCTGTGTCCACGAATCAAGCAATTGGGACTGCTACAAGAGTACCGTGTGAAAGAGAAGCCAAAACTTGGCAGAGGATCATATGATAATTACACCAAACATCACAGACCTACATGCCATTAACAAAATTTCTTGCCTAAGGTATTGTTGGAATAATTTGAAAATTTAAGATTAGGACCTATCGTACCATAACTCCATAACATACTCTAATCTCTCCAAAGTAGAATGCCTGCAGTATTTATGGAGGTGGGAAACATTCTAATTTTCCACTAGGCGGACTTGATCTTTCTTAGTAGTAAAGGTAACAACATGATCAGCAATGAAAGAAGGTTATCAGAAGAATTCAGCATGCAGCAGCTTGCACTGTTTCAAAACCAATCTCTAGTGTAGTTAATGAGAACAAAACCCACAAATAAAATCAACACAAGCTTTGTACCTCAAAGGTTTGGGGAGAATGATTCCTTTCCATCAAATTGGGCCTAGACACATTGCTCACATTACCACCAATAGCTTGATCAAATCCAGCTCCATTTGCACTATTGGTTTCATCATAATTCTTATCTCCAGGATCATCATCATGCCCATTTTCTCTTCTCTCATCTTCAACAATAGGTTGATCTACTCCAGCACCATCCACATTATTCGCTTCAGCACAATTCTCTTCTGTGGGATTATGTTGCTGATCTTCTCTTGCCCCATTGGATATGGATTTGGCAAATTGTATTGCTTCTGGGAGAGGATCCTTCACAACTGCCTGGAGCTCCAATGAACGTGACCTAAGGATTTTCCTAACTCTATCAACTTCTTCACTAGGTGGAAAATTACTTTCATCTGAATCAACAATATTGGCCCTTCTTGAATTTCTAAGTGCTCGTCCTCTAGAATTTTTTAATCCAGCAACCTTGTTTCTAAGGTGAATTTTTCCTTTTTGGATTTCTACAAAGTAATAATAACAAGAATACAACCAAAAAAAATAAATAAATAGATAAGCATAGTAAAAAAATTTATGCAAGCTAATAAATGAGCATTATGCAATCCAATGTTCTCATAAAGAAGGAAGTTAAACAGAACAGAAGCACGAATGACAGATTAGAAGACCCAGCTCAGAGCAGTGAATAATGCCGTATGGATTTTTTTCCTTTGAAATTGATCACAATAACAATGTTCCAGTATTTTTTGGGTGAATTCGATTGCATTCAAATAACATGTTTGTGATTCCATTATCCTACAACTCATTTCATTGTAAAAATTACTCACAAGTGTTCCTTCATATAATCAGCCTCTTCCTAATGTCAGGCATAAAAAAGAATAAAAAAACACCACCACCATGGTACATATAGAACACACTGCTTTGCAATCTAAATATATTTAGTACTTCCTCCGTTTTTAAATGGTTGCCCCATTTATAATTTGGCCACTATTCACACAATGAGTTTGATTTAAAGTTTTATCATAGTTATACAAATTAAAATATAGTCAAGTGTGATCTTGTTAGATTCGTCCCGTCTTGTAGTTTTAAAATATCCAACTTTTATAATTTTTACACGTACCGAACTTGAGTTATTAATGATTTAAAATGTGCATTGGACTGCGCATTGTGTGGGTCCGTATCCACTATTAACAAAACTTTTCACACATAACAATTTGTTATTGGATTTGGATGCTATACATTCCTAAAAACATTTTGCTCCTACTTGTAAAATCAGCACAATCTGGTTAATATTCATCTCCACTCTATAGGTCATTTCTTCAACACAACGGCTATCTCTCAACAACTCATGTTGCTAGCCAACAGAAAATGATTCCCAGCCTTTAGCATTGGACAACATATTAGCTTCTTGTTTTAATAATTGCACGATGAGATATGGGATTAGATGGTTTGCATTTGTCATGTGGTTCATTGACTGTAATGAAACTATATGTGAGCCCAAACGCATTCAAGATCTTTCATCCTTCTGTTATTTGATAAAACTTCTCAGTAATCCCAAAACACTTTAAATGAAGTAAATTCTATTGGAAGTGCTATTTCCAACCCTTGCCCCCGATTTCACTTTGTAAAGCGCCAAAATGCAACATTTATCTGGGGCTTCCTAGTTCACATAGAATATTAAAGTCAACTAAGCAACTGCAATCTTACCACTTTCGTTGTCATTCTTATCGTGCTCACTCAAACCAACATCCTGACAACAATGATCTTTTTCTGCAACTCGATCAACACTCCCCTCTCCTGTCATCATTCCCTGCCTAAACTCATCATCCTTCATACGGGCAGCCAATCTTTCAAGAAATGAAGGACCCATTTTCCCCCTTTCTTGCCTCACATAATTCTCAATTGCCCCAGCAGCATTAACCCCCATGCTCTTCTCCACAACCGCTTCAAGAACACTGTCGTCCCAAACAGCAGCCTCAATCTCGTCCTTCCACGCCCAGAGCTCATCCGACCCCAATCCCCATTTCACCATCGCTTCCTTAATTCTCCCAATTTTCCCCTTCCAAACCCTCTTCACCGTCTCAAAATACCTGAACTTTCTTAAATCATCCTTTATATCCTCCTTCGTCATGTTCTTCGCCGTTGATTCGACTGCCACCGCGCAATACGCCCGCCTCATGGCAACCGAAGAAATTTCATTCTCGTTCTGTAACTCTATCTCCGCCAATTGCTCCAACAATTCAAGCGTGTCTTCAGAAATGGAATCGCTTGCGACGACCGACTCCAGCTTCTTCAACAAAAGCAGTTTCTTCAGCTTGGTATCGTCATTTCGGAGGGGCAGAATGCGAAGCAGTGATTGCAATGTCCCCCCGTCGAGCGGCTGCCTGAGAAGGAACTCCAGTACCCAATTTGCTATGTCTGGATCAACGTCCATCAACGAAGGCCGGGGAATCAAACCCTAATTTTCTTGATTTGGGATTTGGTTATTGTCGCACAGCCAAGACGCCAACGGCAGAATTCTTGAGAAAGAGAATTGAAGACAGAAAACGATGATAACCAACGCAACCCAATAGACAGAACGGAAGGTAATATCAATACTACTCCCATTTTTTAGTTCTCATTTTATAAACAAAAAAGTATTTTAAAATAATTGTCCTTCTAACTATTCCTCAAAAATTTTCAATATTATCCTTTACTCTAATGGCAAAATTAAAAAGTAAGTGAATAATCATTATATTCATTGGTGTTTTAAATTTGCTTCCAAACGACAAGTAAAATGTGAACTGAGGTGGTAATAAATTCTTGGGCCGTTCTCTAGTACTTCTTTTCAGGTTTTATTATTTTTCTTTTTATAAAAATTAGATCAGACAAAATCAGATCAGACAAATTCAAATCAGATCAGATCTTATAAATTCATATCAGACCAGAAAAATTAAGGCCTAGAGAACAGGGCCTAAGGCTACTATTATAAATAAATGCTACTATTCACGGTTTAACTATTCAAAAATTTTATTATAATCATATAAGAAAACATAGTCCTGAGATCTTGTTACATTCGTCTAATATTATACTTTTAAAATATTAATTTTTTATAATTTTTACTTGTACAAACTAAAATTATTAAGCGTATCAATTTCAACGAGTCGGAGTAAGTAGGAGTAATATTTATATACTTCTAATATTTAGAATGGAAAAAAAAAAATGGTACTAGTATTTTATTGTAAAGGGGTTTTTCTTTTAAAAAAAATGACAGTTATGTGTGCAAAGGTGTGTATAGAGTTCAAGCCACATAAATTAAAAATGTAATAAAGGAAAGCCATGAGATCGATTCCCAACCATTAAGTATGGAATTCACGACACGCCCAAATCTCCTAAAGGGGTTTACTTTGGATGGATCACAACCAATCCGGTTACGGTACAACTCCTTCAATAGCCTTTAGGTGCAGACATCACAAAAAATGCATCTCGCATCACAAAACACATATCTGAGCAACACATTTTTGGCATCACACAACACATCTCTCCCAACACATAATTTTACACAATTTCATACAACACACAACACAACTCCCACATCACACACATGGTGGTTGCATGTGCTGCGGCATGCACACTAGCCCCCTCCAATCAGAACAATAAAATTATTTTGGATTCGTTTTTGTACATAATCTGTTTATCTAAGCTATGTAATGCATAAGATTCGTTTTATGACATTTGTTAAAACACATTATAAAAGTTTTGAAATGTACTATCACGAATTAAAATTCTTAAAATACATTATCTTTCAATATATACTTAAATATTAACATTCAGTACTTAAAAATTAACTTTTCATCCTACCATTGAGTCTTAAACTATAATTATATGAATAAATTAAGAACACAGTAAGAAATCTCAATAATAATTACAAGTTTTAATCCTAAAACATAAATATATGATTAAGCATATTTATCTAATCTAATTATTCAAATAAAATGGTTTTGAGTTCACCACCAAAAAAAAAAAGGTTTTGTCTGCTGCCGTATCTACATAAATAAAATTCTTGTAGTGAATATTTTAAGTGGAAAATTAAAAATATTTTATGAACAAATAAAGAAAAGAAATACTAAATGGGTTTGTTAACGAATGAGATAGAAATATGGAGTAATATTTATTGCAATAAAAAAAATAATGAATGAATACATATATAAGTTGAATATTTCATCTCAACACATGGCTTTTTAAGGAGTATAATAATAATACTAGCTCTTATTTTAAAATTATAAGATCACAAGCACTAGTATTTGATAGCTCTTGTGTGAAACAAACATCTTATCAATCTCTTATCAAAGCTATATTTTGTCTCGACAAAAGGTTGAAAAAGCGTTTCAATGAGAACTAATGAGTATGTTTGGTAACAAGCATATTTGGTAGCATATAGCATATTGAAAGAGTATATCCTCTCACAGTTCTCTCTCCGAATCTGCTATCTGCTAGCGGATCTGCTGACTCCCAAACATCCCAATAAGTGTGGCCTAACTCGAAAGCCACAGTGTGTATTTCTTTTCACTAAACATTTCTCTGCACTTGGGAACAATCATATGTGATTATTTTCATAAGATTATTTATAATTTTGGAAATGGATGAGGGGAAAATAAAGCGGCATTTCCATTTTCTTCTTCATCGTTTGATGAGTAAATGAATTATCCTTCCTTGAGGGCCAAATTCATGTTCTCCATTTTTCATCATTTAATTTGTATTTTCCATATATAGTTATCCTTTATTGAAAAATTCTGATTTCATTTTTGGTGCCAATTATAAGGTAGTCTTTTGGCGAAACCAATTATAAGAGGGTGTTTGGCAAATAAGCTAAATAAAATTAGCTTATTCTATTTAATTTAAGATAAGTTGGTTTATTTAAAAACACAAAATAACTTAAAAGAATGTTTAATCAGCTCTTTTTGAAATAAAAATAAATTGTTGCGTTTTGAAATTAGCTTATTATAGGCAAAAAATTTGCCTCAAAACTGCCAAACAGCTAATTTTAACTAATTTATTACTCAAATTATTCACAAATCAATTAACAGCTAACAGTTAATTCCCAAACAGACCAAGGTAGTTAAGTTTGCTTCTTTAATAGTATTTTTTTAACAAAAAAAAGGAAAGAAATTCCCAATTCCTCTTTTTGAAATAAAAATAAATTGTTGCGTTTTGAAATTAACTTATTATAGGCAAAAAATTTGCCTCAAAACTACCAAACAGCTAATTTTAACTAATTTATTACTCAAATTATTCACAAATCAATTAACAGCTAACAGTTAATTCCCAAACAGACCAAGGTAGTTAAGTTTGCTTCTTTAATATTTTTTTTTAACCAAAAAAAAGGGAAATTCCCAATTTAAAATTATAAGTATATTAAGAGGTGAGTTGAGATGAATGTAGGCGAGTGGGCAGTGAGGGCCGTAATGAATGGCATTAACTAATTGTTAGGTGAAAGACAGACTAATGGCCTACAAAGCTACAGGTTAGGTGTTTAAAGAGGCATAGAGTCATAGACCATACATACCATATGCTTGTAATTTTGGCATTCTATATGCTGGAGTAGTTAGTTAAATTGAAATAAACTACTTAGAAAGGAAGCATGAATTCAAGCATAATCATACATTATCGGATTTCAATTGTCTATATTAATTGAATGAATGATTATGAGAGAATCAAATACTATATTTTTAGAAAAATAAAAATAGGAGTACAAAGAGAATAATGGAAGATGTTCACAAAAATTAAACACGTTGCGTACTAGTAACCACCCAATATTAGTTTGTTCCCTTTTTTACTACTACAAATTTCTAATTCCATAGTTGGAGCCAATTACAGGATCGATCTTCCTTATACGTCATTTTATTTTTCCTTATGCATTTTCATTACGGTTCGCCTACTGTATTAGAATAAAATGATTTTTACAAAATTAGTTTCAATTTAAAATCAAATTATTAAAGTTCTAATCAACAAAATCAAATAGTAGTAGTAACTAGACACTTTAATAAGTGGAAAGACAGATTGGGCAAGGGATTAAATCTTGTCAACTGGGACAACATTGCTGCGCCAAGACAAGAGGGTGGATTAGGACTTCGCAAGGCCAGGATGAGCAACATTGCGCTCCTCGGTAAGCTTGGACATGCCCTCTTCCAAGGCCATGACAAGCTGTGGGTTAGGGAACTCAGAGGCAAATATTGTCACCTCAGGAAGGAACTCCCTGACACCCCTGTGGCGGGATCTTTCACATGGCGAAGCATTCGCCGGGCTCTTTTTCGGCTAGCTGGAGGCTATGAATTTCAAGTGGCTAGTGGAGAAAGCTCATTGTGGACACCAGGCTGGATTAATGGCCGAGCTTTGGGGACGCTAATCCCATATGTTGAAACCTGTGATAAGGACTTGAAGATAAGGGATATTGTTGGTGTGCAGGGATGGGATTTCACTAATGTTTGCTCCATTATTCCAGACAGAATTAAAGGCCAAATCTTGCAGCAGCCATTACCGAGGCTACATGATCAATTACAAGATGGATGGAGGTGGAAAGGCAACATGGAAGGCAAATATTCTTCGGCCTCAGGATATAAATACCTGATGGGGGATAGACCTAGCTCCAGAAGCTGGAAATGGATTTGGAACACTTTGTTCCCTGAGAGAATCTGCCTCTTTCTGTGGACGGTAAGTTGGGCAGCACTCCCATGTAATGAATTGAGATACCATCGACATCTCGCCAACAATCCATTATGCACTATTTGCGGCATTGAAAGGGAGGATTGGACACACTGCCTATTCTTCTGCACTTGGGCGCGGCAGGTTTGGGATGCACTCAACATAATTATCCCGAGTGATCTTAACACCATGGAGACACACAATATTAGATCTTGGTTATTTGCCATGTTTAAATCATTAGGGAATGTGTTCATTGCTACTACATGGTTGGTATGGAGAGAGAGATGCCGCAGGACCTTCCAAGGAAAGCAGACACACATACAGGCTTTACTTCGGCAGGTCAAGTATTGGCAGATGGAGTTGGATAGAACCAGACAGGGATTACAGAAACAGGTTACAATGCCACGCCTGGTTACCTGGAATATGGGGGGATGGACTGGAGTATTTCTACACTCCGATGGCTCACGTGTGGAGGAACGAGCTAGAGCAGGGTTTGGGGCCGTGTTACGAGAGCATTCTGGTCGATGGCTAGGAGGGGTGACGGGCTTCATTGGTAATGCATCTGTGCTCCATGCAGAGTTGGCAGGCTTGTTGGCGGGGCTACAACTTGCTAGAGATTTAAAGATTCCAAAGATATATTGTCTTTGCGATTCATTGGAAGCAATACGTTTGATTAAGTCAGAAATACTTCCTTCGCACGCTCTAGCAGCTCATCTGCTACAAATTCGAGACCTGCAGACTTCCTTCCAATGGTGTCACTTCGATCATATTTGGAGGGAAGGAAATTTGGTTGCCGACAGATTGGCACATATGGGAGTCGACAGCGAAGCTTTCTATACAACCTGGGCGTTTCCTCCGGATGGCATAAACACCCTTCTCGCAGCTGACTTCGCGGGTACTTCATACCTTCGATGGTAGCTATATTTTTTGCTCATTTTGCGGATGTATTTTACTCGTGTATAGTTTCCTTTTGTTTATGTGTCACTCTTCGCTGGCCTTGGATGGCTGTAATTCCAAAAAAAAACTAGACACTTTAATAAATACAACAAATTATTTTATACATTAAACAATTTTATGTCGTCACGACCATTTAACTTTCTAACCTTCTAAGCTTGAAATCTCGTGTGTCGTGTGTCTATTTTTTCCTTGGTTTGTTTCTGCTTGTGTTGTGGTGTATTATAGATTGGTTTCTAGTTGAAAATTAGAGCTGTAAACGAGCCGAACCGAACCGAGCTTCAAGTGTTTGAGCTCTGTTCGTTAAGCTTAACGAACGAACACGAACCGAACCAAAAATCTTAACAATCCAATTTTCATGTTTGAGCTCTGTTCGTTTAACCTTACAAACGAGCTAATAACGAACGAACACGAGTCTAGTCGAGCACAATTAACGAACCATTTATTTTATTAATAAATTTATTTGTTTTAGAATTAAATTAGGTGTGAAAGGTTAATGTATATTGTAATATAATTTATGAGAGAAATATGAAATTAATAAAAATGAAAAATGGAAAGAACAACTAGATAAAATTTTTATTTTTTATAATATATTATATTAAAAAAGAATTCCGAACTGTTCGCGAACTTAACGAACGAACACACAAACCAAATTATGTGTTTGAGCTCGGTTCGTTTAACTTACCGAACGAGCTGTTAACGAACGAACACGTGTCGAAACGAGCTCAGCTCACGAACTGTTTGTTCTATTTACAGCTCTATTGAAAATAAAACTACCATTTGGATAGTCGGAGGTAACAGTCTTTCAGTTGACCTAAAACCTACCAGGGCCAAAATTGAATTGCCGTAAATTACAGGGCCGTCCACAGATTTCATAAAATAATATTTTTATACCTCAAGGTTAGGTTGCACTTGCTGGCTTGCAGCGGCAAAGTTACTTCTCATACGAAGAAGTATTTTATTTTTTCTTGCACTTTTTACTTGCATTTAATTCTCACTTCCTTTCTGGGAAATCGTTAATCAGATTTCAGGGGCTGCTTTTGGCGTCAGATCAGATCACCTCATCGGCTTTGGTGATCTGAAATCTGCCTTGCAGGTACTCCTCCGTGCTGGCCACCAAATCAGTGTGCATTTACATTGTCGGTAGCTCTCCTTCGCTGTCCTAGTTCTCTATGCTTGTGTGGGGGGGTTGGTAGTGTTTGTGTTAGTTTTAGTTCTTGCAGGAGTGGATGTGGTTGATTGTTGATGGAGTGTTGAGTAGAGCAGATCTGGAGTTGGGTATTGCTGAAATGTTTGGGGGGGTTTTCTGTTTTTGGAACTGTGAAGAGTTGGTCTGATGTTGTTGGCATTTATTTATATGTGAACTGTTTAATTAGGTTTGTTGACAATAGTGTGATTCGTTATGCAACCGAGCTTTGTTTGGTGAATATTCTTTTTCTTTCTTTCTTATGGATTGTATTTGTTAGTTTGGACATGAATTTGGAACCAGGCAGTTGAGCTGTGCATTTTTGTGTTGATTGATTTTTTTGGATACTGATTAGATTGCAGTTGGATCGGGATCAGGCTCTGAAGATGGGCGATAGCCAGCGGTTTCAGCTGGGGACGATAGGAGCTTTGAGTCTTTCCGTGGTTTCTTCAGTGTCAATTGTGATCTGCAACAAGGCGCTCATCAGCACTCTTGGCTTTACTTTTGGTGAGAAATAATTCTTAAATACTGAATCATGTGAAGGATACTAACTGCTTCTGTTGCAACCATCCCCAATCCCCACTATAGTTTTTGTGTTGGGTTGGTGTAGATTACTGGGAGCATTTACTTTTATTTTATGCATTGCCTTTTCTATAGATTGATAGTTGAAAACAATTTAATTCCTGGAAAGGGTGTATTGTGATTTGATTGTGAAGATTTTGCTATTAACAAAAGATTGGAATTACTGCTTGATTTTTTATTTTATACTTTTAAATAATGTTTTCTCTTCACTATTAATGAGCTAGGAGTTTGTGCATTTTATAGTGACAAGCAAAAGGTAGCTAGTGAACGTGAGAGCTTTACAGAATCATGAAATTTAGCTAGCAAATTATCGTCTCCTGTGTTGAGTTATCAGAATGTTGAGTTATCTTTCTGTTGTAAAGTTTGTGGTACATTTGTATGCTATTATATGGAAAATTAAAAAAATAAATAAATAAAATCACTGCGTTGCCCTTTTAAGCAATGTTCTTGGTTTCAGTTGAACTTTTGAATTGCTGCAGTGATTGACTTGGGTGATTTTTCTTGATTTTATTTTCTCAGCTACAACTCTGACTAGCTGGCATCTTCTCGTCACATTTTGCTCTCTTCATGTGGCTTTGTGGATGAAATTGTTTGAGCACAAACCTTTTGATCCTAGAGCAGTTATGGTGTTTGGAATTCTGAATGGAACATCCATTGGACTTCTAAATCTTAGTCTGGGTTTCAACTCTGTTGGTTTCTATCAGGTTGCTCATTTACCCTTCTGTAGTTTGCATTCTCAACCTGCTAATAACTGGCTTCTTAATTGGGATTTTCAGAACTCTTTTATTTTAATGCTTGTCCGCAAAGCAAGAACTGTTTGCCTTAAAAGATTTATGTATTTACGATAGGCCCCAGGGTGCCTTTATTAATAAGCTCAGTTCCATGTAACTTGTCATGTATTAAACTGTGTTCGCTGGATATCTCCTAAGCTCCATCAATATGAGATTAAATCAATTGATGGGAACTCACTTTCAGCAATTGTCATATTAAAAGCTGGTCCACTTGTGTCTGCTACTTTAAATGAATAATTAGATGGCGCAGGGGCATTAGTAAGGTGAGGAAAAAGAAATTGCATGACAATTTTTATTTTTTTAATTTTTTTTTTTATTTTTATAGGTGAAAATCCATTTAAACAGAGTGTAGATTTTTCATTGGTTGATTGATTGATAAATTGATAATTATCCCCTTTTGATGGTTAAAATGTACTGCCATTATTTTGCTATTGAGGTCATAAGATTTCCTTCTCATTGTAAGTAAATTTCAGCGCACTTTGCTGTAGATATAGCATAGAAATTTATGTTATGTTCTGCATTGTGGAGGTTCTCTTTTGGTTTTTTCCTTGGGTTGTCACTTTAGTCATAGCATCTTTATTCATGTTTCATGTTTTATGGCTTTCAGATGACAAAATTGGCAATCATTCCCTGCACTGTCCTCTTAGAAACGCTATTCTTCAGGAAAATGTTCAGGTTCAGTTCTCGCATCATTTAGTTCTCAGGTTTAAGTAGCTTATTTATTTTTCTACAAGACAAGTATAATATGCTTGCAAGCACACAATTCTTCATTGAATATTTGCCTGCATTGACTCAAGTACACCTACAAATTACAATTGTTTCTTTCTGTGGAGAAGATTATACTTCATCGGTTTAGTCATAAAAGAATGTAAGGTCTCATATCTAGCAGTCTTCTGTCTCATGTATAATACTATCTGAATACACTTTTGCAATTGTGATATCCTTCCCAAAAGACATCTTGAAAGTAATATTTCATAATGATTCCCATGCTGCAATTAATTTAAATTGGGTTGTGTTTTCTTCACCATTATATCCTTCTTATCCTGAGGCTGCTCTAGCTACGTCTCTCTTTAAACATGATAATTCTGGCAAAGTTGTGTTAGCTATAGGTGGTTTAAAATTTTTATTAGTCTCTTTTTCCTGTCTCTGTTCTACATTTTGCTATGCAAATTAAACTAGGTAGTGCGGTACTGATATGTCTCATATTCCTTTTTCCGCATATAGGATTATCGATTTTTGCTACTAATATCTCTCTATTTACCATTTTACAGTCGGAAAGTCCAGCTTTCACTCACTGTTCTTCTTCTTGGTGTTGGAATTGCAACAGTCACTGATTTGCAGCTCAATGTCCTGGGCTCTGTTTTGTCTCTGCTTGCCGTTATAACAACTTGCATCGCACAAATTGTATCCTTTGCCGTTCTATGTTGTTTCTTTTCACTCTACTGATTCATGGTACACAAAAATGCTCCATTTGAAAAAACAAGTTCTTGCAGCTGGCATTTTCTTAACTTTTAATACCCTCAGATGACAAATACCATTCAGAAAAAGTTCAAGGTTTCTTCAACTCAACTCCTATATCAATCGTGTCCTTATCAAGCACTAACTCTATTCGTAACTGGACCATTCATAGATGGTCTCCTGACAGATCGCAATGTATTCGCATTCAATTATACTCCTCAAGTGCTGGTGAGTGCTGAAAATTTTTACCTCCATCAGGTAGATCTTGTATGCACCTACTGATGTACAACATTTCTCTATCGACAGGTGTTTATTGTCCTATCATGCTTAATATCAGTTTCGGTGAACTTCAGCACCTTCCTGGTAATAGGGAAGACATCACCAGTCACTTATCAGGTCTTAGGGCATCTTAAAACATGCCTTGTTTTGGCATTTGGCTACACCCTTCTACACGACCCATTTAGCTGGAGGAACATTCTCGGGATATTGGTTGCTGTCGTTGGAATGGTCCTGTACTCATATTTTTGCACTCAAGAAGGCCAGCAAAAGGCCGCGGCTGAAGCATCAGCAGCCCAACTCTCTCAGGTGCGCACTTGATTATTTACTGATTGATGGCTTTTGTAATAAATCATGATTTGATTTTTCCCCGCCTGGCGCCTGCTGATTGATTGATTACCTACCTCTCCTTAATTTTCAAGGGCAAGGAAAGTGAATCCGACCCGCTATTAAGTGTTGAAAATGGAAGTGGTACATTAACTGATAGTGTTGCTAGAGACCCGGGATGGAATTCAAACAAAGATGTGCGCGCATAAAGAACATACTACAATATTTCAGGGTGCCAATTCATTTATTATAATGGTTTAACAAAGCATTTGCTGCTCTGCTGCTAGAGAAGCGAATCCGCATGGTTTCGACAGCTAAATGGTGATGATGATGATGTATGTTTCAAATGTATCAGTTTTGTATACCAGCGCTTGCTATATTAGAGTGCATAAAGTATATTTGTATTACAAAGTAATACTAGCAGATATATCTATCTATCTATCTATCTATCTATCTATATATTATTTTATTTTTTGAGGAGTAAATGTTAATTGTGAGATCCATGTGACATGAACATGCAGTTTAATGAAATTTGACATTTGGTAATTGGTTCCAAATTCCAACGCCTCACCTGCACATTGGAAAAAAGCCTTACCACGCACTCAAATTTCACACTATCATAACGTGAATGCAACAATTCAACAATGCTCCGTCAATCATAAGGATAAGATTCAGGGCTCGTTTGGATTGGCTTTTGAAAAAAGCAGAAGCCAAAAGTAGAAGCAGAAGCAGAAGTCAAAAGCAAAAGCATATAACTTTTGTGTGTTGGATGGAATGTTTGAAAAGCGGTTTTTTCTAAAAAATATGTTTGGATGAATAAAAATGAAAAGTGCTTTTAGAGTGTGGTAATTACCAAAAAGGACATGCTACTTAATATGATAATAAGATATATTTATAGTGTAATTTATATTAAGTAGTGGGGGTATTTAAGTTATTGCACATTTTACGAGGTGCTTTTGGCTTCTGCTTTTGGGAGAAGCACCCCTGGGCTGCTTCTCCCAGAAGCACTTTTTTCGCTTTTCGAGGTGCTTTTGCTTTTTCTTAAAAGCCAAAACAAACACATAATTTCTACTAGAAGTGCTTTTGGCAGAAGCAAAAGCCAAAAGCACCTCCCTAGAAGCCAATCCAAACGGGCTTTAACACTTTCATGTACACTCATGGTCATGGGTATTCATTTTTATTAGCACAACAAATCCATTTTTCAGCCTTAAATCCTAAATAGTGCTGTACTACTAAATACTACTCCCTCCGTCCCACTTGTTATGTCTCATTTTGACTTTCGACACTGTTTATTGATCAATTTTGACCTAATGTTATTGTAATTTTATAAATAAAAAAATATAGTCAAGTTCGGTCTTGTTTGATTCATCTAATCGTATAGTTTGGGAATATATATTTTATATAATTTTTACCGGTATACATTTAAAATATTAACGGTTAAACAAATATATTGGATTACGTGTCAAAAAGGTTTGAACATAATTTATGGGACATAAGGAGTAGTAAATACTCATTTCCTTTCCTTATCACTTTGGAAAGAAACATGTTTTGTCTTTAATTGATATTTCCAACTCACAATACATAGTTCACTTCATTGTGTCTCTTTTGCATCCTTCAATAATTTCTTTTTTTTTTAAGGTAAATACCAGTGTATCTCTAAGCATTATTGGACCCAGAACTAATTTTTCAAGGATCGGGTGAGCATTTTGCATACACAAAGGCTCAAACCCGAGACCTTTGCTTAAGCTGCCAGAGCCCCATACCACTCAGGCCAACTACGTTTGGTTCAATAATTTCCTTTTCACAATGTGATTTTTTTTTTTTTTGGGTGAACTAAGGAAATGTGATTTGATTTCAAAACATTTATTGGGGATAAATTAATAAGTAAATTTTTTTTTGGAAAAGCTTAGACAAGCCAGCTAAAAGCCTAAAACGATTAATTAATAAGTAATTTGAGGGTACTTAGAAACTGTTGGTTAGTTCTGAAAAAATGCAAACCTATTTTAGAATTTTTGTTTGCGTATTGGGCTTATGAGATGGGACGTTAAGTTCGGCCCAATAATTTTAGGGTTTTCGGGCGGAAGATCACTTGTATGGAGTAATATTTTCAGTAATTTTTATCCCTGCCCAGTGCCAACTGTCGACTGCCGTTGGAACGCTGCTCCGACGTATCTCTGCATTCCGATCGGACGTATTTTCGAAAGCAGTAACTCGATCGATCATGGTGAGAAACAATTTCTCCGTACTTCCTTTCCGAAAATCTTCTCGCTTTCTCCACTTCATTTTGACTGTTACTGTAGACGTTTAAGCGAAGGAATGGAGGCCGCAACAAGCATGGTCGTGGGCACGTGAAATTCATCCGCTGCTCCAACTGTGGAAAATGCTGTCCCAAGGTATTTTTCCTAGTGCCTTTTTGGCTTGCAGTTGATAATTTGGCTGATGGTGGGAACTTGCTGTGATTTTAAGCTTCTGATTTTATTGAGGTGCTTTAGCATGCTTTGCAGCTATGTCTGGTTTATTTCTTTATTTTGGTAGTCAATTTACGGTCTTTAGGTACAAACTTATTGGGAACATTGGAATCACCTTCAGTTGTGTTGGCCTTTTGAGTATATTTTTTCCCCTCAATACATAACAACAAATGGACATTGTGTTTTGAAACTCTTACTAATTTTTGCCAGGATAAGGACTATTTGCTAAAAGATCCGAGTTTGCATTACTATATTATGGGTTTGTATTGCTAAAATTACCCCAATATCATCTGAATAGTTTTTTCTTTTCTTTTATTTTGATTTTGATTTTGACACTGCTGATTGTTTCATATTCTTAATAGTCCTAGTTTTTACAGCAGTTGAGCTTGAAAAAGTGGTTGTATTTGGTTTAATCACAGGACAAGGCAATCAAAAGGTTTCTGGTGAGAAACATTGTCGAGCAGGCTGCTGTTAGAGATGTCCAAGAAGCATGTGCTTTTGATAGTAAGCTGTTTGCCTGATTTGTTTGGCCACCATGTGTTATGGACCCTTACATGTTAATAACTTATTTGGAGCTGGCTGATGAGCAATAATGAAATGCATTTTTATTCAATGTAGCGTATACCCTTCCTAAGCTCTATGTGAAGATGCAGTACTGTGTTTCATGTGCCATCCACTCCAAAGTTGTGAGGGTCCGGTCTCGCACAGATAGGAGGAATCGTGAACCTCCTCAACGCTTCAGACGCCCAAGGGTAAGTTTTCCCCAGTTCCTTTTCATTTTACTGTTTGTATATTTTTCAACAACCCTGTTTGAATGTAAGACAATCTCTCCATACTATAAGGAATCTTTGCATTCGAAATGCACTAACATTCAACATTTCGGAAACACAAGGATTTCAAACCTACATAAATAAATTCCTCTACACTTTGAATGATTTAAAAATTTACGAGGGATCACAAATCCTTCCACCACCGGAAGTGTTGGTATGAATCATTCCTTCCATTTGGACGGGAACTCAAAGAATGCTCAAAGAAAATGCTCCCATAAAACCGAACTACAATCTTGAGGGAAATTGGAATTGTAACCATCAATTTTGTAACAAAGAGAATTTTTACAACAAAATTAGTGTGGTACTGCAGCAGTGGAGACTGGAGAGGATTGTGTTTTTGTAACTTGGACTAATCTGTTGCTTGTGTATTTGATGGTTATATTGCTCAAGGCTACATCTCAGCTCCTTCATTTCCAAAATCACAGGATGACCAGCCGAGGCCAGGCCAAGCCCCACGCCCTGCAGGTGGCCCCCCAGTAGCTGCCCGTGCTTAAGTCAGTATAAGTTTCCCCCAGGTTTGGCACTAGGTTGATTTCATTGTGAGCTTATTTATTTCAATTTTGTTTTCGATTTGGGAAGTTTGTTATGATCATGGGGATGCAAGTGTGGCCTGAATTGGAATAGTTGCTTTTATATTAATTTTATACTAATACGCATCACGTTACACTTATGTTCTGATAACCACACGTTTTGGGTCAGAGTGTATCTGGACAATATATGTGTAGATGACCAAATTTAAGCGCAAGATGTGAAAAACTCAGTTGAGAAATGTGTGCAGCCTTTGCCTTCCTATTTTACATAATTTTTCATTGTACATATGGGGAATTCGAATCCCCGTTGCCTCTTTGAAAGAGAGATGCCCTAAACCACTAGACGATGGGGGCCGACCTGACCAACCTACCTGATACTATCATCATAGTATGATCAAATTTTTGAAATTGTCAATACAAGATAATGGAGTGATTAGATCCTTTAGATCTTTCCATTTAAAAAAAAGATTGTGAGATATTAACAATTAAAAAAAGTGTATTGGATTGTGTGTAGAAGTCAAATAAGACAAGTTAACTGGAACAGAGTGAGTACTAATTATATTGATACACAAAATCAATATAATCAAAATAAATACTTATGCATATGTTCACAACTTATTTGTCTATTTTTTTTTAGTAATGTAATACTCCTTCCGTGCCATTACAAATGTCTTACTTACGGGGCGTTTGGAATGGCTTTTTTTGAGGTGTTTTTGGCTTTTGCTTCTGTCAAAAGCACTTTTGATGAAAAAATAGTGTTTGTTTTGGCTTTTTAAAAAAAAGCAAAAGCACCTCGAAAAGCTGCAAAAGTGCTTCTGAGAGAAGCAGCCCAGTGGGTGCTTCTCCGAAAAGTAGAAGCCAAAAACACCTAGTAATGTGTGCAAAGTCATAAATGCCTCCCCTAATTTATTTAAATTACACTATAAATATATACTCCCTCCATTTTTTTTTAATGTTCTCCCTTTGAATAGTAGAAACTATTCATTAAGTAACTTTGATTAATCTTTTTATCACGGTTATATAAGATAAAACATAGTCAAGTGAGATGTTGTTGGATTCGTCTAATCACGTAGTTTTAGAATATCAAATTTTTATAATTTTTACTTATATATAATACTCCCTCCGTCCCATTACAAATATCCTACTTACTATTTTTGGATGTCCCATTACAAATGTGTCTTTCTATAAATAGAAATAATTTTTCCCTCCAACAACCATATGGACCCTATCATATACTCACAAATCAATTCTACCTTAATTCAACACTAACAAGACACTTGAGGTGGACGGAGGGAGTATGAGAAATTGATGATTGAAAATGTGCATTGGATTGCATGCAGTGTAGAAATGGAGAAGTTATTAAAAACGGAGGGAGTACTATCCTATAAGTAGCATATCCTTTTTGATAATTTACACATTTCAAAAGTACTTTTTACTTTTACACATCCAAACACACTTTTGAAAAAAAGTTGCTTTTCAAACATTCCATCCAAATACATAAGTTATATGCTTTGGCGACTACTTTTTTCAAAAGCCAATCCAAACGGGCCCTTACTATTTTGGATGTCCCATTACAAATGTCTCCTTTTTATAAATAGAAATAATTTTCATCTCCAGTAACTATGTAGACCCCATTATATACTCACAAATCAACTATATTTTAATATCCGTGCCCAACAGTAACAAAACATTTGTAATGGGACGGAGAGAGTAGAGTATATATGAATGTTAATCAACCATATCTAAAATTTGAAGTATAGAAACACTAGCAACAATTACCTGGTTTCATGAAAAGAGTTCTATAGATGTTAAAAATGAAGTTCAATAGGAGGTTCAATCACAAAATCGTTTCATCTTTTGGATATGCTACAAAGAAGACGGCACAATCGCCTGAAATGTACTTCAATTCCCATCTTCTTGACTTCTTTCATTACGATGCCTTATTATTCACTGCATGCAGATTCATGTTCACTGTATAAAGGTACAGTGTGTACTGAACATTGCCACTTTTAGTGTTCATGGAAAAGAATACCCGTTAAAAAAAAAATATCCACATCTGTCAACGATGTATACTAACGTCGTCTCAACTCTCACGCAGCGAACATAGCTTTCTCCAACGCTCGTCTCTTGGCAAGTATGTGTATGTCTGCAATAATAGATGGCATTCTTCTCTAAAGCACATGAAAAGGAGAAGTCATGAAAACTTGTTCAAAGATATGTGTCGTTTTCCACTAGTCCAAGAGGCCTGGTAGAGTCCGAATACCACCATAGTCCATAGGCCATGAAAATTGTGATTGCCAAACTTTGGCCTACACCACTCCATCACCATCAGGTTGAAGGTAGCTTTGCATCATATTCCGCGAGACAAGTTGACAGGAGCTTTCTCTCAAACGAGTTTATTCACGTTGATCGAATTTGGAAACATCTCGTCTCCTCCTTGCCAGAATCACATTGCTGCAGGTAAAATATGCCCATGTAAAGAGATGCATGATATAATCCACGAAAGAGTTGAGCACGTATCATCAGGAGGGAGAATAAATTCCAATCCTTTCCAGATTTCCATCAGCCAAGGGCAACCAAACAGGTAATGCTTATTTTCCTAGATTGAACAAAGAGGATTCGAAGTTATCTCCCGCCGGATAATGAATTCAATCTTGCTGGAACATCATACATATGTATTAACATATTTCTTCTAAGAATGCTACTAATGTAGGCCAGGCTACAGCCGCAATGAGAAATCACAAGTCGAATAAACAGGATAGAAATTCAATCAATTTCACACAGTACAACCATCGTCAAGACCGGAGTCAAGATGGCATACTTTACAACACATTCACATTCAGAAACCAACTCATATCAGTTCAAACAATTTCAAGTAATCAGAAGGACCTTTCCCTTCCCCCCCATCCCATTCACAGGTTGAATTAATTTTTCAATCAAACTTCACCCCCACTTGTTATTCAATTCAAAGCGGCAGATGATATGCAAACCTTCTAGGGTCACGCGTGAAAAATGGGTGCCCTAGAGCTTCTCTTGCCTTGAGTCGTTCTGCAGGGTCATACCGCAGAAGCCCTTGTAACAGACCAATCAGATCTCCAGCCGAGTGGTCCACATGCTGCATTATCAGATTCTGTCACAAATGTCAAGCACCAAATTGGGTCATTCTCCCACATCCAATTCAATGAAAAGTACACTACAGAACTTTTATATTGAATGAACATATAAAATAAGCCTCCACAATAATTAGTCTTTACTCTTTACTATACAGCATAGTAGCAAATAAGAACAAAAGCACATGCACAACTAGTGTTCAGACCCTTGGCCTTACATTTGGCGTGGGGTGGGGGTGGATGGAGCAACATATACCTGTAGTCTGGGTAATTTCCAAACAGCTCTAATGCTTTCTCTAGTAGTTGCACCTTCTGGCCACCCCAATCTCGAGCCCCTCTTGAAATATTTCTCAGCATGCCGGCTATAAAAAGAAACAACCAAACAAGTATCAAGCCTCACCTTTAGAACTTACACCATGAAAGAGACCAAGAGAGCATAAAAAGGCATATTATCTTACTCAGCTCGAAGTATCATGTGTTGAGGCAGCGGGCCTAACACCCTTTCCATCATAGCAAGATGTTCCAGGTTTTCATGAGTTTGGAAAAGTGCCTCCCCCTGACATATATAGTACACCAACAGATATAACAGCATGAACAGGCCTTTGGAATGATCTTCATATTTTACTAACACAAAAATTACTTTAGTAATTTGCACAGGAAGAGTGTCATGTACTACTTCCATCTTGAAATGTATTTGACGTTTGGTAATGTGCAACTATTCACACACAGATTTTCACTTAAAGTTTTATCATAGTTATACAAGTTCAAATATAGCCAAGTGAAATCTTGTTAGATTCGTCTCGTCGCCTAGTTTTTAAATATCGAACTTTTAGAATTTTTACTAGTACCGAAATTGAGTTATTAATAGTTTAAAATGTGCATTGAACTGCATGATATGGGGGTCAGTCAAGAACATTTCAAGACGGAGGAAGTATATAATACAATATGCAAACAACCGAGTGAACCGAAGAAATGCTGTTACTTGGGGACAACTTTGGAAATGCATGTTCAATTGTAAACTGTGATATAAAACTATAAAAAGAATGGAAAATGTTGAACTTACAGAGCACAGTTCAACAAGTATGCAACCCACACTCCACATATCACAGGGGGAGTTCCATCCAAGTCCTTGTGATATAAAACAAGATTAACATGTGATTATAAAGGTGAAATTTCAAAACGTTAAAAGGTAATAGGATTCAACGATTACCCAATATAACTTCTGGAGCACGGTAATGGCGCGTGGACACTATATAGTTGTGATCTTGATGTTCAAATGTAGTACTACCAAAATCAATAAGCTTTATGGCACTTGACTTGGGTATATTTTTGAAGTAGGAAGCATCTTTTGTGGGTCGAGATAGGAACTTCAGAAGAAAAAGAATGAAAGAGGGATTATTATTTAAAAGAAGGAAAGGAAAAAAAAAGAAAAAAAGAAAAAAAAAAAAGATCCTCATGATAAATTACAAAGATTAATTTTATGAGTACACATCTACATCTGTATCTCTATATCCATGTGAGTGTGTGTTGCAAGATTTCCATATAAAATTTCAGCACAACCAATGCAGAGGCAAATAACCATTCTAGTTATTTGATATGATGATTGAGTATTGATCTCGTATCTCCTATGCATTGGCCAAACAATTTAAATGTGCTTCCTTCATTTTTCTAGTTATTTGATTCTATTGTACTTTCTGCCTAATGCATTAATCACTAATTTTACATAGTTCACTTAACTTTTTTGAATGTAATGAGCCTATCCTCTCTTCAGCTTTTTCTTCCTATGTCTATAGAAGACAGAATTATTGAAATTAAGACAGAAAATCCTATCCAATCTCGCTGAGAAGGACGCAGCCCTGATATATAGGGCGACAATCTCTTCCTTTGTATTCTATAGAGAATAATAATGAATCTATCTTTCTTCCGATGCCCCCTATACAATTAACTAGTAAAAACCCTTTTGAGTCCACACATCAAATCATCAATTTTACATTTTAGTATCTCCTATGCATTAACCAAACATCTCAAATGTCCTTCCTTCATTTTCCAGTTATTTGATCCCACCATACTTACAGCATAATGCATTAATCACTAATATTACATAGTTCACTGAACCCACACATCAAACCATCCATTAGCATCCCCGATTCTACTTATCACAATTTGTGTCCATATTTCAATTCATATCCAACATTTGATTAGAGTATCACGGTTCTGATAATTTTTCTATAAATGCTCTTTTGTTAATAGTGCAGAGATTTTATGACAGGCATATAGATGGCGCACTTCTCCATGTATTCCAACCTTATTGAATGCCATGTGAAAAATCTTAACTAGCTCCCCATATTTATTCATTGCTTTTTTCATTCTTTTTAGCTCCTGCCCATTAATTTGTACCATTTTTTTCACTAATTTACAAGTACGAAAAAGTGACATTCTTTATGTTTTTACCTACTTATGATAAAAACCTTTTGATTGCAAAACTTATCAATGACCCATACATCTCATCAATCAAACTATGCCTACCGCAAATAGCATGCTTCACATCATGTCTTCAGAATTCAGCACTTATAGTTGCCCACCCGAATGACTCAATGCTAGCAATGTTAACCATTTCAATAGATAAACCATGAATAAGAATATCTATTAACAAATAGTCAAATATAGATATCAAGAAAAAATAATCCACGTGACAAAGATCAGAGCTGTGTTGGAAAAGCTTTATCTACTGAAGTACATATGCTTATTTATCAATTTAGAAGACTCACAATCATACAGACTGCAACAAATACCAATATTAAATCCAAACTGATAACAGCAGAGTGCACCAAACATAGTAGGCAGATCAAATACCTTCCCTAAACATGCATCTTTTGGAAGACTACACAAAGTGAAAAACGACGCTGTGTGTGCATGTAAATATATATATATATATATATATATATATATATATATGTATGTATGTATATAAATTTTTTAAAAAATATTACGAAAAGAAATCAGACCTTATGATCTGGGACTTTAATGTATTCTGAGGAAACAAGGAGGATATTTTCTGGCTTCAAATCAGTGTGTATCAGGCGAAGATCATGCAGAACTGCATGGTGAACCAACAATTATAGCAAGATGATCAAACAGCAGGTTTCATATGCTAATTTCAGCAAGGCCAAAAATCTGAAATGCAGTTAGAAGACTAAAAACAACAGAAGGAAAGAAGCAATAGAGCTGCAAAGATATGTTCACACACATGCCACAGACTCCAAAAGTTGTCGGCCAAACTCCCGAACAAGATCTATGGGAAATGGACGATAGCTGTTTTTGCGTAGAAAATCATATAAGCTTGGACCAAGCTTCTCAAACACCTGTGAAAACCGATTTAGATTCATCCACAAGGATTTAAATAACTGTGCATGAAAGAACATCATACAGGTTCATATTTAACTAAACCAAGAATCACTTTAAATACTTACTATACAAATATGATTACGGTAGTCAAACCAATTCCGTATTTGCACACAACTGCAAAGAACGAAATAACTTGCACGAATATAACTCGAACATTCAGCTGTTGATATATTAAGTCAAAATTGAAATAAGAAACCTACCGCATGCCACCGATATCTTGCCTTGACAGTTTTTGTAAGACATCAATTTCAATCATGGCGGCCTCCCGGTACTTGCGTGTTGAACGAACAACTTTTATTGCAACAATCTCTTTCTTATCATTGTCTAAGCACTCTAGAACTTGTGCAAAAGTCCCTGCCACCATTTTCAAATTAATAGAAAGGATTTTATGAAGTGGCCTAAAATCAAATGACACAGATATGTCGAGAAACCACAAACAACAACACCACCAACAAAAACAACTAACCTTCACCCATTTTACTGAGGATCCGATCTGCAGATTGAGGGAAATGAGAAAATCAGGAAAAAATCAAAGCTGGTGAAAGTAATATATGAAAAAGAAATCACCAGCCAAAATACAGCCATCAACCATGGCATATATCATCCAAGTTGACCAATTATTTACTGTTATTTGTCCAAACATAAGCTGCTAATTGTTTCTCCTTTGGAAATTGAAGTAGGAAATTATCAGGAAGATAGCATCAAACCTTAAGCCATGCTACCTTTGGGATTCTGAGTTACTCTTTACGGTGCGATGGCAACTAATCAAGGATTTCACATACAAACACTTGAGAGAGTGATCATAAATTCACTAAGCTTATTCACTTGAAAGATTAGGGGAAAATAATGTAAAAAGAAAAAAAAATAATAACAATAATATATATAATATATATATATATGTCTGATATATAACAGTAGTAATGAAAGAACAATACTTGCATTAAAATCAAATATAAAACAAAACATATTGTCCGTCTTCCAGTTGCAGTAGAAACATGTTTAACAGTAAAGCTGTCCCCAAAAAAAGCAAGTTAAACTCACCACTCACATACACAGCTCCAACTTTTGACAAATTATTGCAAGAAAAATCAGTTCGATCTCAATTGAAGAATGAAAATTCATAACACTAAATTTCATCTTTAAATTACCAATAGCAAGACAAGCATATGCACAACCAACGAACAAAAACTTGAAGGAAGGTGAGAAACAAACAAATATTTTAAATCCTAAAATTAAAGTTATAATATTTATCTCGAATTCAAGAATATTATTGACTTCAATTTCAATGCCGTGATACTTCAGAAAATGCTTTAAATAAAATAAATAAATTTATTAATTACCAAAAGATTTTGAAACTGAGTAGTCAACATGGAATCTAGAGAAATAAAAAGTGACTGGATTACTAAAAGAGATTAGGCATCACAAGTCAGATGAAGAAATACGAAGACATGTAAATGAAGAGAAAGACAGTGGAGAATGCTGCATAGAGAGGAGACAAGTAACATACATTCAAAAAGGATAGATATGTTGAAGAAAAATAGCAGCATTCATGTTCGAGAAAAAGGCATTGTTCTTCTTGAGTTTTGTTTCTTTTTTCTTTTTTTTATTTTTTATGGTTAAGGTATATATAAAAGTATGGGATGGCTGTTATGATTTTCCATTGATGCATTCATGAAGAGCCTGCACCTAAAGTGCCATGTGCCATGGAGTGCCTTTCACAACAACAGTTAGAAAGCGAAAACATTATTAACTGTTAACAAGTACTTCAAGACCAAGAAGATATTTAACCCCTGTATATAAATACCTAATGATAATTTGCAATAAAACTTTTCTTTTTTTTTCCTTTTTTTTTTTCCTGCTTACTGCCTGTACTGTTCTATTGTAATTGCCATGGATTAAGTAAAAGTGGATCCATAATTGAGCCTTGGCAAGGAAAACTAATCATGAATATATGTTTTTCTCTAAAATAGACAGTTTATTTAAAGAACAAAGAGAGATAGTGGTAATTCTCTAGGAAGATGCTACAGGGCACAGGCAGAAAAATAAATCATAAATTACTTCTTGAGATATTTCGCATTAATTAAAATCAAAGATATTAATGTCACATCTATTGTGTTCCCATGTTTTGGCTCACAATAGCTATGACGTCGAAATGTGTCATACATGTATCACCATGGAAGAAAGCAAAAACCTCCGCAGTTTTGATTTACTCCACGTAAAATTTAAAAAATATGGAGTAGAATATTTTCATGGAAATTGAAGGATCGATTCAGAATTTCCCAAGTACCAGCAACTTTATATTAATGAAAACAGGAGGTTTAGCATCCACAAAACGATGTAGCATCTCAATCTTTGAATTTGTACTTGATGAAAACAATGTAATGTTTCAAAGATTCGACAAAATGCTATGAATACAGTAAATATACCATACCGTAATACAACTTTCTTGAGAATTATATATTAAACGTTATTAGCTATTATATATTTCTTTGTTTCGGTGCATATGAGGGATGAGATTAGTACATACGTTTTCTTAGATGTAGGAAATTATGATCGCATAAGATTTAAGAAAACTTTTCTCACTTCTTTGGAAATGAAAAAATAAATAAGAAAGGAAAGTTACTCCTGTATGCAAATATTGCTAACGTGAAACTTCATAAAGTTACCACATTTGCTATTAGTCCTTGATTCATATGTAGGATTGGGTTCATGCTCATTTGACTATTTAATCCCATATCTTAATTATGACTATTCACCACAGCATTTAGTTCGATAATAAGAGCTTTAATCCTACAAGGTAAACATGGTCTTAGTGATTACTGATTAGTGATATACATTATGAAATATAACAAGAAAATCGTTGTTGATAAAGTTTTTGTTCCGTTCCATTACTATTTACAGGTCAATAACTTTCTCAATATTATAATCATGCTTCATTCCAAAAAGGAAACATGCTCAGACTTGAGCACATTGATCCAAATTTAAACTGACGTCTAGGGGAGAGGCCGAGAGGGTGTATGGTTTCATGAATATAGAATTGTGTTACATTTTATCAAACACAGAGAGAGAGAGAGAGAGAGAGAGAGAGAGAGAGAGAGAGAGAACTCCAACTAACAGTGAAGACTATTTTCAAAACTAAGAAACAAAGATTTTGGTCGAGGATCATATTTGGCATATTGGATGTAGTTTTGAAGATGTTTTTGTTTGGCTTTTTGAAAAAGGTAATGTGTGTAAGAGAAAAATAAATAAATAGTAGAAGTATATATATGATTCGATGTTCTGATATTTTTTTTGTGTGGGATATTATGTAATGATGTAACGAAGCACTTGTGTATAGGAATAATAGAGTATGTCTAGAGATACGGTTTCAAAAGTATGTAAAAACTTATATTTATATATATATATATATATATATAGATTTAAATGGGGTTAATGATATTATTATTATTATTATTATTATTATTATTATTTGTTTTTTTTATTATTTATATAGGGGAGAGAAAATTAAAGTTCAACAGTCGTGTAGGTAAAATTCTGAAAAAATGTCAAACAAATAAGGCCAATAATTACATCCAAACATAGTGATTATTTTGCCAATTTTGCAAAAACAAAATCATCACCATTGTACAATTGAGATTAAGAAAGTCTCTAATTTGTCCAACTTTATTCATCTAGAGTATAATATATATGATCAAGGAGACAATATGTAATCAATCGACTAACCTACCATCTTACACTTTCATTGCTTAGTTTCAAGCAATATGAAAACCAAAAGAAAATTTTCGAACAAAACAAACTAATGTCGTTAGATATTTAATGATGTACCCTTATTGAGGAGGAAAGAATATTTCATAACCAATATTGCATACACGTGGCAAGTGAAGGTAGCAGCATAGGTGCATTACTCAACAAGAATATACTTACAGCGAGGAGTTAAGTTCTCCCCGATTGCAAAAACATAATGCCCATCTTTATCGTCTGGTCTCCATGGTGGAGATCCATGACGAGTAATCCCTTTACAATACATTGAAGAGTATGCATAATTTGGAGCCCCTGCAAGTCCTTGGGTACAATATACATTTGGAAAAATCTGCATAGAAGCAACATTCAATTCAAGGAAGTACAAATCCTTTCGGGGAAAATAAATTCATGGACTAAAGCATTAATATGAGATAAAAACTTCTCTTAATTATGTCATTTCCGAACTTTTTCTGCCACGTTTCATAATCACCAATAGTGTATGTCATCCCATTGTTTGCATATGAGGGAATTTGGCATTCCATATATAGGAACAAAAATTAAATTTACTCTCCACGCAAAATTCAGATTACTGATCAGCAATTGATCCGAGCCAGCCGTACCAATTCTGACTACCTAAGGTGCACATTCTTTAGAGAATCATTCAGACCTAAATTCTCTATCCCCGTTTCCCGGAATTTATTCAATTCCCGCTTGATTTATTTAAATAATGGAATTACAAAACTCAAGAACAAAGATCACATCAACTTTATAAACCCTAGAAACCAACAAAGAGCAAATAGTACACGTATAGCCACATATTCCTCCAAAACAATGCAACATACAATTAAACGTCGGACTTTTCATGAAATTTCAGACCGATAATAAATCAATTGAACAGGAATAAACAATTCCATTACATACATTTGTGGGAATGCAAATTCTACAATAACTAGCTATTTAACAACGGGGGAAAATTGTGCACCTTCGGAGGCGCGACTAGAGAGGGCATATCCCAGGCCAAACGTGGCCTTTTTCGAGGCCGTTTATCCATGCTTCTATGCTCGAATTCCAACGCTCTCTGGCCCTCCATTCATAGGGAAACGTATACAGGAAAGGTAAAAACTCAAATCGGCAGAAGAACGTAAGAAAAACACTTCAATCAGTCAACCGATTGAGCAAATTTGAGGGAGATTGCCATCTAACTTCGAATTTTGGGGGCAAAATAATAAATAGCAAGTAAACAGAAACCGGAATTGGATCAAGAAAGAAAGAAATTTGAAGAGATGCGAGACGAGAGAGAGAGAGAGAGAATGGAAAAGGGAAAAACAGGCCGGAAAGCCCCAATATGATGAAAAAGGAAACGGTGTTTAACTACAGACGCTTATTGCCCAAAATGCGCAATTCTCCATCCTATCGCGCTTAAAATCGCTACATGGAATATAGGTTAAAGTCGTCCTTCTCATTTGTTCTTCCAAAATTACTCCTTTGTTCTCTTTTAAATGCATTATTCATGCGTTTCACGTCATTAATAACTCAATTTCTCTTTTAAATACATCATTCCTGCATTTCACGCCGTCCAAGATACATTTTTAAAGATTAATAACTCAAATTGTACATAAATATAAATTATAAAAATTTGATATTCTAAACATACGTGATTAGACGAATCTAACAAAATCTCACTTGACTATGTTTTTCTCGTATAACTATGTTTAAAAAATTAATCAAACTTACTCAATAAATAGTTACTACTGTGCAAATGAATCACTTATTTAAACGGAGGTATTATAAAGAATCAACATGTGGAGTTTTAACATTTACAATGGAGATTTGTGGCATTTACTGATTCACCACTTACGACTGCCTTCTTTCAAGTTTGTACTGATATACTCCCCGTTCCGTAAATATGGCTCAGCCGCTCAGGGCAGTTAATTTAGGTAAGGGAATTTAGTACTCCATTTAAAGTGATCAATGGGATCTAATTCGTTGACGTGTGTATTTGTGTTTTAAATTCTATTACCTCCGTCTCACTATAATCGTTACGGATCCACCTGACACGTATGTCGAAACATATTTTTAACGGTTAATAACTTAAATTGTGTACAATAAAAAAATATAAAAATTTGATATTCTGAAATTACAAGATTAGACGAATCTAACAAGATCTTACTTGACTATGTTTTTTCTTACATAACTATGATAAAAATACGAATCAAACTTAAACAGTGAATAATGCCAAAAAGTCAAACGTGACAATCTAAACGAGACGGAGGAAGTAATAGATTTTAATATTGTTTATTGTTTGATTTTGACTTAATATTATCATAATGATCTAACTAAAGAAAAATGGAAAAAAGGATAAATAGGTCCTTTTTCTTTTCAAAAAATTCAAATCAGTCCTTTTTCTATTTTATTACCAAAACAGTCCTCTACAAATGCTAATTATGTTCAAATCAGTCCTTTTTTTACTAATTATATTCTAATTGCTGACGTGGCAAGGGTTTTAATTTAAACCTGACACGTGTACATAATATTAGTCCTTTTTCTTTTATCTTTTGCCAATTCAGTCCTAAACTTTTATTTTGTTCTATTTAGTCCTCTACCCCAATCACTCATTTTTATATTAATTGGCCTCAAACCTTTCAAATTATTTCATTTTAGACCCAGAACCTTAAATTTTTTATTATTACCAATCCATTTATCAAATAAATGCACAACATACTTCCATAAATAAAATTAAACACCAAACCTCATATATTGTGTTCGACTGCTTTGTTATCGGGTCTTTCAAGTACCGGAATTTTACGGACTCTCTCTAATAACCACTCGACCGCAACCGATTGTTCATTGGTTTTGGTTTCCTTCAGTAACAATCAACAGAATCTTACTTTGCGTCCTACCTTAGGATGTAGCAATATTTGAGTAAATGATTTAACTTGAATTTTTGGAAGGTTATGGATACAGGAAGCCTTGGTTTTATTGAAAAATATTAATATTATTAAAAATATTAAAAAATAGCCTGAATTTTATTGTCCACAAAGTATGATTGTGCTGATTGTTGCTGAAGGAAACCAGAACCAATGAACCATCGTTACGGTCGGGTGGTTAGAGAGAGTCCGTAAAATTCGGAACTTCGAAGACCGGGTAACAAGGCGGTCAAACCCAATGTATGAGGTTTGGTATTTAATTTTATTTACGGAAGTACGTTGGGCATTTATTTGATAAATGTATTAGTAATAATAAAAAAATTAAGGTTCTGAGCCTAAAATGAAATAATTTGAAAGGTTTGAGGCCAATTAATATAAAAATGAGTGATTGGGGTAGAGGACTAAATAGAACAAAATAAAAGTTTAGGACTGAATTGGCAAAAGATAAAAGAAAAATGACTAATATTATGCACACGTGTCAGGTTTAAATTAAAACCCTTGCCACGTCAGCAATTAGAATATAATTAGTGAAAAATGACTGATTTGAACATAATTAGCATTTGTAGAGGACTGTTTTGGTAATAAAATAGAAAAAGGACTGATTTGAATTTTTTGAAAAGAAAAATGACCTATTTATCCTTTTTGTCCAAAGAAAAATATTCATGTGTGGTCTTGTTAAGATCATCTAATCGTGGAGTTTCAGAATATATATTTTATAAAAGTATAGTTTTTATTCGTACCAATTTCGAAATATTAAGAATTAAAGAAATGTTTGTGTAGTTTCAGAATATATATTTTATATATTTTTTATTAGTACCCATTTCGAAATATTAAGAATTAAAGAAATGTAACAGACTTTGTGTAGAAAAATAAAAGTATATTGGAATTTGTGCAGAATAATAAAAATGATCAATTTTAATGGAATTTGGGGATAATCACATTTCTAATCATACTTATAATATTACTGTAATAATTTATCTAGAAATGGAAAGTTATCAAATTTCGTGGTACGCCTAAAAAATTAATACGAGCAAATTTTCGTATTATAATGGAATGCTCCATGTTTTACTATGTAATATCTTTGCCCAAAAGTACAACTGTCGATTTCAGTGATGGTTTCCTTGTTTCTTTTAACCGGAGCTATTTTTTTGAACCTTTTTTAAAAAAAAAAAAATGAGGAAGTATATATATATTCTTTTACCTAAATAAAATATAAAAAAAAAAATAATGGGATAGATACCCGTAGTATTGGATACCTACTTAGAGGATGTTTGGATTATCGATATAAAATTGATTATTTGATTATTGCGTTTTCAAAATGCAAATAATCAGGTTTGCAGCACATTTTTTTAGCGGTTAAACTGATTATTTGTATTTTGAAAACGCAATAAATAGATAATACATTTTCTTGCAGCTTATTCAAACACCCTCTTAGTGGATTATTTGGATATGCTAAACGCAGTAATTAGATAATTCTTATTTCCTACAACTTCTCCATAACACCCTCGTACGTGGATATTATGGATGTTTAAATTTCACAACTAAACCCGACTTACTAGAATCCGAGCTATTTGAAATTCCACTATGATTAGGGGTAAAGATATGTGCATTTTGCACCGCAACATTCCACCTATTGAATGAATAGAAAGAACGGGGGGTTTTTATTTTTTATTTTTTCAAATTAACTTTATTTCATTTGGAAAAAAGAAAATCAATGTTTACGCCAATTATGAATGAGAAACGTTCAAAGGATTTGATAAACTATTACTATATTGTTATTATTAAATTTCCAAGCAGGACAATAATAATTAAATTTTCTTTTAATTATTCAATTTCACCTTATTTTTGTTGAGCAAAAATTTCTCCTTATTTATCCCATCCAAACAAAGCCTTAATATTATTAAGAAAAATATAGATGTCGAAACAAAAACAGTGATGCCTTTAGCCATTTGCCTGGTCACTATATAAAACTAACGGAATATTTTTGGGAATATTCTCATCCTAAGATGCCAGGTGTTCATAGCATTATTCCTGATACTTTATCTATTGATTATTTTAATGGAAAAAGGTCAAATACATCCGTTTTCTTTTCAAAAAAGCCAAATCGGTCATTTTTTAATTTTATTGCCGATTTAGTCCGCTACCTATGCTAATTATATCCACTTTGCTTTTCCAAAAAAAAAAAATTATATCCACTTTAGTCCAAAAATCACTAATCCTTCATAGGATGCTGATGTGTCAATAATTTATTCTAAACCATACACGCTGTATCTGTTTTGAATTGCTGCCACTCCGACGTGTTTGCGAAATAAGTGTGCAACCCGACCCGACTCTAATTTCAATCACCCCCATATTGCAGCACCCCCAATTCGAAGCCCTTCTTTTCAATCACCCCCAATTCGAAGCCCTTCATTTCAATCACCTCTCATATCGCAGCACCCCCATTTCGAACCCTAATCCCGCGGCGCATATTCAAATTTCGGCAACAAAGAAACGATAATGGGGATGTTTGGCTCAAAACTGAGGGCCGAAAAATGAAAATGACAGTCACATGCCTTTTGTCTCATTGTGTTTAATCTTGAATCGCCTTTAAGAATGAAAAGGACCGAAATAAATCAATGTCACGTCAGCGTCCTATGAATGATTAGTGATTTTTGGACTAAAATTGATATAATTAACATAGGTAGCGGACTAAATCGGCAATAACATTAAAAAAGGATCGATTTGATTTTTTTTGAAAGGATAACGGATGTATTTGGCATTTTTTTCTTATTTTAATATACTGTATAAAAATAAGTGCATTCTAATAGAATATGAGGATATTTGGATGTTGGTAGATTGGCTAGCAGATATAGCGGATTGAAATAGCATATTGCCTCACAGTTCTCTCTCCGAATCTGCTATTTGCTAGTAGATCGCTGACTCCCAAACATCCCCTATATGCTAATATCGGAGATAAGAATTTAGCCCAAGTAGTTAAGTCTCTCGATTTTCAACGGAAAGTTGGAGGTTCAACCCCCACTGGCCCCTATCATTTCCTTTATTCCTCTTTATAATTTGTGTGACCTGGACTCTCATCACACTTTTTTCCTAGGATGTTCAAAAAAGGAAAAAAAAAAAAGTAGTATAAGCTAATATCTCATTTAAATTTTGAATGATATGTAAATTTTGATCAGGTAGAAATTTTTATACATTGAACACAGAAGGCATGTAATTGTAACATACTATAGGGATGTTTGGATGTTAGCATATTGGCTAGCATATAGCGGATTGAGCAAGCATATTGTCTCACAAGGCAATTTTAAACAAAATCATATTTAAAAAACGGAGGAAATACATAACTTAAAAGTACAAGTTTAATATAATATACTAGTATATAATATAACCATCTATTTTGTAAAGTACATATAATATTTTAAACATACGAGTAATTTATTAATAATTTTTTGGTAAAATAATAGTATTTTATAAAAATCGTTTCTTATTATAAAAATCATTTCTTATTTAGTTTTTGTTTTACTACAATTTTATTAATAAATATACTGTTTAAATTAAATTATGTTATAAAACATATTCATACGTATTAAATAATATATATGCTGCATTAATAATAAAATATTGTATAACACAGATTGACATAACTCATAACATAAATCATTTTTACACTATCATATTGTCGTAATTTGTTATTAATATTTTCCTTGGTTACTAATTGTGTGGGGATAACTCTATTAAAATAAATCATTATTTGATATCTGGAAATTCAGCTTGCGTGTTAAATTATTATCGCAATTTGCTTTGATTGTTTTATGCATGGTTGTCGTTTAAAACTGAATTCTGTATAATTAGTTAGGAAAAATGGATAAATACGTTATTTTTATTTTTCAAAAATCAAAATCAGTCTTTTTTCTATTTTATTACTAAAACAGTCCGCTACAAATGCTAATTATGTCAAAATCAGTCATTTGTTAACTAATTATGCTCTAATTGCTGACGTGACAATGGTTTAAATTTAAACCTGACACGTGGGCATAATATTAGTCATTTTTCTTTTTATCGTTTGTCAATTCAGTCATAAACTTTGTTTTGTTCCATTTATTAGTCTATCCAATTCAATCACTTTTATATTAATTGGCCTCCAACCTTTCAAATTATTTCATTTTAGGCCCATAAACTTAATTTTTTTTTTTATTATTACAAATCCATTTATCAATAAATGTCCGACATACTTCCGTAAATAAAATTAAACACTAAACCTCATACATTGGGTTTTACTGCCTTGTTGTCGGGTCTTCCAAGTTCTGAGATTTTACGGACTCTTCTAACCACCCGACCGTAACCCAATGTATTAGGTTTGATGTTTAATTTTATTTACGAAAATATGTTGGACATTTATTTGATAAATGGATTAGTAATAATAAAAAAATTTAAGGTTCTGGGCCTGAAATGAAATAATGTGACATGTTGGAAGCCAATTAATATAAAAATGTCTGATTTGGGTAGATGAATAAATTGAACAAAACAAAAATTTATGACTGAATTGACAAAAGATAAAAGAAAATGACTAATGTTATCCCCACATGTCAGATTTAAATTTAAACATTGCCATGTCGGTAATTAGAGCATAATTGGTGAATAAATGACTGATTTGGACATACTTAGTATTAGCGGACTGTTTTGGTAATAAAATAGAAAACTGACTGATTTGGATTTTTGAAAAAGAAAAATGATGTATTTATCATTTTTCCCTAATTAGTTATAATTATGGATTAAAATTGTATGGAACTTAAGCTTTACGGGGCGTTTGGTTCGGGGATCTTAGATTCCCATGGGAATCTTGGATAGGGAATGAAAAACATGCCCATGTTTGGTTCGGGGCATGTTTCATATGGGAATCTCACATTCTCACCTCGGTGGTAGGTGTTTTAGGTAGATTATACCACCTCCACTTAGGGGTGTGCAAATTTTGAGATTTCGGTTTGGTTTTTATTTTGAAAATCTAAAATTTCGGTTTTCGGTTCGGTTTTCGATTTTTAAAAATCTACAATTCGGTTAACCGAACCGAACCGAAATTTGAATTATATATTTTTAAAAATATATAAATTACATTATGTCATTATATAATAAACAAAAAATAATACCCCTATTCGGTGACTGTTTGTGTGGATGAGAAGTGAGAACTACTGTTGAGAGTTTTGAGACTTCTATATTGTTTCGTATTTGAACTATTCGGTGAATGTTTCTTTATTTTGTCATTTCATTTGTGTGTTATTTGAACAATACAATTTGGAATGGTTTACTATTATGCACTCGTAGTTATGTAGATATGATGTTTTTGTTTGACAGAGCGAATTTACAGGTTTGAAAATGGTAATAGAGATGTTTTGATCAAAAAATATTTTATTTTTTAGAAAAATAATTCGGTTCGGTTCGGTTAACCGGTATAACCGAACCGAAATATTTCGGTTCGGTTATTTCGGTTTTCAGTAATTTTGGTTCGGTTTTGGTTTTTAGAAAAAAATTTGGTTTTTAAATCGGTCTTAGAGTTTGGTTCGGTTCGGTTAACCGAACCGACCGATGCACACCCCTACCTCCACTTTACCTACTTTTATACTAATTTGACTTTTATACCCCCACTTTTTATACTTATTTTAATTTATAAATTTAGATATTTGTATTTTAAAAAATAATAAATATATGGAATTTAATTTTAAAAATTTAATTGAAAATTTTAAATTATTTGAACATATTTTTAATATATATTATCCTATTTTAATATATATTTTTATATTTTCTTAAAATTTACTTTTCTTCTTCATATAAAACAAAAATAATAAGGATTTAGAGACATTAAATAAGTAATTATCATACAATAAATTACATATAAAGAATTTTCAATATTTTAAAAAATAAATCAGCTTAAATATTTATATTGTGTAGCAAAATGACATATTTGTTCAATTGAAATTCAAGGATATTATGGTAAATTAATTAGAACTGGAAATTTGAGATTCTCAATCTAACCAAACGCAATAATCTTAAAACATAAAAAAAATAAGATTCCCAGCAATTTCATATTCCCAGTAATCTTACATTCACAGCAATCACATTACTACTGGTAATCTAAGATCTCCAACCAAACGCACCGTTAGAGTTTGAGAGAGATATCTTAAAAGTGTTTTAGTATCTTGATACGGCAAGCGAGTCATTAACATGTTTTTTTTTTTTTTTTTTTTTTTTTTTTTTTTTTTTTTTACATTGGGGAAAGATTCAAATTATAACAATAATAAGGTTAGAAGTTTGAAACTTCACTACTAAATCAAGCTTGTCCATAGACCAACAACAAACTATTGATACCTCATTAATGTGCTTTGATATAATATTTAAGTTTATTTAACAAATTTAAAAATAAAATTATTTTTTGGATATACGGGAATCTAAAACGGTCAATTAAACTATAACGAAGTAATCACTAACTAATAATAAAATTAATTGATAAAATCAAATCATCTCTGTTAGGGATGAGAACTTGATCAACTCATTAGTGTTTTTATTTTTTTAAATATTTTTATTTATTTGTTTGTTTGTTTGTTTTTTTTGTTTTTGTTTTGTTTTGTTTTTTTTTTTCTTTCTATTTATAAACTCGTTAGGGGTTTGAATATTTACATGTGTTTGTCATATTCTATTATAAGTTGTATAGCAAAAATTCTTACATACTCTTTGAACCTCAGACGGTTGGCCCATTATAGGGGAAAAACCCCACTTCATATACATAAATTTAATTTCATCCTTTAAAACAAATTTTCACAAATTTATCACTCAATTAATATACTTCTCTCTGTTTGTGAATATTTGCCCTACACATATTTCGGTACTATTTATTGGATGATTTTGACTTCAATTTTTATTATAGTTATTCAAGTTTAAATATAGTAAAGTGAGATCTTTTTAGATTGGTCTCGTCGTGTAGTTTTGAAATATCAAAACTTTTAAATGTTTTACTTGTACCAAACTTGAATTATTAATGATTTAAATTGTACATTGGACTGCACGCCGGATGGGTTCGTAGCAAATAAAAGAAAACGGAATAGTATAATTATCCTAACACGAAAACGAGAAGAAAACATAAATATGCAGGTTCCAAAAAAGTCAATTTATAATTAGTTGGTGGATGAGGGACTATAAAAAAGTCCAATTAAAGAAAGTATGAAGTAATTAAAGAAATTAGATATCCGATAGTGTTAATTATTATTACAACCCCTTTCTCCCAAAATATTTCTTTCTTACAAAAAAAAATCTTTTAACAGTAATGTGTTTCCGATAAGCGTAGACCCACCAAATCTGCTATTTACCCCAACGACGCCGTTTTGACCCGTCAGCCAAAATTTCAATATATAAGCGCGTCAGTTTCGCCTCTTCCCACTCTCTCTTCGCCGCGGCCCCGTCTCTCTGTCTGTCGCGCGAGGATTTTATTTTCACGAGCTTATAATGGAGGGAGGAAAAACCCAGTCTTGATTATGACGTTTTTGGATGTATGCGTGTATGCAGTTGGGAGATACAGAGAGCGGTGAGGGGAGAGAGCTGATGGGTTTTTTAGTTGAAGTTAAACTGGGAATGATTCAGAGGAGGGAGATGATGAACACGGAGAAATTGGTCGTCCTTCGTTCCCATCCCCGATTTCTCTGTTGTCTGTTTTGATTGTTTTGTGTTTTCGAGTGTTTGAAAATTGGTTGGCGTACATATGATATACATATATGCGATTTCTGAAAGAAGCCCAATTTCAGTAACCCGTCTCTCGTTGTTCCAGATTTGCCTGTTTTTATTTTCGGTTTTTTGATGTCAAGACAGAGAATCAGAAACCAGAATTTTTCAAATGCCATGGCGGAAAATGAAAAGCAGCAAGTAGCACAAAGAACAAAATTGATTGTGAAGGCGTTGGAGGGCTTTTCCTTTTCCCGTTTTAGTTTTTGATTAAGCGATTTTGTCATTCCGTGAACCGTAAATGTCGAGGAAAGTCATTGAGGTCGGCGCCGAAAATTCAAACGCTGCGGCGGCGGGGGAGCGGCGCTTGGGGCGGACGAGCCCTCCTCTTCCTCCGCCTGATCCATCATCTATTTCACAAGAATGTTTATCCGTTGCGGAGGAGGCGGGAGAACAAGTGTTGAATTATGTACACCCGACACTTGACTCGGAGGAGAGGAGAACAATGGTCGTCGACTATGTTGAGCACCTAGTCAAAACTCGTCTTAATTGTGAGGTGATCGAGTTCCAATTTTAATGTTTATTTTTTGCTTTAATTAACTGAATAATCGAATATGTATGCCCCTGGATGATAAGCTGATTTGTGTTAGGGATTGAATTACTTTTGATGCTCTACTTGGGATAGTGCGAGGGTTCCTCTAGACGTGATTATATGCAATTGGGCCGAAAACATTAGATAGTGCTTTCTCGACTTTATTGCAGCTATTTACTTTTGGAGCAGTAAAAGATGGCTCTTGTGTATAACGAGATTTGTGAACGTATACATTATGTTGTATATTTGTTCAATTGTATTGTTGTTTGATGTGTTCGTGGTGTTCTTACTAGGTTGTCTTGTATGGATCTCTCCCGCTGAAGACATACTTACCGGATGGTGATATTGATTTAACTGTCATTAAAACTGGAAAAGCTGAGGATTCCCTTGCCCGTGAGGTTCTTACTCTTTTACAGGGTGAAGAGCAGGATGAAAATTCTGAGTACGATGTTAAGGATACACAGTTCATTGATGCTGAGGTATTCTCCCTTTACATCTTTGTGGCTCTATGCATGTTGATGATGTCTACATTGTGCGAGTTCTTGGCACTGTTTGCCTTTTTCTGAGGTTAATTTGAATGTTATGTTCCTCCTGGTCTCGAATCCTACTAGCTGCGAACATTGATCCTTTGCTCATTTTATTTGATTACGTTTTTCATTTTGTCATGAAGAATATCGGGTTTCTAGCTGTTCAAAGTTCAAACTTCATGTTTGTTTTACGAAATGGAATCCCCTAAAGTCTGTTTGGATTTAGGGAGACTCACATTTATTTTGTGCGGCACTTGATGATGATACTAAATGTGATGTCCACACGTGGCATGGATTCCTCCTTCAGCAGAAGCTGCTATATCTACTTGGTTTTCTGTGCATTTCCAGTTGGGATTGGGATGGCTTATTTGAGGTTCTTGGGATTGATTGAGTTTCCAACTAGTATATTTGTCTAATTAAACTTTTTGCTGAATGACTTGTTTGCTGGTTGCCAGGTTTATGAGCTGAGTGCATCTTTCTTCTTGTTGATGGCAGGTTAAACTTGTGAAGTGCATTGTGAGGGGCACTGTCATAGACATATCCTTCAATCAGTTGGGTGGACTTTCTACACTCTGTTTCCTCGAGCAGGTAGCGATGAAAACTTCTGGTTTTTTGGAAGTTGTTAAATAAGGATTATGTTAGTTCAAATAATACGTATATATACTGTCAAAATATCTAGTATTATTTTTCATGCTTTGGCATTTGTGTCGATCAATTGATGCTTAAGGTAATAATTCCACCAACTCTGCATGCCTTATGGTTCCTCAATGTTTTCTTTTTAATTGTTTTTGACATGTATGATACAGGTAGATCGCCGAGTTGGAAGAAATCATCTCTTTAAGCGCAGCATTATCCTGATTAAAACTTGGTGCTATTATGAGAGTCGTATCCTTGGTGCACACTATGGCTTGATTTCAACATATGCTCTGGAAACTCTTATCTTGTACATATTCCAACATTTTCATTCAACAATGAATGGCCCTTTGGCGGTAATTACCTGTGGATAAGCCACTAAGTGTTAACTCTCCATGCCGATGATCGAACTTTGAGTTTAAGTATTTTTTTCTTGTAGGTCCTTTATAGATTTTTGGATTACTATAGCCGATTTGATTGGGAGAACTATTGCATCTGTTTAAAAGGTCCAGTTTATAAATGTTCCCTACCGGACATAGTTGGTAAGAGATGTTCTTAATAAAAGATTGATGATGGTTTGACTTGTGCTGTTTGTTTTACGTTCTTTTGGTTTCATTGTAGGACAATGTTCACACTTAAGGACTCTTTAGTTGTTTGAGATATCCTTCTGTAACCTAATGGGGCGTGTTTCTTTGCTTTACCCACAGTGAAGATTCCAGAAAAGGGATGGCACGATCTTCTGCTGAAGGAGGATTTTTTGGAGAAAAGCTTGGAAATGTACTCCGTTTATCCCAGGGAGCTTGAATCTTGCCAGAAAACATTTCAGACCAAACATCTTAATATCATTGATCCACTGAAGGATTATAATAATCTTGGGCGCAGTGTAAACAAAGGTAAGGCATATCATCACTGTCTTCTTTGATGCTCCTTTTTTAAAGTACATTTTGGAGTGTGATTAGATGAATGATTATATCGAGTTAAATACCAGGCAATTTAACATAGCATAAGGCTTATTTATTTCCTTGTTTATTCAATTTCTAGAGCCTCATCTTGAATGTAAAGCTTCAACCACTGTTGAACCATTGATCTCCTTCAATATCTTCTTTTGCTCTTTACATTGAATAATAAACTTGAGAGAACACTGTGGTATCGTTTGATATAGGATTCTGAAATGGTTATATGTTGCCTAAGTCAATGGATGTTTTTGAGGGGATCCTTTACTAATTCTTATATAGATGCTTACTAGATTTTAGTGATCTAGATCAAGTATGGCTCCGTTAGTGCATCTGCATGATGGCATCATCTTTTGTGAAATGTATGTTTGTTTCAACTCAACCTGATGATCATATCTCCTTTTTAGGCAATTTTTATCGGATAAAGAGTGCGCTCAAATATGGAGCTCGCAAGCTTGGTCAAATTCTTTTACAGCCAAAAGATAAAGTGGCTGACGAGATCTGCAAGTTTTTTTCAAATACCTGCGCAAGGCATGAAAATGATTACAGGAATCGCCTTCGTCATTTGGTCTTAGAGTTTGACATTGAAGAGTCTTTGACTGCATCTTTATCATCCCCTGATGATTTATCCTCTGAGTTTGACTTGCCCCTGAAGTCATCCGACAGTGATTTTGATAACAATAGTATTGGTGTGGATCGGTCCTCTGATGATATAGAGTTTCAAAATGGATACGAGAGAGATTCAATTAGGGAAGTTTCACCGGAGATGGGGTCTGATACTTGCTTTTCCACCGATGGGCTTTTCATGTCTGGACATAGTGGAATCGGTGACAGAGATAGCTTTGAAACATCCAATTCGACATTGAGAAATGGCACGTCCGGTTATACTTCAAGCGACAAATACAGCGCCTATCTTTCCGAGAACCTTTGCCATAAACCAGAACACCTCTCTCTATATTCATCTGCTGAAAATGGGGAGTTACAGTCTTACCAAGCAGATTTCGGTGGCACTGGAGATAAGTTTGGCTTAAAGTCCTGGCTGGAGGATACAGGTAAACATGTGGAAATGGATAGTACAGATAACTGTTGTTCAGCGGACTTCAGTTCCACCATAAAAACCACCATTTTGGAAAATTCATCTCTATACCCTCCCGGAATAGACCCGACAAGCCTAGGCGGGGATTCAAAAGCTTTCAATCCTTTGGCTGACCTTACTGGAGATTATGATACTCATGTTAGAAGTATGCTTCTAGGTTATTTATGTCACAGGTTTGCATCTGAACCTGTGGTATCCGATCCTCCATCACCAATATCTATGACGCCGCACAACGAGGCAAAACAGGAGTTTGTGATTGAATCAAATCCTCTTGGGCAGAACAATCTCTCTCAGATGAATGCTCATAAGATATTTTCCCAACAATTAATGCATCCTGGCATTAATTCTGCTTTGCTCAGCACTGCTCTCCAGTTACAAGGGAAACAAAGAACTCGAGGAACCGGCACTTACTTCCCTCAAATGGTAATACAAGTTCTCCCCACATTCTCTTGCACCATGGTATTTTATTTGTTGTCCTTACTTAATTGCCATCCTTAAAATCTTGCAGATTGTTAATTGCACAGCGAAACCTTCAAATGGGCGAGGAAGGAACGAGGGACCAGGCAATCACAGCCATTATCAGAAACAAGGCAACAGGAATGGCTTATATCGGGCTGATTCTGTGGAATACCGTAATAATGAAGCCTTAACTCCTCGGATACATCAAGGGCAGAGGAAACCAGGCGTAGGGAATCACCCCAGGAGTTCAGTCGACGATCACCTTAAAGAACTCACCCACAGTGCATCATGTAAGATCGAATTTGGATCTGTTGGGAACTTGGCTGAAGAGGTGTTGTTGGGATCCACCACAGTCAGAGCCTCAACTCATTTGGGTTCTTCACGGAGAACACACGGACCAAATGCAGAAATTGCACCACCACAGGGGTATTATGATAAATCGATAATTCCTTTCACACCCGTTACCAACATAAAAAATCTGAATATCTTGTACTGATGGAGATATATCTCGAGTTTCAGGTCTGCAGAGTATGAGGAAGAGTTCCCTCCTTTGTGTTAATAGCAGCAGCATGTGTTTCTGGAAACGATGGTTCAACCTGTAAAATAGAGCGAAAAGAATAACGATGTTCTTTTCGAAAGAGTGAAGTGAACGACAATAATAATGTTTATAGTAGAAGAGTAGAGATGCTAGCAGCTAGTTAGCATATAGCTGAGAAGTTGTTAGAATAGTTGGAACATTTAACAGAAACGGCTGGCTTTTGCCTAGTTGTAGACAATCAATCTGAGGTTCCCCTTTGGACTGGAATGAGATTGGTAAGAGTGTAGAGTATATATATACAGTGGCAATTGTGCATTTTGATGTCTGGAAGACATCGGCTAGGCATGATTGCTGAACCAGTTTAACCTTAATCTGTTAAATTGACAACAGGTTCGTTGTCGTTTTGATCATGGTTGTGTCACAGTTTCAGTGTCCGCTTATTTCTATGTTGATTAAGTTCTCAGTTCTGAGGAAAAAACAACAACCCTACTTTTGGAAAGAAAAAAGAATGATAACATTAAAACTCATTTGTTGGCAAATGTTTGTGGGAGTTAAAGCTACACAAATTACGAACGAACGACTTTTGAAAAAGTTGAAAACTTATGATATAAGGTACTAGTATTATTATATTATTTTAGATTTTTTTAGATGGTTTACAAATTTAATAAAATGATGATTTTATAAAATTATACTATATTTCTTTTATTGAACAACCTATACATACTTAAAAAAATATTAGATATTATAAAATATTCTACTTCCTCCGTCTCGGTATAATTGTTACGTTTGATTTTTTGACACTATTCACTGTTTAAGTTTGATTCAAAATTTTATCATAGTTATGTAAGAAAAAACATAGTCAATTGAGATCTTGTTAGATTCCTCTAATCTTGTAGTTTTAGACAATCAAATTTTTATAATTTTTTATTGTACATAATTTAAGTTATTAACCATTAAAAATGAGTATTGGCATACGTGTCAGGTGGGTCCGTGACAAAAACAATGAGACGGAGGTAGTATTAAAAGATTACACTAATTTTTATTTTATTTATTATAATAAAAATTTGATTGTATTTGAGAATATATGAAATGGATAGTAATAGGAGGTACAAGTATCGTTTGTTTGATTCAATTATTGAAAATATTTTAAATAGATAATAGTACAAGGAATATGTAGTGTTTGTAGTACTCCTATTTGACAATATAGAATAATTAAATGGATAATAAAACAATACACAAGTAGCGTTTGTTTGATATTGGATAATACAACAAACTACAAGTGGCGTTTGTTTTGAGTTACAAAAATTTATTGGATGAAAATATTATGTCACATGTTTATATTGAAAAAAGAAAACATTATTGCAAACAAAATCACAATAATTCACAAAATATATAAAATATTTATAATACAATTTATTAATTATTATTATTATTATTATTATTATTATTATTATATATTAAATATGAACATACATCAAGAAATATAAAAATATTAATAATATACATATAAAATTAAATATGAATTTGTTTAGTACATCACCAAATACAAAATCAAAACCCTTTTGCAGTAATTCAGACATAACCTAATAAAAACACTTCCAGTCCACTTGTATATATGAAAAATTACACACCTTAAGTTTCCTCCTTTTGTCGTAATTGACTTTCCTTGTATGGATGATTAATGGGATTTTCTTTATCTTGTTATTGGAAGTTTATTATCCATTACTATATTTATTTTATTCTCTATTTCCTTATAATCCCTCGTGGCTGCTCGGATTTATTTCATGGTGACAAAGACATTGATTATTGTCTACACTCTAGACAACTTTGAAAACATTGATTTATGGTTAACAAAGACTTTCCACTTAAGACAATTTTAATTACTACCTCATATGATACTGTGGTCTGTGGATGTCATAGCTAGAGAGAAAATTAGAATCATTATAAGTGGGGTGGCCGGGTGGGATATAGGAAGTTGTAATAAAAAATAAAAAAAATAAAAAAATTAAGCGAAACAGCTGTCCAAATTAGAAATTTTGTGTAGCTCCCACTTCTTTATCTGGTTTCCAACTCTAAAAAACAAAAAATTTGTATCTGCTTCAGGTTATTTGTTACTATATTCGGACTTTTGATTGGGCCAGATATTTTACATTTGTTGGGCTTTACTGTTGGGCCCAAAATATCAAGCCCAAATAAGATCCAGTTGTCATTTTTTAATACTCCAACAGTATATTATTGCCGCTTTTACACATAGGGATTGTTAAATGTGAGTTTTCATTGATCAGTTGCTTAATGGAAAAAGGTCATTATATGCTTAAGGTTTTTAATTATTATGGTAGATTTTACTTTATGCATAATTTTCAAACTTGCTGGGTAATGAAGAGATAAATATTATTATCAAACCTATTTAATAGATAATTATTTAATTAATTAAAATTAAATGAAAAATTATATTACAAACAAAAAATTTATATTAGGGGTTTAATTATTGAAGAAAAATAAAAGTACTAGCTAGTAGTACTAGTAGTTATTGGAAGGATTGATTATGTTGCCATTAGTCAAGGTGCACATTATATAATGGGTGAAATAATATAAGCACAAAAGCATGTTACTAATACTACTACATGGTATATATAGTACTTATACTATTATATTGTTTGTGGCAGACATATCCAACCTTTTTCCAAACAATTATTTGCTTTATTTTGTGTACTAAAATGATCAAGTCCCCACCACATCCAACGCATATGTACTAGAACGTGTTTGTATTTTATTGAAAAACATTTTGGAGAAAATGAAGTCAAGAGTGGGATTCGATCAAATGGATGATAAATTGATTAATTAAAAAGTAGTAGTACTACCGGAGAGATCAGAGGACAACGACTTGTTTTTTTGTTATTTTATTTTATTTTTTAATTATCCCTTCATTCTTCATCATCATATATATATATATACTAGTGATTCCAGCTGTGCGATGCACAGCGTATTAAGGGCGTACAACTGCCCATGGGAAAAAAAAAAAAAAGAAACTATTGTAGGTGAGTGCCCTAAATAGATTATGCATTAGACCAGAAACTGATGTGAAAGACCTAAAATTATATTGTACCTTTGTACAAGGGCCATCATATTCTTTTGTTACAGTACCAATGCCCTGCTACGATGCCTTATTTGTATTGTGCTCCGATGCCTTATTTGTATTGTGAATGGCAGACTTCATAAAGTGAAAGAGTAGATTAGTAGAAGCTCAGCAAGATTAATCAAGAAAAGAAAACTATTAACAATTTCTAAAGTGATTCAAGCAATAGTAATTCGGACACCTTCAAGTCTAGATAAACAAACAGAATCAATCAAACACTACAATTCAATAAGAAGTAACAGTGGTCGTTCATTACCCTATAAGAATATAGCAACACTAAGATTCAACAGAATTAGCAAACATTGCTCTTTACAATCAACAACCACATCATCAGATAAACAAATGACATTGGATAAAGTGTAAGTGAACAACAAAGAAATCTTTGCAGAGAAAAGGGAAACGAAGTAAGAAAGGAGATAAGTTGAATCGCGATTTCGTTTCATATACAAGTTTAAAACCACACTGGAAAAGTCTCCAATTTCCTGTGCTGTAAGCCTGAAAACAAATTGCCAAGATGAAGGGAAAAGTAAAATTGGCAGCAATGACCTGCGGCTGCCTTCCGTTCTGACTGTGCGTTTGCCATTCTTTTGGAACGCGGCTTGGTAGATAGGTTGTGTCGATCTGAATGCTGAGGCGCAAATGCTCTTAATGAGTTTTGAAAGGAATTCAAGCAACACTTTAGCAACACTGAGTTTTGTGCCAACCTGAAAAGCAGACACTTTAAACGCTCAACGACATAGGCGAAATTGTAATGACAAATTTTTTTTCTTTTTTAAAGGTACATGGATGGTTGGCACAGGAGGATTAATTGAAAAAATGTACCAGCGACATTCACACCCCACAAAAGTTACTTCAACAGAAAGAAGATAATAGTCGTGTATACTTAAAACTATCTAATAAAAAATAAATGTAGTAACCTTTCATACACGGATGACAGAGTTAGCTACATTGGCCTAATGTTTGTGTATCCAGGATACTTACGCTGTATGGACACACAACGGTTTAATGGTAATCCTGACAGTGAAGCGGAACTGTCATATAGTTTTAGTCTTACACCTGAGGTGGAAAGTTAAAAGTAGAATCTAACATCATGACAGAAGAAAATTTGTTGAAATAAATATCTGTCAAGGAAAAGACTCATCAGATCACGAAGCATACCTGGGGAGCTAGATCATAGATCAACTTTGAGTCTTCTCCATACTTCCCCATAACAGACTCTCGCAATTCAGACACAGGGGTATTTAGAGGCATGACCCCATGTCTTTTGAAAACCTCAGTTATAATTGCAAAAGCTCTCTCTCTAACTGCCATGTGCTCTTTTGTCAAATCCCTAGTGCCCTTCACAGCGGAAAAACAAAATGTTTTTGATTTAGTAAGGCAATATTTTTCTATTGTCTCCTTTGATCTATGGCATGGAATAGGATAACTGCATGCAAACATATATAGTTGGGAGTACTTCTCGGATCTCATTCAATCATATGCCCAGGCTCAACATATATATAGGATAATTATGTATGGTACATTAGGGATGGATTCGCAAAGAGTTCACCTGCTGGGACACAGATATGGTGAATGTAGATCAGACCTCAGCTTGGGACTGCACGCCACCGACCCTGTCAAGCTGAAAAGGTAATGCAACAAATAGATTAGCTAAGTGAGATGCACAGGTAGCAGATGAAGGGTCAACATTTAATTATAGGCCAGGCACCTGTTCGTGGGAATTTAGATATTGCCACCTTCTACTGAGACAAATAGAAAGGAAAATAGTACAGTTAGATTTCAATACGCTACGTCGTTGATTAAAACAATAATTAGAAATTCTTGCAACCTTTCTTATAATAACAAATAATAAAAAGTAGATGGAAGCTAACCATTCGTGAATAAATGTAATAAAAAGTAGAGGTCGTCCGTAATGAGCAAAGGATAGTATGGAAAATGTGTAGACATATATGTAGAAGTAGCAGGCTGTACGCTTTCCAGCTAACCACCAAGAATAAAGCATAACAAAAGAGCTGAATAATGCAAGGGCTACACAGAGCAGCAGGAGTTGGATATCTCTCAAGGTATCCTCAGCACCTTCAGGTTCATTGTGTGATGGCCTTCTCGTTCCACATCTGGGAAAAAGAGAGCAACTGTGTACTCCACCTGCCACGGCAGAAATCGGCTGGTTTGGTCATGAAAGACACATATCGTAGGCCCATTGTCCCAAATATTTTGCTCAGAGCAGGTAAACCATAAATATCAGAAAGCAAAGCCATAACTCAAAATATTAACAAGATCAATATTCCCATAAACTTCTAAAAATATGCAACAACAGGAGCTGATTAGTTAATTTTATTTAGGCAAGAATAGCTTTGTATATTTCTAACATTCAACTATGTCTCCCTAAGAAAGCTTAAATGGGAAAGGTCAAAATGGAAACAAACAGCTTCTTTCTGGAAAAGGCTGGCATGCCGATTCATAGGATGCTTAGGGCCCAAAAAAAGGGAAAAAAACAACAGCAAAGTATTCAGAAGTTAAAGCTCGTGAATCAATGTTGTCGTATGGACTTGATCGGCAATGAAAATGTGCCAAGGAACAAAAAAAACATAAGATGGGGAAAATTTTAAAACAAAACAAACACAAAAGCAAAAACAGAAAAAGGAAATCAACCAAAAAGGGACAAGCGGTCACAGGGGAAAAACAAGCCCATTCTGTGGAAAGGAAACAAGCGGTCACAGGACATCCAGAATTTATAGAAGAAAGAAACGAAAGAAGCGGCCATAAAGATTGAGCTGCAAAGCGATTTTTTTCCGTATTACAAAATGTTGTGGAGGTTGAATTACATTTTGAAAAGTGTAGGGAAGTAATGAATGTATGCAATTAATTACATGCTCACAACTGTACGGGCGCTTATAATCTGAATAGCCTTGCACAATAAAGGGACATCGTGCCTTGGCTTATGAGTAAACCAGCGAAGGTATCAGAATAACTATTGACCCCTAAATGCAGAAGCAACAGCATGTAAAAGGAAGACGGATGTGAAACAGATGATGAAGGAAGTGAATATCCCAGTGAAGTACCTGAAATACGTAATTGCGAGGCAGAAAACAGCAAGCTTACACTCAAAAGGTTCCTCAAAAGAAGTATCTTCTGTGTTCGCCTGCAATAAATCCCAAAAACTATGAAAATCATTCTTCTTCTTTTTCCTGGCATAAAATCGGTAGTAAATCTCAGTAGGAACATTACAATATTTCGAGTTCATGATAAAAAAAAATAAGCTTCATTAATCAATGCAAAATTCTATAATAGCCAGTCAGTAATTTGTTTATATGATATTAACATAAGGGTAGCCAGTCATCAATTGTATAATAAATGTATGCAATTAGTTACATGCTCGCAACTGTATATGCTCTTATAATCTGAATAGGTTCCCTCAATACAGGGACATCTTGCCTTCACTTATGAGTAAACCAGCGAAAGTATGAAAATAAGTATTGGCCCCTGAAATTAGAAGCAACAACATGTGAAAGGGAGAGGGATCTGAGACAAATGATGAAGGAATTGAATATCCCATTGGAATACCCGAAATATATAATGGCAAGGCAGAAAACATGCTAGGAAATTATAGTGGCGGGACAGCATAAGTAACAGAAATGGAATCAAAAGGCTATATGGCTCTGCAGTTCACCAACAGTCCTGATGCCATTGTATATATACACAGGAAACGCGAGCCCCCTGATACACAATATAGCTGTAAAGCACAAAAAGATAGCATTAGAGAATTAGTCTGAATGCAATAAATGAATGGCCAATGCAGCTCCAAATTTCCCCAATTAATAGATGGAACTTACGGCTAGATTAACACCAGCCAAACCATTATTCATGAATTATACGTATACACACCTAAACATTGGGGAAAAGAATCATGACAGATAAAAGAATAAAAAGTGAAGACAAATCATTATTTTATATTTATAGGGATTCACATTAGTACGCACAGGGTAGACATTCCAGGAATGGGAATGTCCTTTAAAAATTAAAAGTAGAACATAGCAATTATGTAACGTAACCCCATACAGCAATAGGATGTAAATAGAAAAAAGGGAATACCTTTCCGGGATGAATGATGCATGACAAAAAGACAACAACTGAGCACATTCGCAATAGCTCAGAAATAGCCAGTGCTAAAGGGTAAATGACTCTTCATGCGCAATAGGTGAATTTTAAAAATAGGCAACTCCAATAAGTAATCATGTACAAATGAGTTACGGGACAAAATAGTGAGCAGGGATTGGGAGAGGAGACGAAGCTTGAAGGATTTGTTTATATACTATGTTCTTTGTCCTGTTCAGACCAATATTTTGAGTTGAAGGGCGGATAAGAATTTTAAAGTGAGAAGCGGACCTGACCCGGGATAAAGCAATATACAATTGGCCATGTGAGAACACAGGTTCTTTTCTTTTCTTTCTTTATTTTGGGTAGGCTTCAGTACCAATAGTATGAAGGTACTGAATAATAACCATTTTTTAAAAAAAAAAGAGTATAATACTGTATAAATTATGTAAACATCAATATCAAAAGAATTAGAACAGAAATTAAAAATGGCTATATGAATTTGAGTTGCAGCTCATTTCAGGCAAAGAGAACTAAATTATCTTTCAGGCCTAATCATGATATATTTCCTTCATTATGATTTTTGTAATCTAAACAAACGAAAAAGCTAACCATCGTCCTGCATCAGAATGAAATACACCAACGAGCTCTCATTGTTCAACTAACTGTTATTGACCTAATTCTCAAGGACTATAGCAGCAGTGTGGAAGATATATTCTAACCAATTAAGTCTCGAGATCCATTGCACTTAAGCTATATCGTATATTAATCACACTCAAATAACAAAAATCATATGTGCAAAAGAAAATAATAATTATATTAATAACCACCATCGCCACCATCACTCACCAAATCCATAACACAATTTGGAAACACGAAGCATCCATCAATGCATATTAGAAGGTTGAAAAGTTTTGTCAGATATTTGATATTGCCATTTTCAAGTCAAGCCAGTCAAAAACAACATCCATCAGCCCATCACACAGAATCAGTTTCAATTTACAGTGATCATATTCCTACATCTAAGAACTACTCAACCACTATCCCTAAACCCTAAAATCTCTCAACTACATTCTCAAATTCGACCTAAAACTTTGAATACCAAAACCAAATCAGATCCTATAATCCAATCCAAGGGAAAGAAGGAAAAAAAAAAAGAGAAAAAAAAAGAAAAAAAAAAGCTACCAAGCACATCATAGCTAAAGATCGTAGAAAATAAACGACACCAATTCCATTTCCAACAATTAATCATTCCCATCAAGCGAATCAGGGCTAGAATAAGAAAGTATAAGTGCACAGAAAAGAAAGAAAACCTTGAGAATCTTAAGCTTCACGCTCCCGTAAACGATTTCGAACATGAAAGCCGAAGCCCTAGCAACCTGCCATTCATCGAAATACAGACATATTCTCACACATCAATACACAAATACTACGAAGCTTGTCAACATCTATTGGTGTGAAAATAGTAAGGGCTTGAACATTCAATAATCCACAATTTACTTGATCAAGCAAGTTGCTAAGCATGAATCTTAATCTACAATTTAAAAGAAATATTAGAGTATGCCATTTGAGGACTCCACATCGGAAGAGCAGGATATGTAATCCGAGAACAAACTATGTTCAGGAGATAACAAAGAATATGCGAATGATCCATATACAGAATTATAAATTAAGAATAACCAATCCAATCGATTTTACACACGAAAATATGTCATAGTTTAAAAACAAGCAGTATGAAAAAATCAATCGCCATAAACTATAGTGACCGCCAAGGATGCAAAAAACGAAGACCCACAGAAAAAACAATTCTGAACAAATCTGAGGATTGTGTAGCCACACATTTTGTTAAACCAAGACTAAATGATCGCAGCCTCATAATTCAAACCCACAATCACATTTCCTACAAATCGCCTGACTCCCCAATTGAAAGAGCCACACAAAGACATAATTAATTTGGATGAAATCATGGATAAGATTACCTGGAGCGGCTTACGAACCTGAGAAAGAAGATCCAGCGAATATCTCCCGAGACCCGATTACATCAATTCAAGTCCCTCTTTTCGCATACGACGACCATCTTTTAAGTATAAAGGCGCAACCTACCACAAATATCAAAATAAGCAGTTTGTTAGATCTAAACAAGATCTGTGATCTTAATGTGTTTGGTCAACAAGAATTGTTAAAGTAGCACAATTTTACCGCAACCTACATTTGGAAATACCAAGTATGCTAGGCCAAAACCTGGGGCCTCTTCATCAATCCTGAACAAAGGGAAGCCTGAAATCTTTGGAAGAGCAATTCAGAGAATAGGTTAAACCCTTTAAAAGCTTCAGTTAAAGGCAATATTGGATTAAACTTAACGGAAACGGCCTAAAACTCCCTTTCGCAATACCACAATTCGCATCAGAATCAATCAAAGTATTTCATTTGTGATAAACAATTTCTATATAAATAAGAAAATGATTGGAATTTTAAAAACAAATTAATGACCAGATGTCGATATTCCAATTGTAGGTGATATTAAACGGAAAAATTGAACGAAACTGTAAATGCACCATTCGACAGGGGCTTTTTCCTGACAAAATTGGAATCTCGAATTGAAGTAAACAAAGAATCAATAACACCAGACGAACAAAAACAGAAATGATAGAAACGTAATTAGCAATAAAGCAACAAGAAAAAAAAAATAAGACCAACAATTGGATGAAGACAACAGTTTGAACAAACAGTGCTAACAAACAGTGAAATCGAAAGCAGCGCCGTCTTCCGATTTAATTAGTGGGAACAAACATTGCCAAATGCCTGAACCCACTATCGCCAGTACATCGTTGGCCTAGAAAGGAGATAGGGCAATGGCGACAACGGTACACTGAGGCGGAGATAGGAGCGACACCCGACAGAGATGATGCTACGAAGAGGGCAGAGACGCAGACGCGGCGGTCGGCAGGTGTCTCACGTACAGCGGCGGCAGGTGGCTGACGGACGGCGGCGCTATCGTCGGACGCGGGAGAGGAACCCTAAAACGATCGATGGAGAAGAAGCTAAATCCAGACAGAAATCAAAACCCAACCTAAAAAGAACGGAAACCGATGCGGTAGGGGTTTGGAGGAAGATGTTGAGTTGACAAAAACAATTAAGCTCCCATCGAAATGGAGCTTCGAGATAGGGTTAGATGAGATTGGTGAGGACGCTTACGGGGACGGGATAGAGTCAGATGAGAGACGAACGAGAGAATTTGATAACTCGATCAAACCGATGTGAATAAAATTTGGATCTAATGGCCAGCATTCCATTTCACCTGCAATTTCTAATCAAACGGCCAAAAATCAATTCAGAAATGAAGGGCCACGATTTCAATTTAATAATGATCCAACGGACAATAATCCAATTCCACTTGGCCAAATTTTTTTCATACTCTCTTATAATATAGACTAGTCAAACACCTGTGCGATGCACAGTGTAAAAGGGATATACAACTGCCTATGGAGGAAAAAAAAATAATTATAGGTAATTGTATGGGAGTTCCTATTTATAACAATTTGTTTCCAAAGTAATTGGCACGAAAGACCTACTAACTTTTAGATAGTTGCAAGACAGTTCATTATCAGTGGTTTTTTTTGGGAGGAAACGAAGAAAAGCCAAACTCTTTTATTTCCACAAAAAAGCACATGAGACTGTTTTGAATGATTCATCAGTAGGCAGATGAATTTTAGCTTCCATTTCTGATGGAAGTTAGAACCTAGTTAATGCCGCAATTGTTTGTTACCCCAAAACACCAAAATGCTAGAAAAGTTATAAAAAATTTACCCGATCATAGAGGAACAACATCTTTTGTTCATCCTTCCATATTAGTGTCTTGCTAATCAAATTTTCCATCATTCCTGAAAATTGAATGCTCGTTAATATAACCTCTAGAAACATATAAGTTTCAGCAATGATGAACATCAAAGAAAGCCTCAAGAGTTACCTGGAATCTTATTTATAGTAATTCTAGCATGCTCTGCATGTTTGAGGTTTATATGCACACCTCTTCCAGCACTTTAGCTGTTATCATCGTAGGGATCAATAGGGATTATACTAAATGGTAATGAATATTGTTGAGACGGGAAACATATAAGCACCCTAGACAAATAATTTCAAAGAAAAATATTACGATAGACATCAAATGAAAGAACCCAGGGATTATGAATGAACATGAAACAGGATAATAAACTATGCAATTATATGGAAAGTGCACCACATCAATGAGATGCCATCATTGCTTGGTTACTTTATTGTAATCTTCAAGCCACTTTTCCTCATCACAAGCAGAAACCTATCTCCCTATCTTTTCCATTATCTCTTTACGGGTAAATGCTTTCTCTTTGGCTTTCAATATTTGGGCTTCAATGTTTGCCAACAGTTCACATGGATCCACCAAACGTGTAAAAAAACTGTTACAACTTTTGAGAACACATATAGGAGTGAAGGAGGAGAGGGAGGCAGAGAGTTAATTACCAGCATCCACGAAGGGATTTGTTTTCTCAGCATCAGTGTTTTTAGCACATCTGATTTTTGACTACACATAAGAATATGTAACAGCTTATCATGTATAGAAATTCCTACAGATTGAAGAATAGCAAAGTGTATTAACAAGAGACATTTCTAGTGTTCTATTCTTCCCTACATAACATATATTTTACTTTTTCTAGAGTTAATGTGACTTACCATAGGGGTCTTCGTGCTTCCAACCTATTGAGATTTTCAGTCATAAATAAAAAATGAAAATATTTGTTAGTGATGTGCAGTATTTCTTATATGATACTTATTACATTCAAAGAAGTTTAGTTACATACTTACATTTAATTTACAAAGCAAGTATGTAGTGTTGAGGAAGCCAAAATCAACCAATATAAAATTTATTTAGAGCTGAAATTTTCTAACATCCGCAAAGCAACAGAAACAAATATGAAATACACGGATTTAAAAAATAACCTATGAATTTAATTTAATAACAATGGAGAATATTCTGTGAGCTCGAGAAAGATGGAGAAGCAAAAAGATTGGAGGCAACACTGGAGATGTGAATCTCTTTCCCAGATAATTAATGATGCTGAAGGCTTAGAAAATATTGAACATCATTAACTATAGATTTTACATGTGGTTTACAATAATGAGGACGTACAACTGCCCATGAAGAAAAAAGAGAATAATTATAGGTAAGTGTACGTGGGTTCCCATCCACAACAATTTTTTTGTATAGGATTCACCAATAACATATATCTCAACCAATAACATATATCTCATTCGTATTCCGTTACTTTTCATCACCACCAATATTACCATTATAATCCTTCATGCAAGAAAAAACTAACTAAGGCCAAACAATAAAGAATACAGGAATACTATAACAGAACTACAAGTTCTCATTATATTTCACTTGAAGATGAACTAAAAAGACATACCTAAGCAAATAAGCTTTCTTCAACTGTCTCCTAGCTGCCTAAACTTGCTTGCTTGAATCAAAGACCAAATGAAGCACTCGTATTACTGTAAGATATAAACAAAAACCTCCCCTAGATTAAAATTCAACAAAATAAGCCAAGCCAAACACTTACCTATAACATTCAACTGAGAGTAGTGAAAAGCATTGCCCAGCTATTTAAAGAAGTAAATTCAATTTAACCCATTTTTCCTAATATAAGAAACAATTAAAGCAGCTTGAACTGTAATCACAAAATCAGAGTTGTAAATACCATTACTAAATACAACTGCCCATGGAAAAAGAAGAAACAATTGTAGGTGAGGATACGTAGTTTCTAGTTTCTTTATATGATAGTTATTATGTTTAAACAAGTATTGTTATATTTAATTTACAAGGAAAGTGCGCAAGGGAAGTATGTAGGGCGGAGGAAGCAAAAACTAAATAATATAATTTTTTCTAGAGATGGAATTTTTTAACACCTGCAAAGCGAAAGAAACAAATGTGAAATACACAAATTTGAAATACATATTTGATGTGAGATAGGGCGGGGAAGTGAGCCCACACTAAAGTAAATTGTAAGAGGCATGGGTCATTTGTTGAACGAAGTAATATAGTACATAACTATTAATAAAATCAATTGTGAAGCAGTAATGTATCAACTTCTTTTACGAACTTCAACAAAACCTAAAGAAAAGATTAATAAAAAAGAGTTAGGAAAAAAGATTCAATCATCTACATTTATACACCTGGACTATATAGGAAATTTATGTATAATTTTCCCATGATGATACATAAGAAAACAAATACTCAAAAGTAAAAAGCGAGAACTCACAAGGTCCTGCATTTTTTTCTGGTAGAATTCGAGCTTCTCTCGGGACTCTAGAATCACTTTCCTTGTCATCAATCTAGTATAGTAGTATTGATACGAATGTCAAACAAAGTCTCACAAAAGTTCCACTTTCAATTATGCAAAGGCCAGGGGATTAGATTCTATAAGGTTAAGTTTCCATGGAAACAAATGGCTATGATTGAAATTTATAAGGTAAATTATATATTAGAAAAGTTCCAGCCACAAAAATTATCGAGCAAACTCGCTAATTTTCTTTCTATCGCCTGCATAAGCAACAACATCAACTACAGATATCGCAGCATCCGACATGAAGGTAAAAAAGGTAAACACAAAAACCACAATAACACCGCCTAAGAGCACAAGGCCTTTAAGAATTTGTTCGAGGGGGCGAATGTACCAGCCTTATTATAATGAGCTATCCCTGTAGCTTGTCTTCCTCCTGGACTATATCAAGATATCAACAGTAAAGCAATATTCATTCTGTTTCGAAAATAAAAGAAAGAAAGAGCTATTTATTCTAAAGTGCTTTGAAGAGTATGCTTAAAAGTAGTGTAGTCACATTCACAATTTCACATAATAGAAATAAGAATGATGAACAAAAACTGCAGATAGCCAACTCTTAAAGTAAATCAGTCTTTAAAGGGATCTACTCTCGACCAATGATTCATGAAAGATAATATAAGAAGATACCTGGGAAAGAGAGCTGCATCTCTCAAAGCAAGTTTTTTTTACTAACAAATTTACTCCATCCAGTGGTCGGCAAATGTTGCCTTGGGCAGGCTGAAATTTAAACAATTCAAACTGGTCAAAATTATTACACGCCTTAGAGAAAACCTTGCACTACAAAACACATACTGTGTAAATGTGTTTGAATTTCCATTCCACTCTACGGAGGTCTTTGGGAGATCCTGAAGGACCATCAATTAAAAAAACAAGTTAAGACACAGAAGAACCTGTCGACAAGCAAACACACAATTACACCATTTGGATCAGTAACAGGCGCAAAAAAACCTGTGTAGCTCGGACTCTTCAAAAAGGGTGGAGTACCCGTGTCCTCCGGACACGACACCGACACTGGTACGATCCTGGGACACTGCACAATTAGCTAGTCCTTTTGGAGCACAATCCAAAATGGCAAGTGTCCGCCACATATCCCCGCACCCGTGTCGGACACCCGTACCCGAGTCCAAGCAACATAGAAAAAAACTGATGGAATTGGAATTCAAAATGGGCCTGAATAAATACTGAACACTCAACAATAATATGCTCACTATATAGCCTAACAAAGAAGAGCCTGCAATATGTTAGAAAGGTTGTGGCTAAAATCCAAAGCACCAAAAAGAGTACCTAAGCAGCAAAAGATATTATCACAGCACAATACAGAAAATACTATGGGGAATGTATACAGACATTATAACAAACACGTTGTGGCCATGAGTAATGCAACAATGATGGCAAGCCCATGATGAATTTAGAATCTCCAAGCCAAAATTTGGCATGTAAAACATTAATGTGTAACCTTTGGCATATGGAAATTGAATGAGCAGATTTTGGCTACTGTTTTGTTATGAAGTTGGCCACTGCAAATTCTCTTATTTACTGTTTTGAATGTATTACTGACATGAGATTGTGTGGTACTGGACTACTGGTTTTTTAATAGCTATTGGACTACTGTCAATTTTGTTTTTGAATAGCTTCTAAATAAGAGAATTGGCAGCTAAAAACCAGTACTGGAAATAAGAGAATTGGTTTTGAGTTAACCAATTGGCAATAATTTTTAGAAGTTAAAAATTGGCAGTACTATTGAATAGATTCATAAATAAAATGGTTCATATACAGCTTCATAAATAAGAGAATTAACAGCTAAAAAACAGTACTGAATAGCTTCATGAACAGTAATTATACATGGAGCAACTAAAAACCATAGACACATAACAGAACACAGCAAGAAGCAGAAGCAATTGGTGAGGTGCTTGCACCAATATATATAAGAGCTCGAAGCACAAAGAGCAGAAGCAACAGCAAGACAAGTATTTATGCATCCCTTTCAAAAACATAATAGCAAGAACATAATAAAAAATGCAATAAGAATGGCAAACAAGCAAAATAAAAAAAACATATAAATGAAAATAGCAGTGTCATCTTAAGAAATCTAATCCTACTTGTGATTTATTAAATCTGGTTAATGCCCACAGCTTCATTCAACATGGTATGACTGGCGCAGGGAAGCTGTGAAACTGGAATACATGAAAGAGTAAACAAAAGAAAAGTCAATGCCAAATATATTGGCACACCAGTGGAACCCAAATTTTCATTAACCACGATCAGGAAGAGGTTTGGACAATGAATTCTAGGGAAACAAAAAAAGAGTTGCCTAATGCATTCCCGCTGACAAATTCATAGAACTCCAGGGAGTCACTGTAAAATGAATGCCATTAACCACATATTTAGTAAGCAAAAGTATCAAAAATACAATAATCACGATCAGCAGAACGTTATAATGCCATTTACAACATATTTAGTAGCCTGAAGTATTTAAAACCATTAACTGAACAAATCAAACGAACCTAAACCAAACAATCTGCAGCCCAAACATCCTCCTCGAAGCACACAACCCCCAAATTCCCTCAACTGAACACACAGAAGCAAATTGCTACATCTTTTTCCATTATCAAGAAAATACAACCTCAATTCGTCCATTGATAAGCAAACTGCTATATCTTTTTACTTTTCTTATGTTTGAGTCATAGACATTAGAAAAGAAGTAAATTAATGCCCTTGTGTGTTTCTTGAATCAAAATATATAACCTCTCTTCTATTTTCCTCATTTGAGATAATAAAAAATACATGCCATGAAACGGTGAAAGTACCTTGGTTATTTCAATACTGTTGGTGAAATCAAGTTCCTTGGGATCAATCTCATAGTCGGGTACCTGCCGGACATTATCAACATGCATTGGGGCCATCGAATGAAACAACAAGTCCCCAAATAGTGCAAGAGTAGATGAAAACAGTTAGTAAAAAGCAAGCTTGTACACCGAAAGGGAAAAAAAATGCAGAGTTTTCATTAAATAAATCACTAACCAATTGGTTAGCACCATGCTTCTCCAAAAGTTTGATCACTTCATGATTTTTATAGTGCGTCCGCAAGAGGCTGACAAAGAAAATGACAGAGATAAATGAATATAAGATTAGATTCAACAAATTGGATTTTAGATCCAACACCAGCATATACAATGTACACAAAACCTGGAAGCAATTTGTGGAAAAGGGTTTCTAGATTCCTTAGAATTAACTGACGAATGAGCAATTTTGGTCTCGTCAAGATCCATTTACAAAGAAAAGAAATAAATGCAAGTATATCTACAATCCAATAGAGCTGCAAAGTCAAACAAAGAAGCATAACTTACAAACTACAATCCAATGTGCAGTTAAAAACTACAATCCCATATCTAAATATGACATGGTTAGAACAAGTCAATGAACACTAAATAAGTACCTAAGTCATATATAACTGAACTATGCCTGGCAAAGCACCTCAAAGACCGAACACCTTCCAAAATCATCTTCATTAGGGTCTAGGGAGCAATTTCGGCTACCTCGACCTAATTTAAATTTCTTCTTGCCTAGTATCCCTTCTTTGTGAAACGCCCTACAAAAAAGTAAAATGTAATCAAATATATAGGTGGGAATACCAGAGTAAAGACTTAACACCATTGAGATGATACATACTATATTTGATCAAGTATTTGCACCTTATATGCTCCCTGATATTCACCAACATGATCACTTATTGGAAACTTAAGATTTGCCAAGACTTGAAACTTGATCACTTGCACCTAAATGACATTCTAAAAGCAGTTATTGGTTAATGGTTGTTTTTCTAACTAAAAAATATAAAACATAATATATTAGTAATGCATTCCAAATGATCAGTTTTGCTTATTATATGTCATTGACAAACCTGATTTGTTATAGCATAACAATCTATATCATCATAATGCCCCATGGTAAATAACACTATTGATCATGCCAAACAGGAAAATATGAGCTATTCAGACCATATCTAGTGGCTTGTCATGGAGAATTAATATTCTGACCACTTGTAAATTGAATTGATCATAATGTAAGAACTTATTCAAGAACTCAAATAACATTCAATCTCGGAAGCAAAGCGACATGAAGCTATAGCAGATGAAATTACTGATTTGGATTAAAAATTAAATTTGTGCATTATATGCTCCAAGAATAAGTTTAACTTTTTATCAATCTTAAAGCTAGCAGATGAACACGCACCTAAAGACAAAATAGATATTGAGTCGAACCTCCAGGATTTATACCCATAGCAGCTCGCTCTAGAATATTCAAACCCGTAAAGCGTGCAAGAGTTCCTGAAGGCATTGAAATTATTGAACTTTATACCATGGAGAGAAGTAGCTCGTAACAAGATTCAGCTTACAGGCATGCATTCATATGACCTAAACTTTAGCAAGGAGCAAAAATCGAGTCGAAGGACATGAAACACTGTTTCAAAGTAATCACAAAACCAACAGCTAAAATTAAGGACGAAAGCTTAAGAAACCATTCTAGATTTAAAATAATATTGAAATAATACTGAAACCATTTCAAATAATACCAATAGTTTATAAACAATACAAATTCAAAAATAATGAAACCATTTAAAATAATACCAATCTAAGCTATTAGAATAGTAGCAGGTCCCTTGAAATTAAAGTTGATCAAAGTTTTGAACGAGGGCACAGAACTTGAAACCTTATTCTACCTGTGAAAGGCCACCGCCAGTCTCCGAGCGGATTCTGCATAACATCCAACAGTTATACTCCAATCAAGTGCAAAAACCAAAAAGTACAGCACATATTTATACCACATACTAAAATGAAAGGAGTTGGATTAAAAAAATGCAATAGCATCATTCACACACTTATTGAAGAACTCAAGCTGCCAAAGAAGTCAACTAAAAAGATTCCAATTAGTAAAGGAAAAGATTGAGACTTACTTGTGATCTGAAGGCTTTGGCATAAGTTCATAGACTTCACAGAAACCGTGTAATAATTGTTCCTCGTCAATTGTTCTGAAGGATCTGGCATAAGTCCAAATAACAACATGAAATAATTGCATGCTCTATTAAAAAAATATAAAAAATAAAAATAGAAATCATGTAATAAGAAAATAGATCACAGCAAAACCAGAATTGGAAAATACTTGACTCGAATTTGATCAAGCCACTCAATTTTCTTTCCAAACATCGTCAAATATCATGCTATTCAACATACATTATAGTGTATAATATGATGATTATGTTTAACTGTAATATGTGAATTGGTCAAGAATTTGATCACAAATGTATTTTTTGGATCAATTCAATACAATACAAATTACGAATTTATGATCTAAACTTTCTAATGATCAAACTTGAGCAGTTCCTACAAACTTCTAAATTTATTTAGCTATAGTTAGAATCAAGTATAGTCTAACATAAGCTCAAACTTGGAACTTATGTTCTCAACTCGCCCTTGAGCTCGAGCTTGAATTTGAAAATTTTACATTTAAGTCAACCTAGCGAGAATTTTAGTACTCGAACTCCCCATATCTTGCCTAAGACCGAATTCTCAAATTAGTAATTCATTAACTTCATAGAAACCTCCGAAAATCAAAGGGTTAAAACTTGCAAGGACTTTCCCTCCTAGTTATCTTTATCAGCTTTCAGTGACTTTTTTCTTTCTTTCTTATTTATTTATTTATTTATTTAATTTCAGATGACCAAAGGGAACCACCAAGTTAATTAAGACATACTAAAAAATTCAGTTCCTATTTCAATCCAAAAACCATCATTAAAATTCACTCAACGTAAGCTGCTTACAGAATCAACATTGGATAGAACTGGCTTTTGATCCCCGGCAGCTATCCTTGACTCTACCATGCTTTCCCTCTCGGGAGAGGATCTTGCCACCAGTGGCGGAGCCTGAAATATAACTCAAGCAATAAGATCCTATATTACATTCGACCACAAATAGCATGAAGTGTTGGAAATGACTTCCTACTCACCATAAGATCTATTTCAAACTTCTCTTCTTTGTGATTTTCCAAAGCAGACACCATTGAGTTCCTAAATTCCAGAAACATCATCAAACCAATTGAACAAACCCAATAAAAATTAGATAAAAGAAAAGTACAAATCCTCCCAACTTCAGCTCCGATTTCAGTGCCTGAATTCAGCCTCCATTGACGATTTTCGAGTCTCAATTTCGGTGGCAATTCACAATGCCCAAAATCAACATCCCGAAATTCAAAGAATGTGTAGACCAAAGAAAACGAAAATCAACATCACAGCCTGCGTATTCATAAGTTGAAGAACAAAACAGTAGTAAAAATATTACCGCAATGTTTGGGAACACCAGATGATCTAGCCCGAAGGTCTTTGACGATCCAATCGCTATTCCGGAGGCGGCGCTATAAGAGTGCAAAATAAGTAATATAAAAGATGCTGACCTGAATAGCCCTCAAAATATATTCTACATGTCATCCCAGTACAATAGCAATCATACTCCGCATTACGTTAATATACAATTCCTCTTTCACATAGAAGCATGGTAGTAAAAATGCTCATATATAGCTACTACGAAAAGCAGCCTTTGCAACGCTTTCTAATGCCTCCAGTAGTGGAGATGAAGCCTCCCTGTTTTCAAGTTCGACTCTGTCGCTGACATCTCTAAGGAATGAGAGGTGTATCTCCGAATTCTAGAACAAGGGGTGGTTAATTACTTCTATGGCCTTTGGCCTAGATACCACCAAAAAATAGGTTACAGAGATGATGATGATGATGATATTGATTATAGTTGACAGCTATATAAATATAATTGAAGAGTTACCACATTTTTGGATCGGGGTCCAGAAGTTGAGAGATGAGATTAGTAGCTTCAGGGATGTTTTCAATCAAGAACAGGTCCTTCCTATCGTTGACTATGTTAACATCACGTTCAAAGCTTTCTCCAAAAGGATGTTTCCCACCGGGCATGCAGAAAAAGAGGATGCAGCCTAGACTGAATAAATCTACAGCTCGAGTCTCGCGTTGATGACGTATCTGTTCAGGGGCTTGCCACACTGAACTACCGGATCCTATTTAAAATACATGAGATTGAATAAAAATCAATTTTGTCATGTCTTTCATGACTGAGAACTACTACAAATTATGAACTGACAAAAGGTGCTCACCAGTAGCAGGCCTGGTTAATGATGACATGTCTCCATCTAAGTGCTTGCTGATACCCATATCTGAAATTTTAGAAGATATAATACGATCTTTGACGACGAGAACATTTTGAGGCTTTAAGTCCCCGTGAACAATACCCAGTTCATGCAAGTGAGCAAGTCCACAAACAATGTCCCTGCAGTTTGGCATGTATTATAACATTTTAAAATTCCTATGATGGCTACAAAGCAGCCCCGAAGTATTAGATTCGATGCAAAAGCATGACAATGGTTGCTACAGATCCATTAAAGCTTCAGACAGGGAAAGAAATAATCCATTAGGAAAAAAAATAAGAAAAGAAAAGAAAAAGAAAGTAGATAGATGTGGGGGAGCATATTAAACTAAATAAAACCCACTTTATGCATTTAAACACGATACGATTGAACATTATTTTTCAAAAAATACTACAAGTGAACATTCTGTAAACAGAAGACAAATATAATTAAAAATCAAAGGAGCATATAGAGAAGAACCCAAAGCAGAACTATATAATGAGGCTGAAAAAAAATCAAGTAATTACCACATTGTAATTGCAGAAGAATTCGGAGTATGATGTGATTTGAAAGAGTCCACCCCAAACAATGACATATATAAACACCTTAAATGTTCTCTTGTTAGAGCTATCGGCTATCTCTAACATCTTATTTTGATCTTTTTAATACAATAAGGCACAGTTCAGCTCAAGCATTTCGAAAGCACCTAACCTAGGGTTTGCCTCTAGTCATCTTGTATCAAGTCATAGATGCCAACATCAGGTTTAATTGCTCTTACAGACAAAAAGGTTGAATATCATAATAGGCTGGACATTGCAGGCATAGAATAGTTGTAGTGCTTAGTTGCTTAGTGCTTTCCAAAATGCATGAATACAAAAATAGACATTTTACATCATTAAGTTTTGGAATAGTGCACAGGAATCTGGTCCAGGATGAACCCATGGATAGCAATCTCTACTCTGATGTTTTACGAGGAAAAGAATTAAGACAAAAGCAGAAATGCTATAGCTATTCCCATTATAAGTAAGCAAGCTTTCTTATCATGGGACAACATTGGACACTAACCTCAGCCTGGAGATATGGAAGGGAAACTGTTACAAAAACAAATCCACCTATAATATAATAGGAAGGAGGCCTGCCATCGCTGTGAGTAGGAATTAGCCTTCTTTGCGAACCAAGTTCAACATTAAACTTCAGGATTTCGGAATTACGAAGAACATCTATTTCTGCTATTTCTCCGGTATACTTGAGGGACGCAAGAATGTTAAACCTAATCCGCTCACCAGGCCAAAATGGAACTGGAAGAAAGATAAATGTGATGAAATTCCAGAATTCAAGGAAATTACACAAAAGTGATGCCTTTCAATCAACCAGTTCAAAGGCAAGTAGGTAATGAAATTGAAGATAGACAGTTTTCATCAAAAACATGGATGGTAGCCCAGTCCGTGATCAAATCCACACTTTAACAGTTTAAACCAACTTACATGACATATTTAGAAGTTAAAGGTCCAGGAGTTATTAACTATTACCCGCTTGGCAGTGTAAAAATACATGCCCTTATGACTTGGAAATTTGATAGTCACCCCAACAAAATAAACAAAACATTGAACATTAATCCCCAATCACATATTTGAGAATGCAAGGCATGGAAGGAAGATGATTTTCATTGCAACTGCATATTGCATTAGACTGTCATAAGAGGAGAGATCTAAGATGACCTGAGGGCATTCAAACCAGAAAACCTATTCTTTCATGCAACACACAATCAAGTATCTAACTCTTACTGGTTCCATCATTAGCAATGTTGACCCCATCAAATCTAAGAATGATATCTGATGGTTTCAAAACATTGGACATTGAAGAGGTGGGATCAATTCTTTTTACACGCACACCCGTCTGCATAGGTTCCAAAGAACGACCGCAAATGTTTATTTTCCATCTTCTGCCACTCCACACCGAGAGCAGGAAACCCTGTCAAACAAAAACAGTTTGTGTGACAAAAACAGATTGATTAAACAGAAAATGGCTTAAGAATTACTAAACCACTAAATAAATACAATATTTCTAAATAAAGAAAATTACACAATATAAATCTTTGAAACTCCATAAACAGATTCTCTACACAGATGACAGAACATAATTACACAAGATAAGGACAAATTATAATCCCATTTGCTGAAGGGAGCTATAGTCCAGGGGAGAGTATTAAGCATCAACACGAGGTGCAAATACTAAACTGTTCAATTTGATAAAGTAAAGGGGCAGCAAGGTGAGTGGATAATTATATCTATTACTATAAATAATATCCACAATACTCTGGTTTTAATCCTCTCATTAAAACTTAAAAACAGAACACACTGGATAAATCATACACAAAATAAAGAAGAGCTAAGCTCATATATATGCGCAACTAACCTAATTGGGAATTAAGGGTAGCTATAATATACATTGTTGCTTCCATTTGGTTCAGATTCTAAAGCAGTCGAACCCAAGGTGATTGATATATTCTTCTACTTAAACGCACATTTAACATCTAATTAACACGCAATCAGTAGTAACAGAAATAGTTTTTTTCATACTACATAGCATACTTCAAATCTACAAGCTTAGCAAAGTAGTACACAGAAACAGAACAAATCACAGAAGAAACCTTTTAAAGAAAGGTTTACTGAATAAAGAACTTGAACTTTACTGTACTCATCAGTTTCAGCAACCATGCAGATGGATAGCCATTAGCCTTCCATAAATCAAGCTCCATGCCACTGCGTTCCGAACGGAAATCTAACCTAAATTCCAGAACTCGATTTATTGCCGACAAAACAATCAATTGTCAAAACACACAAAACCCTAGTTTCAGAAAGGGAATTGTAACGGAGTGCAAAAACAGATTTGATGCAGAATCAAATTCCAATTAGCGAACCGAAAAAGAATTATCAGAATTAGGACTCCTCTCTCCAATTCTTAACAATAAAGAATAGAGAAACCAAATCAAGAACCAATAATGATCAGAATTAGAAAACCATACAAACTAACAAGGCGTGCGATCTATCACCTTTCCTTCGGCCTCCGAGGGACACAATTCTGAAATAGAAGGGCTTAACGATCGAATCGTAGTGGCGGCGGAGGGTTTGCACGGCGGCGATTTTCCTTCCGGCTGCTTGGGAAAGGCGACGAGACATAGAATTGATGGCGGCTAGGGCTTGCAATTCGCGAGTGCAAATTACATGCAATTTCCAAAACAGGTAACCCAATTCGTTAGTGCAAATGACATGCAATTTCCACAAAGCCCGAACAAAAGAAACAACCCAGCAATAACTACATCAGAATCGGACACCCTCTGCGAAAACGCAACGGAAACGACTCCGGCGATAAAATTTACAAAATTCCTCACCCGGACCACCGAAGAAAGCGAGGGCGTGCAAACGAGGGACGAAGCTTTAAAGCTCGATTGGGCCACGGCGTCGGTAGAGCTCCGAACGGCCGGCGGGAACAGAGCAGACGGAAGAATTCCGCTTTCGGCAATTTAGAACCCAAACCTCGAAGACAACGACAAGAAATGGCATGAGTGGAAAATAGCTGGAAAATGAAATCATACCCGACCCGCGCGCAATGAACAGAGAAGGCCAGCAATACACCATTTTAATCCATCGGTCATGATTTCAATTAGATTGTGAATCCAACGGCTCACAATGAAATGGGAGATTAGGCTCTCCCTCTTATAATAGTAGACAAATATAGAAGATATATATATATATATATATTACTTTTAGTATACCACGAACATAGAGTGATTTGCGAGCCAGTATATTCATCAGCATATTATCTTACAATCAGCCGGTTAATTCTCAAATAAAGCCATAAAATTACTAGTGCATGGCGATCTCATATGTACTCCATCCGTTCCGTTTTAGTTGTATTTTTAGAAATAAAAAAACATTCCAAAATATTTGTCATTTTACATATTTATATCATATTTTTGCAATATTACCCTTATCTTTTTATAAATATTACTCCTAGAATATTGTGCAATCTCTCTCTACTTCAATTTTATTTTTTTATAAAATAAGGACAAAAATGGAGAAAAAAAGAGAATAATCATTACATTTTATTGGTAAGTGCATTTTGGTCTAGAACGACAACTATATTTGAACGGAGGAGTATATATTTTCAAAGTATTAATAATGCATGCAAGGTGATTGCACAAAGCAAACAATGCATTCAATCCTAAAAAAAAAAGGAGAATTCGAACTTCTCTATTAAAGATTGAATGATATGTATATAGTAATATTATTACAACGTGTTAGTAGAATAGTTCAAAATAAAATTAATTTGAGTTGGGAAAAAGTGGTATATAGAAGTATGTTTTAATGCGTGGGTGGTGGTTGGCATTAAGTAATTGGCGTCGTTTCCCGATGGTAATCTATGTTTTCAATTAATCTCATTAAAAAGGGTTGTGCTATTTCAGTCCGCCAACGCTGCCTCTGCTCATAATATCATTCATTACCCATATTATTATTGTCCTAAAATTGATGGAGGAAAATACTTCATAAGACAAACACGGAGTAATGATTTGAAGAGCGAGCGGTCGGTATCTAATAGAATGGGTTATGACGTGTTTTCAATGATTGTTTGTTGCATATATAGTATAACCTTTCTAATAACACATGCATGCATGCGGCGACAAACGCCACTAAGTTTTTGTGTTATGAATTTTCCCCCTTTAACTTATTTGTGGTGTATAACAAAATGGAATTTTGACCCCACACACACACATATATATATATATATATATATATATATATATTATTTTGATAGCATTCATTTTTCTTAACATTTTAACCACTATTATTTACAACATCTAAAATAATATTTACATTTTTAAACTTAAATTTTAATGGTATATATCAGAGGGGTCTCAGAGGGGGAGCGAGTGGCGCGCTCGCTCAGGGCCCCCAAATTTTAGGGGCCCCATTTTTTTAAGAAAAAACTAAATACTAATACTCTTATTATGTATTTCTGTTCAATTTTTCTCAACTTCAATTTCAGTTTTTTCCAACTTTTCTAACTCTGGTTCATCTTTTTCTAATTTTTTCTTTCAAGCCCCAACAACCCTGACGCTTCATCTTCCTACTAAATTTAATTGCACAGTTAAGTGCAGCAAGAAATACTTAATTGACTAGCTTTGGTATCAATTGAAAATGACATTTTAGATAAACTTTCTTTTAAAAATTTAATGGATGAATTAACTTAAAAAAACGCGGACAATACTTGACAAGATCTTTCAATAATGTATTTGTTTTCAAAGATAAATTTGTTATAATACTCAAATTTTTATTTCTTATAATATTTAAATTATTTCGTATGATTTATTTATATTATTTTATAGTTATGAATTAATTTATTTTTATCAATGTAAGGGCCCCAACTAATAAATTTGCTCCGGGCCCCTAAAAAGATCGAGACGGCTCTGGTATATATAATGCACAACTGATTATGTTATGAAATATCACATCCCTAAATAAATTAAAGTTTTGAGCCTTTAACAGGCCTAAAAAGATTCTACTACATATTATTTATATTTTTAGAAGAGGTGTACAGCCGGCAGGCATTACCTATGTTTTATTTCTACTTTTTTTTTTATTATTTTTTATTTTTTATTTTTTTTATTTTAAAAAGCCCCCCAAACGTATAATTAAGGCCCGCCAGAGTGGAGTTGTTCTTTCTTTTCATGTTTATTAGTACTAGATTTTTCACCCGCGCTTCGCGCACGGGTATTAATTTTTTTTAATACAAACTTATTAACTCAATTAATTTAAAATTATATATTATTATTTTAGTATATTTATGAAAACAAAATTTTTAATAAAATATAATTTCTATTTTTTTCAAAATGACAGAAGATTTTTTCTCATAATACATATACCAAGTATTATTCAATTATACCCGGTTTCACAAAAAAAAGTATAATTCAATTTGTTATGTAAATAAAATATAAATAGAAATTAATCCATAATTACCACCCTATATACTATTACAAATATTATATGTATAATTAAATTGATTAAGTATATTATAATTTCCGTCTTTCTAACTCACTCCACCCATAAAAATATGTTTGTTGGTAAACATTGACACCTATGTATCGGCAAATATGTGTAGCAGCCCAAGCCACACAAATTACGAAGGGGATAAAGAGAGGGGGGATAGCGTCGGGTGGGAATCGAATCCCCAACCTATGGTTGGAAGGTAAGGGAGCTGACCACAGGGACATGGTCAAGTCTCATTCCCACCCATAAAAATATGTTGATTTATATATCTTATCTTTTCTATTATACTATATAAGAGGGAGAGCCAAAATCTTCCAATCTTCAATTTTGATTCTCAACCGTTGGATCCCAAATTCAATTGAAATTGTAGCCATTGGATCAAAGGGTGAGTGGATTATTGACCTGGGATCGATTCCCACATGTTACACATTCATTCCCTCTTTCTCATTTCTCATATAAGCTAAATATCTCAACTCCCACGAAAGAGGCGAGCTCTCGCGAACCCTACCCCATCTTCGGCGTTGCAGCGATCCGGCAATTGACGATGCCTCGCGCGATTGCATCCCTCGAGAACCCTACCCGGCTTTCTTCACCCATTCAATCCCTCCGTTCGTCTCCACAGGCTGCTCGATTTCGCAGGACACATTGTTCCCAATCTCCTCCGGCGACTCGCTCTCTCCCCACGCAGCCCCATTGTCCCCAACCTCCTTCGGCAACCCGAATCAGGTCTTCGGACTCCTGTTTGTTCGCTCTCGTTTCGTCCGTTCTTGTTTAATTCGCCCTCGCCCTTCTCGCACCAAACCTTCCCCGGCTTCGCACCCCTCCGGCTGCTCCCCGTGCGCCGCTCCGTCGTCTCGCCAGAAGCCGCTTATGGTAATGATTATCTCTTTAATTTGTTCGCCGTGTCGCCTGGTGCTCAACGCGAATTTTGTTTAATTTGTTTTGGTTTACAGTAAATTGTTCTATTCGGTCATTTAGGGTTCGACAGGGGAGGGTTCTACAAAGGGTTTGGGGTTACATTTTAGGGTTAATGTTTTGGGGGTTTGTAATTGCAGTTCAAACTGAGTGTAAGCAAGAAGAAGAGCCGGAGTACTTCCAGGATAAGAGGAATTTGGTAATTGAAATTGTTTCTGTGTGGGAGTGTAAATGTTGTTGCCATTGGATGAAATTTGTTCTTGTTCATATTTTTGGAGTCATGTTTGCTTTGGGTTTCGGTTATTTATTTGCTTATTATTTGCTTCAAAAATTGTGCCTTGTCTGTCTTCAATAATGAGCTGGGTTTTGTTCCATTAGGAGTTTAGGACAATTGTATGTTTATTTTTACTTTGTTTTTCACTATATGCTGTGCAGGAGGATCTATGGCAGGAGGTTTTCCCAGTCGGTACAGAGGTAAGAATATGATTTGGTTCTCTTAATATGAAGACATTTTGCTTATACTGTTCAAACGGTTTAATTTCTTCATTTTTCTTTATATTCATAAGTTCTATTCATTTTTATTTTTCATTGTAGTGGGATCAGTTGGACATGGTGTACCAATACAAGTGGAACTTCTCTAATTTGGAAGTGAGTTGTCTATACATTGCTCTATCTTGATGAGCTTTTTATTAATAAAAAGCTTTCTTCATTTCTTTTTCTCTACTTTATGCTTTGGATCTCTTGTTTACTGTAAAGCAGATGGGAGATAAACTCAAGATATTATTAAAAGCTCTTTGTTTGTGGTTTTGGCAGGATGCTTTTGAAGAAGGTGGGGATCTCTATAAGAGGAAAGTCTACCTCTTTGGCTGCACAGAACGTAAGTAGTCCTACCATTGTTGCTCCATTTTCTCCTAATTTGAAATGTTGATTAATAAGGTATCATTTGCGTTTCCGGTGTCGCCACCTCTGTCTGACTCGGGCGGTGGTTAACCTTCAAGGTTTTAATCACTGTTTGACTTTTAATCACACTGATTAGTGTGCAATTTCAATGCCCTTATCTTCAATGTCTTCCTTGCATTGTTTTGTTTATTCACCATGGAGCAGCCAAGCGAGGACTCCTATATCTTCAAGGACTCCTGATATTGAAATCATTCCATTTCACTTAGGCCTTTGAATGATATTTTATTGTGAATGAAAATCTTCTAAAACCTCCTCTGACATGTAGAAGACCCTATGGTGTGTCCTTGTTATGTTCTCTCTTATTCATTTTGTTTAGTCTTGCTTACAAGGCATTGTGTGTGTAGTTCCCTGTCTTCGCAGGGCTTCTTCGATAGAAGAAGAGTATGAAGCTGCTGGAGGTGAAGTTTTACTTGATAATGAAGACAACGATGGATGGTTGGCAACTCATGGAAAACCTAAAGGTGCATAGTCCACTTTTTCCTTTGAAGTAAAAGATACAATAAATTTGCTTAGCTATATTGCTGTTGATTCTTGACTCAAATCATCACTTTTCTGTAGAAAACAACAATGACGAGGATGAAAATTTGCCCTCTATGGAAACATTGGAAATCAGCAAGAACACTACAATACAGGCAATCCCAACTTACTTTGGAGGAGAGGCAGAGGAGGATATTCCAGATATGGCAGAATTCAAAAACACGGACAACCTTGTTGAAACAGATCCAGTAAGTTATGGGATCCCAATATCCCATGTGTGAATGATAAATTAAGTATTGCTTATACATGTCCGCTGAACTTTGATGATGCATAAGAAGAAAGAAAGAAGTTATTGTACAATTATATAAATTTCTGCATGTTTGCATGCTCAATTATTATGATGTCTGGAATTACCTTTTTCTTAGGTGCGTTGTTTTAGTTATGAAAGTTTAATATAAAAAGTTACAAAAGGAATAACAGGCATTGATTTGTTTTATTCATGTTCTATAATGTTTGTGATGAGTGCAGGCCACACTGCCTAAATACCTTGTAGCTCATGAACCTGAAGATGACAATATCCTACGAACTCGTACATATGATGTTAGCATCACGTAAGGCTAATTATACTTGAAAAAAAATATTACTTACTGGGGAATATCTGGCACCTTGTCTGACAATATTTCACTCAGGTATGACAAGTATTACCGAACTCCTCGGCTTTGGCTCACTGGATATGATGAGGTTGGTGACATAGTTTTACATCTGTGTATTTCCTTTCATCTCATGGTTTTGATATGATTTGTTTCTATTATCACTAGATTCCTTTTCAACAAACAGCTGTGTTCAGATTGGAGCCCTGATTAGATGATAAATATACCTGATCGCTTGATTCTCCTTCATCGCTGCTCTCTCCCTGCCCTTCTGTCTCTCGTCGATGCCTATGGAATACTAAGATCAAAGGTGATATTTCTTTGTGGATTGGTTACACTCTATTTTGTGTCAAATAAGCCATCAAACTGTTTTTTTCTTTCACAGTTCCAATACTACTGTTTTGATTTGAAATTTCAACTCCATTTTGCATCTAACGTAGAATTATTTTACAACATAGAATGTGAAGCCAGACCGAGTAGTTTTCAATGCGCCCATCACTGCATGTGGTCAATCAGGAGCTGTGGACCGTGCATTTGATGTATTGGCTGAAATGAAGGCAGAGACACAACCAATTGCATGATCTATTCTACAGGATGAAGGTCTCAGAGATTCAAGCCTTTTCTTAATGTGAGCTCCCCTCTAGCTTTCAAAATTTACTTCTATAATAGTAATGATGACATTTTTAGTTTCAATGGTTATATGTTGGTTCCTGGCGTATTGAGAAGTGCCTTTGGGATTCACAAATAACCTGCATGAAGCCGGGTTGAGTGTAGGCCATGCGCTGATGTTCAAGTCTATCACACCTTCCGTTGGCACAGTTAATGTCAGGTGAGTTTGTCTTGAGTATTTTGTACTACTGTCTGTGGTGTTCTGTGGTTTTTGTACTAAATATTTGCGTAATCTAAGAGGCGCTTGTGTTGAATTTGATTGTAGTGCATATATAAACATACTAGATATGGTGGTTTAATGTGTTGCTGTTGGATACTGTGGGGAGAAGAGTGCCCATGCCGTTCGCCAATGAACTACAGTAATATTCCTGTTGGTTTCTGCTGGAACCGTCGAGCTCGGGAATTTATTCTTTTAGTTTTTTGGTACTTCTGCATCTGATGATTGCCGTTTCCCCTACCAAGTGCTCTCTCCTTCATATGCGCATATATAGGCCTTTCCTGTAGCATATATAAATCCCGCCCAATTGCATTAATTACTAATATCAATTTCCCTATATAACATTAATTACTAATAACATTAATACCATTTTTTTGTAGCTCCTCTATTAAGTTTTCGATCTGTGAATCTATTTCAGAGAGGAAAGGAAAAAACCCAAGTTGTTCCCAGTGCTGGAAGTTGATCTCTTAATTCAGTCTTTGCCATCCAAGTGTTAAAGAACATCTTCCTCCCAATAAAGTTCCAGTACCCTGCTGTTGTCTTAAATCTACTGATTGTCTGTGAGTTTGCTCTGGATTTTTTTAGTTATTTTTCAACCAACACCTACCCATAAAAATTCTTTGGTTTCATTCTTCCCTTGTTTCTGCATGTTCCTAATCAGGCCTGGAAAAAGGAGCAGCTACTATTGCATCAAAACCTTGGTCTGTAATTGCTCCTCTATTCTTTTGTCATTAGTTTTCTCCTCCTTTATTCTAAACTTAATTTGCTCCCTCGGCCAAAGTGATTACTGCGCTCTGAAATATCTGCGCACTGATGCTCTTGTTTGGTTGATACAGATAACGCCAGTTATTGCTCAACACCAGCTTGTTGTTATTGATCGTTTGGAGGTAAAAACTATTTATTGAATAGTCATTAGACGCCAAATCAGCAGCTTTGAATTTATTTTACTAACGTAGGTAAGAACTATTTATTGATCCCTATTTTCCCCTATGACTCAGTAGGTATGCTCCAAATTGCTATATAAGCTGCTAGGTTCCTTCTACCTGTGCACTGATAATGCTTTCTTCCTGTGTCGATGTGATGATGGTTGCTTTGTATCCTTTGGAGTCGTTCGTATATACCTCCCTTAATGGATTAACCATAAGTGGGGAACTGGTTCCGTTTCAAAACATGAAGAATTAGCTATAAATATATAACTGCCTCCGTTGCATACCCTGATGTGCACTTACAGCCATAATACATAATCCCATATAGATAGCCTGCTTATTTTTAATGGATGCATAGAGATCTCAGGGAATGGCTAGAAGTAATATCCTGCTAATTGTTCCTTGGCTTCTTGCATTTCCATGATTAATGAAATTGCAAGGCACATCTATAAGTGGTTTTTCATTTGAACTTTCTTGCTTAATTTATAATTAAATAATTGCATTTTGAGTTTTGAAACACTTATTAATTTTGTATCTTTGGATGAAAATGATAATTGTAGAACCCTTTCGAAAGTGCTTGTATGAATGCATCATAGGGTGAAACTTGCATTAACCTTAGTCAAGTAATATGGTGCTTATTTTGTGCTGACAAGAACTAAGGATAATTAATACATAATACAGGGGAAATACCTGTGACTCTCCCGTTTAATTCTGGTCTACATGTAAAACTAATATGATATCTTCTTTCCCTGAATCAGATGTTTATAAGCGCATTGATAGATGTAGCAGGGCATGCTGGAAAAGTTGATGCTGCATTTGAAATCCTACAAGAAGCTAGAGCTAGAGGAATGCACATTGGAATCATATCATATAGCTCATTGATGGGAGCTTGCACTAATGTATGTGCTACTTGTCATCTTTAGTATCTCACTTCCAAGTTGGAGTACTGTCAGTTTGGTCGATTACTCAGCCATACATATTATGGTGTAAACTTGAGGGTGGGGGTTAAATCTTTTAATGTTTTTCCTTGAAACTGAATTGGATACTAAATAGTTCTAATTTTCAATTTTCTAAGGATTTCATCTTTAAAGAGAAATTGCAAAATGTTTATTGTCTTGTCCCATTTCTTTTTTCCTGAAATATTTACTTGAGTGGGGACTGTTATTGTTATTTCATAGGTACTAGCTTACACTAATTCTCATATATTGTATTATTTCTTTTGTAGTAAATTTTCTGTCGTGATGGCTTATAGTCTTTTTATTTTATTAAAAGGAAATTTAACCTGCTGGATTAAGATGACTGTTTTAAACTTCTTATTTTCTGTCGGAATGGCTTAAAGTGATGTCATCCATTGGATTATTGCAAATCATCTTTTTGAATATAATTTAGGCTGGAGATTGGCCAAAGGCATTGGAGCTCTATGAAATCATTAAGAGTTTGAATCTAAAGCCAACAGTCTCAATGATGAATGCCTTGATAACTGCTTTGTGTAAGTTATGCCTCCAGCTTATCAAATAAAGACTAATTTTCCCTTTGATACTATTATCCCCGTCCTTTTTTCAGTTTCAGTTTCCAATTTAGGTTTAGTTGTTTTTAATTTTGGGGCCGCTTCTGTTTTGTAGGATTCGCGAGGCGACGGATCAAGGACATCGTGAATGTTCTGAAAGTGTTGGTGTAAGGCCTAATTTGCAGATTTTCTTGGCATTTAGAATTGATGTGAATGGATCTATAATATTGAAGGACAAGTTTTTTGTCTGTGTGTGATTGGTGTATGTGATCCGGGAAGTTTCAGCTTTCTTTTACGCCTTTGTTCTGGGGATTCGGGCACCGCTATTGGGCTACAATTCCACCCATTTCTGCTTCTCGCCTTCTTTGGATCCTCATGGAAACACATCTACCCTTGTGTCTGTCTGTTGTTCTATGTAATAGTCGTATTTGTGTTGGATTTATCAGAAGTCACTATCAATCACTTCTCTTTATTGAAGGAAGTTAACATGCCTTTTGAATCTTTGGTTTATATCTGCAACTGACATTAGAATTTTAATATGAATTTATAGCAGTCAGCTATTCATGTTATTAGGTTATCACTTTTGATTCTGCAGCAATCTCTGTAATTTCACTTGCCGTGTCTTCTCAATCGCCATTGACATTGCATGTGGCTGTTGGAAAAGGTTCTGCCTCGCTTGAAGTGTGGATCCTTGACATATCCACCAGAAAAACTTGAGTATTGGTTGCTTTAATGCACATGACCATGTTGTGAGTTTTCATTACTGGTGCATTTGCATTTTGTTTTTATAATGAATGTATTATTCATGACAAAATTACATATCAGGTTGCTGGTTGAACATGGCCTCTTTAGGGCATTGTAATACAGTTGCAGCCAGGTACACTCTATTATGTCGGATGATAATTTATGCATATGCTGAAGTTGGAATAGGCATACATGTGATTCCAATTTCGTTGTGATCCCTTGAAAATATTAGAATCTGATCCTGGCAGTTAGTTTTAGGTTGGCTGTCAATTTTTAAGCTTGGTCAAAACTGAATACGAGTTTGTCAGTCCACTTGATTGTTTAATTTAACTCAGGAGTTGTTTCATTACCGAGAATTATGGCTTATCTTTCTCCAGTCAAATTCGTATCTTGAGCCGGTACTTGCTGACTTGCATGGCTTTTGTGTGTTTATCTTAGTTGAATTGAGTGAAATATTCACGGAAAACTGAAAACTTTGTTCTATGGACATCATATGCTCCAGCATTTCAAAGTGTAACTGTTGCTTTTGTTTTGAAACCAGTTTCCCACCATAAAGTCTCAAGGAATAGCTATTGAAATTTGATACCTTCCAGGGATTGCTCAAATCTATAATTGTGAGGGACGGGGTATTGGTAATAGGTGAATAATCTGGATGGGAAACTGAAGGTTCCTCTTATGTTTGTGTGATTTCGGGATAACTCTATGAAGAGCTGGATTTTAGTAGGCAATTCTTTGGTCGAGTGCCCATTCCCAGTACGAGTCATCTGAATAGTGATCATTGTGTATGGAAGGAATTTTCAGTTTCTACTTATGTTCTCAATTTATGTATTCCAACTAATAATCTGCATTGTTCACATGTTCCTTATGTGTTTGATTCTTGCTTTGGCCTGGCAGTACCACCTGGAACTTTGGCAATTGCTGTGGTATCTATAAAATCTACATATCTATTTATCTTCTATCAGGTTGTGTGTAGTTTAACAATTTAAAGCCCGTTCATATTGACAAAAGGAAAAACATACAAATGTATATCTCAGTATCTTAATGGACACCATCGTTACAGCCTAACTTAGCATTCAATTTCGTTGTCTAAATTTTGTTTATAAGCTTATTGATGGGCCTGTTTCAACTTGTTTGGTTCCCTGCCAAAATGGGGCAATGTTAAGGTTATAAAAATGATTGGCTAGCAGTAAAGTCCCAATAGCATATTTCATGGTTTATTAAACATATTAGTTTTATCTATTGGTGTCTTGACGCCCTCCATTTAAGCATATCCAGTTACTTGATCATCAGTAACATTATTCAGAATAGTTGGTATTACTATTACCTTGTACATATCTCTTACTAAATAAATTGTTCATGTTCTTTAGGTTCTCTGGTTTGGTGTTCCTCGATTGGTGTTCCCTGCCTCGCATTTTGGGCTCAACCCTAATGCTCCGATTTGGCTCCGAGCTCCCCACTGGCATTGCCTATTGTTGTCTCCACTCTATTGCCGACGATCCATGTTCACATGTATATTATATAAATTGTTCCGATTTCATTTTGTGTTGTGTGATTAAGTTGTGTATTTCTTTAACTGTGCTATCACTCTCCTCTCCAGTTTCTTCTATCATTTCTATGGCAGTAGAATAGGGAAAGCAATGGCCTGGGTTAGAACCAGATTCGGTGAAGAAATCAGTTGAGCAGAGTAAGTCTTATCATGCAATTTTGCAATTATAATATTCTTGGATAATCCTGTTTACAGATTGTATATTTTCCTGTGAGCTTCATCAAAGCGCCCATTTTATAAACTGTAGTGGTAGATAATTTTGTTTATAGATTATTTCATGTTCCTATTGATGCACAAGTATATTTTGTTTTTGAAATGACACTTCCAGTTCTTACAAAGATGAACTTATAAGTTGTAACGAACGCCATCTTATATTAAATTTCTGTTACACACACCTACTCTTATTTTTTGTTGGATGTTGTTTTATTTTACACTTACTATACTGCATAGTGTAGTTAACATTGTAATATGTAGACCCGGACTCAAACTGTGGCAAATTGAAGAAAAGTGAGTGTATAGGTAGCTTTCTTGTATGTTAGTGTTTATATTGTTATAAAATATGTACTTATTTTGAAGCAAGATCAAAATTACTTGTGTTTATCTGACTAGGAGTCTAGGACAAAGAATTAGGTAGCAAAGTTAAGGAATCATGGAGGTGAAACAAAAACTTACCTCCTCTCACATAGCATTCTAGAGTTATTTTATCTTTGCATACAAATTGTTATCTTTTGGCAACTTAAGATAATTTATGATCGCACATTTTATTTAGATTGTTTTGAATTGATAATTGCCTTGCATTGCTTTAAGTGCTACCTACAAATATACTATGCATGAAAGTTTATGGTAGTGGTTCGGTTGCTTTATAGTATTTTACAGCAGTCAATTTATGTTAATGATAAATGTGCTTTATATTAGATGATGTTCTTATTGATGAGTAAGTTCACATGAGTAAGTTGTGAAGGGATTAAGGAAGTAACCTTTAGTTATAATAAGACTATTGCAATAATGCTTGCTTGATTTCTTCTCACATCGGTTCTTTGTTTCTTCTTCTTGTTTGCAATTTCATGAATCAACATTGGAATATTTTATAGCTTTCTAATTAGAGAACACTCATCTGTTGGTGATTGTATATATTCAGGATACACAAAATCTCAATCGATAATGACAAACATGGTACAAATGTGCATCCGTATGGACTTAACCCACATTTGATTTCTTTGGACGCTTCTTGTCATTCTTATAAATATTTTCTTAAATAATTAAATACGAGTCTAGATAAAAAAAAAAGTGAAATTATAAGGGACTATAAATATGAGTATTAGTAAAATATATATAGGAAAAGTAAAATTTCATATTTGTTTTTCAAAAGTTGTTTTGTGCTCTCAATTCTTTACTGCTGCTAAGGACGCATTATTTTTCTATTGCATTGGTCTTAATACTCTTATACTCCTTCCTTTCTTATTATGCTATGGCTTGTTTTTGTTTACCGTTGTTTAATAATCTTTGTAGTCTAAAATTATCATGGAAAATTTTAACTTCATCTGTGTATTACAATCCCCACAAAAGTGTAACTTTCTGCAGGTTGAGAAGATTGCGTCGAGAATGATTAGCAAAGGTTGAGGTACATGGTCATGATCCAGGAGACGATGCCAGGAGCAGGTGACATAATCTATTTAATTTTGACTTGATGATTGATTTTGCCACAGAATTTCATTGTTCTTACACAGAATTTTATATTTTTTTACAGCGTCTAGGTTAACATACTACGAATTGTAAACATTTACACAATGAAAACACATGAGTTCAAACCAAGGGAAAACTTCAGGGTTAAAATAGAGGTTGAGGCATCCTGGCTCCTGGGTTCCGAATCCGGAGCAGCCAGCAACAGAGCAGGAAGGGATCATCGATACTTACTGTAATTTGTTTTATTAATTTAATCATTCTCTATTATCTTGGACCGGGTACGAAATTGTAGTCCTCCTCCACCAATCAACAATAGTATCGAACAAATAATGAATCATCAATAGGTAGAACATGGGAATTTTCATTCCCGATTTAGCATTTCTTTTCTTTTTTTTTTTAAAAAAAAAAGAATGATTGGTAAGGTTTTTTGCATTGTCTCATGGGGGGATGTATTTCTTTGTTGGTCGGCTTATGAACAAAAGGTCGTCATCATCAAAGCTTTTCTTTTATGATCTACATGGAGAAAGAATATAATGATTATAGGTGAGTTTGTATGTCAACTTTGTTGCTTGACCCACTTGAAGCTTACAGATGTCACTCCAACATATTCATTTCATATAACTAAAACTAAATATAGTTGCAAGGAGTTCAAAACTCATTCTGTTTTTGTAGGAAATCTGATCTTTCGGAAGAAGAATTCAATAGGTTTCATTCTTCAGTGAAGCGAGGAGATATTCTTGGAATAATTGGGTTCCCAGGTTACTGTTGATTCTTATTAATTGTTAATTATTAGTATTAAAAATTGGAGTTTTCTGATTCTGTTATGATTGCTACAAAAATCTGATACATCAATCATGCTTAGGTAAGTTTGTTGTTCATGCATTAGCATTGTTTTACAATAAAATATTAAGGGTTTTAAAGTGCCATTTTCTTGGTTCTACTTGATAATAAAGTTACTGCAGTTTTGATGTCACGACATCAACTAAGCCTTACATTTGCTTTCAATGTATAAGGCATCTCTGGAACCTTCAAATAAAGTACCTTCTTTTGCAGGAAAAAGTAAAAGATGTGAGCTCAGCATATTTCCAAGACATCTCTTATTATTATTATTATTATTATTATTATTATTATTATTATTATTATTATTATTATTATTATTATTATTATTATTATTAACTTTTTTGTTTTTGTTTTTTTTGTCTTTTTGTTTTTTATTTTTGGTTTTTTTTTTTTTAACTACAGGTTGTTGGACACTTTCTAGAGGAAACGGTGTACAAACCCCACTTTCATAATCAACCATCCAGAGATCATGAGTCCACTGGCAAAGTGGCATTGGTCTAAACCTGGCCTTTCTGAACGATTTGAGCTATTCGCCAACAAGCATGAAATATATAATTCCATATTCTATTCAATTCTCAGTTTATTTTTTTGTTCCCTTTTTCCCACTGACTGCTCCTATCCACCACCTCCAGCTAATATTTGTTTCATATCTTTACTGAATGCAATAGCTATGCAATGCCTACACCGAGTTGAATGATCCTGTTGTGCAATGCCAGCGTTTCGCTGACCAACTGAAGGTATTTTGTTGAAGTTAAGCTTTGCTGGTGGCGCCATAAAATTTATTGTCATTTGCTCCAGATTTAAATTTGTAAGAGTTTCACATTAGATGTTTTTTTTTTTTGGCCTTGTTACTAGGGCCAACAATCAGGAGATGATGAAGCAACTTGCACAATAAATTTTAGCTGAGTTTGTAATTTGTATTTCTGTTATAAGAATAAACTGAGTTTAACGTAATTGTTTGATTTTTTTTCCCCTACCCACAAAGAGATGACCCGTTTCCTCTTTGTTCTTCAGACAATGTTATTTGTGTTTTAGTTATTGGTGTTCTTAACTGGTCATCGTTTGCTACAGGTACCAACCTCCAATACCAGCTGACCAAGTTAAGGTGGTGTCCACAGAGCTCGACTATGATAGAGGTGGTAGCATGATCTGATTGCTTGAATTTAGAAATCACCCAGTATTCTGTATTTGATTTATTTGAATTTTGTGCAGAGGGATCATCTCCTGCTCGTGGAAGAGGCCGATTTTGGTAGAGGGAGGGGGAGGCCTAGCGGCGGTTCATCTGGTAATTATACGATTAGCTTCCTTATCTTGCGGTCACTTTCTTGTAGTTCATTTCAGTTAGTTCAACGTTATGTGTATTCATGTAGTAACCTCTGCGGTCTTACTTAGGGAATGGTTTTGCACCTGTTGGGTATGATGATGGTGGCTATGAATGGAATCGTGGCTATGTGTATTCAGAACTGAAACTTATATCTTTCTGGAGGTTATATTAACGAGCATTCAATTTTCAGGAATGGTGGAAAATTTCATTAGCAAGACACTAATGTGGAAGGATGAACAAAAGATGTTGGTCCTCTATGATCGGGTAAATTTTTTATAAGTTTTCTAGCATTTTAGTGTTTTGGGGTAACAAACAATTGCGGCATTAACTAGGTTCATGCAGATATATGTTATTAGTGCTTTTTTAAAATGTTTGGCCCATACCATAGATATCTAGCACTTGACATGTCTGATGGTCTCATGTGCTTTTTTGTGGAAATAAAAGAGTTTGGCTTTTCTTCGTTCCCTCCCAAAAAAAACCACTGATAATGAACTGTCTTGCAACTATCTAAAAGTTAGTAGCTCTTTCGTGCCAATTACTTTAAGGACACTATTAATTTCAGTTGTTCTTATTTCTACTGTTTGTAATTAGATTAGTAATTAGATTCGTCGCCTAAAACATACATTTATTTGCTTTTTTGATGTTAAACATACATTTATTTGATTTATTGATGTCAGTCACCTGAAACATACATTTTTTTTTCTTACTGTAATTTGTTGATGGGAAGTTTAATTTGGTTTTAGGATCTGAAGGTGGATCTGCACTCACCGCTTCCAACCTCCTCAATCCATTAGCAGTTGATAATATATTTTTGAAATTAGATGATTATTACTCTATCCATACAATAATCTTATCCTTTTAATTAGGAAACAAATTCTTTGGAAACAAATTGTTATAGATAGGAATTCACATACACTTACCTATAATTATTTTTTCTTCCTCCATCGGCAGTTGTATATCCCTTTTACACTGTGCATCGCACAGGTATTTGACTAGTATTTATATAAAAATGAACAGAGGTAGTATTAATAATTATACAGTAGATTAATGACTAATAAATACTCCCTCCGTCCCATTCCAAATGTCCTACTTACTATTTTTGGATGTCCCATTACAAATGTCTTCTTTCTATAAATAGAAATAATTTTCCCCTTCAACAACTATGTGGACCCCACCATATACTCACAAACCAACTCTACCTTAATTTCCGTGCCCAACAGTAACAAGACAATTGGAGTGGGACGGAGGGAGTATATGTAAAAGATAAATTATCATGATATTAATTTTTATGTACATGAAATAATATATTAATTTTTTTTACTGATGAAATACTATTTTTTTAAATGTTATGTAGTGTTTATTTTATGTATATTATGTATAATATGCTCGAATTTTAATATAATTAATATTATATTTAAAGTATAAATTATTCAAATAAAGAATTTATAATATATTGATTTAACTAAATTCGTAATAAATATCAAATATATTATAATTTATTTTTAATTCATATCTTTTTAAAATATATAGAAAGATTTTCTTATACAAATAAATAGATTTATTATCTAATATAATATATTATTTAACTAAATTCATTATAAATATCAAATATATTATTATATATTTTTAAAATATATGAAAAGATTTTTTCAAGATTTTCTTATACTAATAAATAGATTTATTACTTAAATATAAGATTTAAAATATTGATGACTTGCCAAGTATGATGATTCAGCGCTGACGTGTAATTAATTTGGATGACTGTACGTTTCTGGATGATTAATCAGCGTTTACGTGGAAACCTAAAGCATAATTACTGTATAATCTATAAAATTAAAAAGGATGAAACATATTTAATAAGGGCAATACAGTCTGCACATGTCAAAAAGTATTCAGAATTTATTATATAGATTATTATTATTTAACAGAAAGGAATTGTCAAGCAAAAAAACAGAAAGGAATTGAGTTAACAGAATAGTTGTAGTTGTATTAAAGAAATCACATTCGTTATAAAGAAGAGTACTTTATTACTCCTACTATAAAAGTAGGCCAAAAGCAGAAATGGGTTTAACCGAAACCGCAACAAAAGCAGCAGAAAAGCAACATATTAACAATTAAATTTACTTATTTTACGCCCTATACCGTCAGCCATAACAAACATTTTATTTGGTGCAAAAGAAACACAGGTATTAGAAGAAAAAAAAAAACAAAAAAACCAACCATTACATCAATAAATAAAATTTGTAAGGATGATGATTTAGCTTAAGTGGTTAAGTCCCTCGACTTCCAACGGAAAGTCGGAGGTTCGATTCTCACCGCCCCTTATCCTTCTCTTTTATTCCATTTTGTAATTTGTGTTGCATGGGCTCCCACCAACCATTTTCCTAGCCTTTATAGGCTTTTAAGCGAAAAAATAATCTATATAATAAATCCTGAATACTTTTTGACATGTGCAGACTCTTTTGTCCTTATTAAATTTAATTCATCCTTCTTAATTTTAAATGGTCAATCAGTCATTATATGCTTATTTATAGATCAACGGTTCTTAAGTTTACACGTAATCTGCTGACTAATTCCACGTCATCGGACACATCATCAAAACCTATATTTAGAAAATAAATCTATGTATTAATAATATAACAAAATCTTGAGAAAATCTTCCTATATATCTTAAAAAGATATAATTGATTATATATATATATAAATTATTTGATTATATACATAATATTTTTAAAAATATTAATACTATAATATTATTAAATAAATTTAATTAAATTACAAATTTATGTCTAAAAAATATATAATCATATATCACTATAAGGAATATAATAACTATATTTTAAATAAAAATATTTCATTGAAAATATGGTGTAAACATTAAATTGACCCTAAAAATATTGATTAAAGTAAAATGACTAATAACTTACAAACTTTTTTACCATTCTAAACAAATTCTACATATATTTTTTTCTTTATAAAGAAGAAAAGAAAAGGAAAAAAAGACTAAAACACATTATAGTTTAATTAATAAACATAATATCCTTAATCCGGTCATCTTCATCTATTTCAGTATAAAATAAAAATGTACATGAAATTTGGAGTAAATTGATTGTTTTTTAAATAATTAATTACTGTAAAAGAATATAAGGAGTATACCCCTAAGGCCGGGTGTATTATGCCTCACAGTACTATTTTTTTGCAAAAGAATAATACAGACCCATGTTTGATGCATTTGTAAGTTTGTACAGGTATAATTTTAATGCAGATTTCAATGTATTATTTAATCCCAAAGGAAGGGCGGGTTTAGGCTGTACATCACTATTTTTCTCTTTCTCCCTCTTTAATCCCGACCTATCCCCTTCCCCAGACTTCCATGCTCTGCGAATTCCTTAGACACAGCCTTTCCCCATCCCATTGACTAATTAATTTATCTAAATTAGTTAAGAAAATAATTAGATTAATTTTAATTTTTGAAATAATATATTTTCTATGAATCATAAATATTTGAAAATATAAACATTGCGATATTTAAATAATTTAAACTATTCAATAATACCATAAAAAAATTCATCCAAAAAAAATAATACCATAAAAATATTACAAGTACAATACAATATATTAGCATCAAACACTGTACAGTGTGCCACCAAACATTGTATAACATTAATTTAATACAATACATCATAGTACAATACATATGCATTAAATAATACAATACACCTTAATACTATACACCGTGCCAAACATGCTCCAAAAAACTTGGTATCGGAGTATTAATTCGATTTTAAGGCTTATAATAGTAATGAATTAAAAAATAATAAAAATTAAATTAAATTAAATGAAAATATTAACTACCATTTTTTTCATAATCAATATGGGAAAGAAAAAATTGAGAAGATATTATCGACAGAAATAATATTTAAAACTTAACAGATAATCAAAACGTAAGTATAATTAAAATTTATTTTATAAAATTATGGATTAGTCCATAAAAATTAATCGCAATAAAAATTTAAAATACATTACATAATAAAATATAAGTTTTAAATGATGAAATGATAACAAAAAGGTATAAATAATATTTTTTTAAAAAAAAACTTTAGGGATAGTAGAGTACGACATACTTAGGGAGTAAAATCAATATTTTTTTAGAACCTTAATAATGCAAATATACTCAATCAGTTCCGGTAACACTGTTCAAATTTTTGGACATGGTATTTTAGGTATAATAGGTTATTGTGATAAAGTGGAGTAATTAGTTGATGCGATGTTTTAGTTGATCTTTATGGAGTAAGTTTTTTTAAAAAGTGAAATGTGACAATTGTAGTGGGACGGACCAAAAAGGAAAGTGAGACAGAATTAGTGGGACGGATGGAGTAGTTTTTTCTAATTTTGAATAGTTAAGAGTATTTATTTTCCACTTGCTCTCATCATTTTAGATATGAAAGAAAACTATATATATGTATATATAAATTTTTTAACAGTAAAAATAATTTATTTTATATTATTTCCACATGGGTTTGAATTTCCTTCATTCATCTTATTATCTCTTTTATTTTTTTATTTTTTCGTTGCATGCATTTCAACCACTATTTAATTAAAAGATGTTGAATATCATGTAATTCAAAAAAACATTATATTCTCATTTTATATCATCATATTAGTTTAACACCCGTGCGTAGCGGGCGAAAAAATCTAGTAATAATAAATTTTGTAAATTGTGAAACGGACAGTAATAACCATTCATTAGGTCAAGCATCCATCTCCCATTTACCTAAGTAAAAGTTTACATCATAATAAAATTAAATAATTTAGCAATAATAGAATTAAAATTTCATTAATAAAGCATCTTTCAAAAATACTATTTTTAAATAATAAATATCATTTGCAATAGTAAATTCAAGTAATATGAAGTAAGTAAATAAAACAAAATGTTTGAATTATTAATTTTGTGACCATTTTCCATTGGAAGAAACCAAATGGGAATAGGTTTTGGTTAGGGTGCGATCAAGTCATTTGACTTGATGTGCTGCGGCAGATTCCCACCATTGATTAATTTTGTAAATCAACGGTTGAGATTAACTTGAAGGTTAAAATAGTAAATTTGTTATATTATTTGAGAATGAACGTTCTTCTTCTTCTTCCGTCTTCTTCCGTTCTTCTTCTCTTCTTCTCTGCATTTCAAATATCGATATTCCATTACCCTCCAATTTACTTAATTATGTTGCAATATATATATATATATATCTATATATATATATATCTTTTGAACTGTTCATGAAAACGTACATAAAATGTTCGAGTCGCTGAATTGTTGATGAAAACGTCGCTGAATTGTTCATGAAAAGATTGTTGAATTGTTTCTGGCTCGCTGAATTGTTCATGAAAGCATCGCTGAATTGTTTTTGGTATCATTACTGCATTGTATTTTGTAGTATCGCTGAATTCTTCTTGCAGAGTCGCTGAATTCTTCTAGGTATAATCGCTGAATTCATCTACATATAGTCGGTGAAATATATTTGACAGCATAAGTGGTTTGATTTTTGGTAGCATCGCTGAATTCTTCTTGTTTTCGTCGCTGAAATATGCTAGTAATGATCGCTGAAATCTGATAGCATCACTGATTTATTTTTGGTAGCACCGCGGAATTTTGGTAGCATCGCTGAATTATGCAGGGCTACGTCGCTGAATTATGCTATGCACTATCGCTGAATTCTTCCTGAACTATTCTTGATACCATCACTGAATTATTTTTTATAGCATCGCTGAATGATGCAGGGCAACGTCGCTGAATTATGCTATGCACTATCGCTGAATTCTTCCTGAACTATTCTTGATACCATCACTGAATTATATTTTGATAGCATCACTGAATTATTTTTGGTAAACATCGCTGAATTGCATGTGGTTGCATCGCTGAATTCTACAAGGTAGTATCGCTGAATTCTTCTTAGTGTAGTCCTGAATTCTTTTAAGTAGGGTCACTGAAATATTTTTTGGTAGCATTACTGAAGTAATTTTGTTAACATCGCTGAATTGTATTTGGTCGTGTCGCTGAATTATTCAATGATGTATCGCTGAATTCTTCTATTGATAGCATCACAAAATTATTTTTGGTAACATTGTTGAAATGCTATACGTAATAAATTTGTTACGTTATTTAATAAATATTGCTGATCATAAATATAGATTACCAAATATTTCATATGATTTTACCAAATATTTGATATGATTTACCAAATATGAGATTGATAACATACTAAATATAGGGTTATATCTTCCGTTACATATTTTGTTGGACAATTTTACCCTTTTTCATTTACAACCATTAGATTTGAAATCAACGCTCCAGATTTTTGCCTTGATGTACTTCGGAATCTTCCGCAGCACCCTAACCGAACCCATGGGAATATTCAGGGTGGTGCATGGAATTAATTAATGAATCAATTTCTTTATTTATTTACTAGTACTACTGGAGTAGTATTTATTTGTGCAGACCGTATCATTAATGACTCGCTGGCAAAAGGAATCTTATTGTTGCCACGCAGGGTGGTTTTGAGGCCATTAGGTTGTCAACTTCAGCTTTCGGGTCGTGTTCGTATTGTATTGATCAGGTTGTATAATATTTCAGGTTGGGTTTCGGGTCGACCAAATTCCGGAAAAAACCCAAAATGACTAAACCCAAACCTGAAATTTTTCGTGCCGTTTGGGTTCGTTTTTTGGGTTATAGGCCAAAATTGACACAATTTCAGGTTTCGGATCGTGCTCGTGTCAGGTTGAGCAGGTGGTATAATATTTCAGGTCGGATATTGGGTCGAAAAGACCCAAAATGACTAAACCCAAACCTGAAATTTTTCGTGTAGGTCGGGTTCGTGTCCAAATTGACACCCCTAGAGGGCATACAATACAATACAAAGTTATTTTTTTTTTTGCTGGACAGCCTATATAGGTTAGGAAATAAATGGTGGGAGCCCATAACATACAACGATAAAGGGAATAAAAGGGAGGGTTTAGGGGCGGTGGGGAATCGAACCTCCAACATCCCGTTGGAAGTCAAGGGACTTACGTACCCACTTGAGCTAAGTCCATCCCAAGATTATTGAATTTTAATTAGTTATTTACCATAAAATATCAAATAATTTGCAGAAACTATTACTACTTATTAGCTAGTTATTACGATATAAATAAGACGGGTTGATATTTTTATACCTGTGGCTTCTTTATTATACTTTAAAATGTATACATGTTGATATTTTACATGAGTGATAAAATTGAATAAGAAATTTGAATAATATTATGTAAGAGGGATGATGATTTAGCCAAAGTGGTTAAGTTCCTTGATTTTCAACGGAAGGTTGGAGGTTCGATTCCCCACCAGCCCCCTATCACTCCCTTTTATTTCCCTTTGCAATTTGTGTGTCATGGGCTCACACCACCCATTTTTCTAACCTCTATATGTTGTTAATCTATTAGTATTAAAAACATACTTCTGATATAAAAACCTACTTGAGCAGTCAAAATTCTGATATAAACATTGTTTTGTTTTAAGAGAAAAGAAAGAAAAAAAGAAAAAGAAAATGTAAAACACTTTAACTAGAAAAACATAGAAACTACCCAAATATCTATATAAGAAATGAATATTACTCCCCCTTTCCCACTTAAAATATTTTGTTTAACTTTTACATACAATTCAATGCACTTTTTTAATTGTTAATATTTCAAAAAATATAGAAGTAAAAATAATGTAAAATATATGTTTTAAAATATATGATTAGACAAATCTAACAAGAACGACTATTTTTTCCAAATATATATTTATACAAAGTTAAACAATAAACATTGTCGAAAAATTAAACAGAATATTTATACCGGGACGGATTGGAGTACTATTTAGTTATTTTCTTCTAAAACTCAGCACGTACGCAAAACCGAAGTGGTTCATATGCTGGAGGAAATTTATCCAGTACATACTGGGCTGCTTTCTAGCCATTAGATCTCTGAATTATTATTAAATAAATGGTGTAGATGATATGAGGATAGTAATGTGATTTGCTCTATTTTTATTATTTATTTTGAAGATGGAGTATAACTTTAAAGTTGCCTCGTATTTCGTGTTCCTTTTTTAACTTTTTCCGTCGTAATAATTGTTACTCACACAAAATAGGTTCTTCTTTAGGATATAATATATCAGACAGAATGATAAACCAATGAAACATAAAGTATAGAAGGTTGATACAGAATGTAACCTTTTTTGAGAGAGAATGTCATCAAAAAATATTTAGTAAAATAACAGAATTTGTTAACCTTGCTCTACTTGAATTATGTTATGAATTAGTAAAAAAAATGGAACATTATGTTCTGAATTATATAACATTCTGTTTTGAATTACTTAATATTCTGTTATGAATTATACAACATTCTGTTCCGAATTACTTAACATTATGTTTTGGAACATCCAACATTCTGTCTTATTTTATGAGGTTATAAGTTCCCTTATATCTTAATATTTCTATCATTCATGTTTATAATATTTTGTCTTAAAATATGTTACATTCTGTCCTTTTATATGTGACATTATGTTTTGTTATTTCAACCATTCTGTTTTGTTGTATTTAATATTCTGTCACGTGGGATATGGCATTCTGTGTTGAAGTGTTAAATATTTTGTCAGGTGGGATGTGACATTCTGTGTGAAGTATTACACATTCTATCATGTGGGAGGTGACATTCTGTGTTGAAGTATTTATCATTCTCTCTTAAAGTATTTAACATTCTTTTGTGTAATGGTGACATAGATGCTTTCATATTTGGAAGGTGACATTATATCATGAAGTGATAAAACTTGCGTATTCAAAAATATTTTAAAAAATAATATTTGTAAAATAAAAGAGAATGTGTGAAATCTTGAGACAAAATTATTAAACTCTTCTAAGAATACACACGCAAAGAATGTGCTTTGATTTCTATTAAGAATATAAATTATGTAATACACAGAGTACTTATATGAAGTACTGTACAAATTAATAAAGATGTATGAGAAAAAGAATTATTAAGTCAAGAATGTAATCATTATTATAATTTTATAATATTAAATTTAAAAGGTATAATGACATATTTACCCTACAATCAATCTCATCCATTAATTTAATTTTAAATCCAATGAATATAAAACCTTGCAGCACATACTGTGCCAGAATGGGAACCACACCCACGCAAAACATAGTAAACGAAACACTTAAATTGGCAACGTAACAAAAAATAAAATAAAATAAAATTTCCTACAAATTATCCAAGTGCAATGATGATGATGATGATGATAATTATTAGAATTAGTCTTAGTAGTATATAAGCATATAGAAGAGAATTCAAAATTGACATCTCTCCATCACTAGCTACAACAACTGACTGTGACGTCTCCAAAATTGAATGATACTCATACTACAATTTGTGGACCGGTCCGATTTAGACCGAAATTTTAACATTAAAAAAAATATATAAAATATATATAAAGTATTTCAGAGTTTTCGTTATGCATTAATATATAACTATATTTTTTTTGTGTTTATGTCATAAGTACATTAGAAAATAGTAGTAGTAGCAAATTTTAGTCGTATTGGCCCGCAGTATTGAAAACGACAAAACCAAAATTGAAATACACAGAGAGAAACCGCCAAGTGCGTTACGCACATAAATACAACCATTTCGCCTTCATTGGCTGACATCTCAAGTCTCAACTATAATTGGGCTAAATCAATCAACTATTTTATGGGAAAATTCGAAATAAATACCTCCCTTCCCATCCTTATTACCTGTTCAGTACCCATAGGGGTTTTTTATCCCTTTTCAGTACCCAACACTTTTTCCGTAGGAGAGAGATTAATATTTTGACAGTTTTGCCCTTACTTAAGTCTAGTATGTTTTCCTTATCAGTTTTGTACATTTTGCATATGATTTCAGTACTTTTTATATTGGGTTTCAATACTTTTCCTGGAGTTTTAATTGTGATTAACCGATATAATTAACCTGCCACTGTTTTCTTTCCCGATCTAATCCCTTTTCATATGCCTGTAGGTTGTTGATTTCATCATTTATCCAAAAACTTAAATCTAATTCTTCTATTATGAGATTTTTTCTGTTTAAGAGTTGCAAACATTTTATTTTTGCTTCGATTTGGATTTTTACAATTTCTTTTTTAATGCGATATCTTTCAATCGCAGTTTTCTCCCATTTACTGTAGTCTCTTATTGTTTTATAAGTCATCTTTAATGCTGATTTCTGATATGATTAATGAATTCTGTTTTAGAAGTGTTTAACTCTTCTATTTTTGTTTTGAGGTCTGTTGATTGGTAACTTATAACTTCTTCATATATATGAACCGAATTTAAAATAGTTTTTATTTCTTCGTCACGGTTTAACACATATATGAGTTCATGTGCTTCTTCTTCTTCGTTTTCTTTATATTCTGTTAACCTTATAATTGTTTCTTTAAGGTCTTTTATTTCTTTTTCTATTTTCCACATGGTTTCTCCAAGTTTTCCACATTCAGGACAAATATCAAAAGGCATTTGTACTTCCATTTTTAAATCAGTTATTTCTTGCTAAACGTTCTTCTTGTAATTTTTTCCACATTTTTTCTTCATATTCACATGCTATAAAATAGTTTTCACATCTTTTTATATGGTTATCCTGTAATTTTTCAAAAACATTATAGATTTTAGCATGCTTTTGATAACTGTTTTCTAGAATTTCTATTTCATTTTTTAGAAATTCAGCCTCCTTAGTCACTTTCCATTTTATAATATTTTCAAACAATCTTTGTTTTCTGCAAATCATGTCTATTTGATTTCGCTTATTCATCAGTCTAATAAGCCAAATTTCACATTCTTGGCATAGAAAGTGTGTTTTCGGGTAAGGTACAATAACAAACCTTGTTTCTGTGTTTTTAAAAGATTCTGTTTTAGGGTTTTCAGCAGTTTTAATCATATTCTCCATTTGTTTTGATAGAAGATATTAATTATTTCAAATGGTTTTAAAACACTGATTTTCTGTATGCGAAAAACTTATATGTCGTGATGTCTTACTAGGTACTTGCCATCTCCTATTGTTCTCTTGGTCGTGTTAAATTTCTGATTATGTGTTATGGGTCCGATTGTCCTTTGTCATGGAAATATTATCATAAACATTAAGTCCGCAATCCTCTTATTACTGTCACTGATGAGATATTTTTCTGGGCCTGTTTTCGGGTTTCAAATTCAAATTAGCATTATCCAGACCTAGATCTGAAATGTAAGCAGGGGGTCTAAGGGGCAAATCAAAAGGGACAACAGTAACAAAACACCATTATGTTTAACAAACATCCCTGAATTGTGGTTCCCCTAACGAGTCTTTCTTACAGCTTTTATGGCATAAAGCCTTTTAAATTTTTATCTTACTTCCCTAATGGCATATCTCATCAATTAGGTTTTAAAAGGTCACATATTTATGTTTATAACATTATCATCCATACATAGAACAATCATACCACAACATAAATCATAAACTAACCCATACCTTGAGAGAGGAGAGGCTTTCCCGTTCAGACGGGCCCCTGTATTTCAGAAAGTAAAGAAAAGAGGAAGCAATCCACACCGGGTCTTTCTTTACAAACTGAAATTTTATTACTGAAAGGGTTGGGAATACAAGAGAATTAGAGAGAGAAAGAGCTTTCGAGAGTAGCAAGAGTGCAGTCTCAAAAACCTTAGAGAGCTAGAGAGCTAAGAAGTGAGTGTGTGTTACAAGTGAAGACCATCCCTCTATTTATAGATGGGAATGTCATCTAAGTAATCTACAATAACCAATAAAAACATGCCAAGTGGCAAAGCTATCCGATAAGGTTCGGATGAAAAATCAAACAACTAGTACAATAATGCAACAATATAATAATGAGGGGCCTAGTGCCCATTAACGTGGTTTTCCAAGAGTCACATGGCTCTTGTCTGCCTTTTGGTTTTATCCGCCTCGGATTCCTTCTTTCACATGGTTAGTGGTGCTTTTTGGCTCCACTAGCATTTTGTTTTCTTCTTGACTTTTTTCTTTTCAGGATTCCTTCCTTCACATGCTGGTATTTATTGTGAATTCCAGCTCATTTCTGCGTGGCTCCCTTAGTACTCTTCATCATTGTGGGGTCCGCCACTTTCTTTTTTCTGATTTTTTATGATTTTATTGGCCTGGAATTTTGCTTCATTTTTCTTTAGTGCTACCAGTGCACTAAACCTTCCATTTTTTCTGGTTGCCATTGCTTCAGCAAAAGTAGGCTTTAATTCAATTTCAAGCTTATGAAGAATTTCTTCTTCACTGAGGTTCTCAAATTTTCCAGTCTGTACTGGACTCATAGTTTTTGGCAAACTACCAGCCATAACCGGAATTAATGTGCTTTTACCATCTACCGGACTAGATGGGCTTAGTTCAACATTTTGGTCCTCAAAGACCTCAGGGTTAGAACTTCCCTGGTTTGGTTCAAAATTTTCTGAACTTATGCTTTTTAGCAAAGCATCAGCTATCAACGGACTTGATTCGTCTTTACCGTCTGCCGTTTGAGACGGACTAGATTCAAACTTTTGATCCTTAAAGATCTCAGGAGTTGAATTTTCCTGGTTTTGCTGCATCCAGGCTTTTGCCAATTCTACTGCAGTCATAGAACTGGTGGGTTTGGGTTCTGGACCATAGACTGGTTTTTCTTCTGGCTTTGGTGTTTTTAGTGTGAGGGACACAATTTTTGAGGTCAATTTCTCATTTTGGTTTTGAAGGATTTCAAGTTTCTTGGTGAGGGTTTCAATCTGGGCCTCTGCTTCAAGGGTTTTCATTTTTTGGTTTTCAAAATTCTGTAACCATTCGGCCTTTTGGGCTTCATATTTACAGACTTCCTTGGCCATTTTTTCACAATGGTCACAAAACACAATGTGGGTTTTAGAAGAATGTCCAATTGAATATTGGACTGGGCCTGTAGGATTTTGGGTTTTTGGCCTCAAACCATCAACAATGTTTTTCAAACTTGGGCTTACAAAGAAATCTGGGCCCATTGTGGTTTTTGCAAATTGAATTGCAGACATTATGTCATAAAATCCTTTATGAAGAGGTTTTTCATTATCTTCATTAAGAGGTAAAATATCATTTTTATCATAAATTCCTTTTTTATAACCTTCATAGATTACATAATATAAAAATGGTTTTATGTTATTGAATTTCTGGAAATACATGCTTAAAGCAGAGAGACAAGTAACAATATACCTGCTGTTGTTTTTGTCAAATGATGCTCTCCAGATGTTATCACAAAGGCAAATCTGTTCCTCTGTGTAGTTCAACCCTGTGATAGGCCTGTACTTCATGTTATCAAATAAGATTAATTCTACATTATTGCCTGTTTCTGCTCTTTTGCCAAAGCAGATTTTCACTCCTTTTTCTGGGAGTTTATCTTTTTTCTTCCCTTCTGGGATGCTGGTTTTAGAAGGGATTGTGTAATATCCCTCTGGGGTTTTCACCATCCCTGTGGTTTTTACTCCATTTTCATTGCTGATTTTCAAAGAGTTTTTCTGGGAGTTTTCTGCCATTCCTGTAACAATATTATTCAATTCTCAATATTCTAATCCTCCCTGTAAAATTGATCCCATTTTAGTTTAAATTTTTCCTCATCATTTTCATCATAATTATCAATTGATTCGTTTTTAAATTCAGTGTCATATAATGGTTTTTCCCTTTCTTTAATCAGAATTCTAGATAGTATATCAGCAATTTTGTTATCTTCTCCTTTAATATGTTCAAACTTTATTTTGTAGCCTTTCTGACTAATAACATCTGTAAAATTCAACCACCTTCTCCTAGACATTGATCTTTTTTCTTGGAGTTGGCTATGAAATTTTACTATGGCTTCACAATCAGTTCTTACTGTGAATCCTGGTTTTCCTGTTAAAAACAGTTCAAATTTATCAAGTGCGTACTTTATTGCTAATAGTTCTGCATCAATCGAGGAAAGGTTACCCTTTTCTCTGTATTTTCCTGATGCATATTGGCAAATTTCTTCTTTACTTTTAGGTGAGTAGACATCCTTTTTTCGCAAAAGGATAGCTCCCCATCCTTCATGTGATCCATCAGTTTGCACAATAAGATAATCACTATCTTCTGGCAATACCAATTCTGGAAGTGTTTTTAATGCTTCTTTAATTTTTTGTACATTTTTTATATCTTCTTGGTTAAAATACCTTTGACCATTTTTTCCCAGTTTATTATATAATGATCCTGTTAATGAGGACAAGTTTTTAATGTATGGTCTAGCATAATTAACCAATCCCAAAAATTGTTGTAATAGTTTTGTATCTTCCATTTTATCAGGGAATTCAATAGCCTTTTTAGCAATATGATCTTGGAGTTTTATTTTTCCTTTTCCAATTTCTGCCCCAAGGAATGCTATTTTAGTTTTATTAATTTCCATCTTCTTCTTTGAGATGATTATTCCATGTTTTTCAAATAGCCTAAACACTGTATCAAGATGACTCATATGTTCAGTACTATTTTTTGAAAATACTAGAATATCATCAATGTATACCAAAACAAATTTTTGGTATGGTTTAAAAATTTTATCCATTTTTTGTTGAAATATAGCTGGTGCATTTTTTAGTCCAAATGGCATTACTAACCATTCAAATAAACCTTCTGGACATGTGAATGCAGTCCATTCAACTGACTCAGGATGCATTTTTACTTGCCAAAATCCTGACTTACAGTCGAATTTGCTATACACTTTTGAGTCTTGAATTCTATTTATTAAGACTGTTTTATCTGGTATATTGTAAGCAAAATCTTTTGTATTATCATTTAGTCTTTTATAATTAATGACCATTCTTGATTTTCCTCTTACAATTTCAGAATGTTTTCTCACAATAAAAGCTGCAGACCTATGTCTGGAGTTTGATTCTCTAATTACTTTTAAAGTTTTTAATTCATCAATATGCATTTTGAAATCTGCTATATCCAGATTTGTAGGATTTATCTCTGCAGTTGAGATTCTTAATTCTGGATTTATTATTTCAAGCTTACATATTGTTCCATCTTTTTCCCAATATTTCTGGATGTTATCTCCAATAATTTGGGATTTTTCTAACCTCTCAATCCATTTTGTTATGGTTTCTTCAGGCTTAAATCTAGTTATACTTATTAATTCTTTCAGTTTTGGAGTTTCAGGAATGTATTCTTCTTCAAACTCTGTAATTTGTATGTTTTCTTTACAAATTTGTTTACATGCTCCTTTTATTTTGCATTTACAATTTTCAATATCTTTGTCTTTTAAAAGTTTTTTATTTTTTGTTTTTGTATTGGTAGGGGCTCCACCACGCTTCTCTCGCAACTCTGATGTTGTTAAAAGCTTGGTACCCGCATTACTAATACTAGGTGTAAACATTGCCAAAGTCGCTTTTTCAACAATTTGGATATAATCTTTTGTAATAAATAATCCTCCATTATTTTGTAAGAAGAATTGTAATCCTAAGATTACATCTGCATTTATTACTAAGTCTTTTATATATGAATTATCAGGGACTCCATAGGGTTCTGATATTCCACAATTAGTTTCAAAGAATATTTGTCCACCTGAAATAGGTTGTTTTGTTGTATATGATATCCTTCCATCCATTAATTCTGATTTAATGGGTTTTGCTAAGTTTTTCTGTAGATGTTCTGGGATAAGTTTCTCATTTATTATTATTCTTGTACATCCTGTATCGATTATTGCATTAGTACGGAATACCAATTCCCTTAATTTAAAGATTATTGGTACCCTTAGTGTAGTTAATGATGAAGGATCGTGGCACACAGGTATGTACTCAGGGTTTTGTGCTAACATGTACTCCGTACTAGGATTTTGTTTATCATTAGATTCTTCTTCAGGAACTTCTTTTCCTTTATTTTCCGTATTTTTAGGACTTAACATATTATATTCTTCTAAGATTTCTTCTATGTTTTCAATTCTGGTTTTTAATTCCTTAGGATTCATTATATCTTGTAAATCAAAAAGTTTTCTTTCTATTATATCTATTCTTTTTGTGATGAATGTATAATTATCATCAATTTTTGTTATTGGTATCTCTTCGGGGAATTGAATTTTATAATATTTTAACAAGCATATTTGGCATATTTCTACATGACATATTGTACATTTAGCTCTAAGTTTTCTTGATGGGTAATAAGAGCATTTTATACAAGGTGTAGAATCAGTGCCTACCCTGAAAAGCCAATTATGGTTTTCGCATTCATTAATTTCTCTCATCATATACTCAGTTTCATATGGCATCATATACTCTTTATATGTGATACCATTATATGAGTTTTCATTTGCAAGCATATTAATCAATTCATAGGGATCATCATCCCCTTGTTCTTCTATAACATTTTCTTCCACTGTTACTATGCTATATATTGTTTCAGTCTCAGAAACATCTGAGTCTACATCCAATATATCTTGTTGTATACATTCTGTAAGAATTGCTTCTCTTGAATGTTGGTTTTTTCTTTTAGGACATGCTGTTGCCAAATGGCTTTCATCACCACATGTGAAACAAGCAAGTTTCTTTGTATAATTTCTACTAGGATTATATTTTCTGACGTGATGTTTTTGTTTCAAGAAAGGTTTTCTGCTATTTGATTGTTTTATAAAATACTTCTTTCTTGTTATGAATTTGGGTTTTTTCCTTAATGGTTCCGGCCTACCATATCGTTGAGGAGTATATATCCTTTTACAGAATGAATAATCAGTTTTCTTAAGTTGTTTTTGTGCAATTATATTTGTACACTTATCTTTTAATATTTTTACCACATGAACAGCCCTCATACTAATAGTGTATTGTTGGGGATTCTTTTCAACCATTTTATTCCATGTATCCTGAATTTCTTGACCAATTGGTCTTGGTATTTTCATAAATAATTTTTCACCTAACTCTTGGTTAAAAGCACCTCCTGCTAGGCCTGTATAGTAGACATATTCATTTAAGAAGTCTACTGTTCCATATAAGTCATCTAGATGCATTTGGTCTAGATGGATTAAGGCATCCATTTGTGTTGTTATATGTCCTGAATTACCATCTTCACCCGTTATTAGACTTGATATTTTATTTACAAAGTTATAAGGATTTGGTCCTCTTTCTATTAAGTCTTGATAATCCATTGGATAGTCTCTTTTAAATACTTCCCACATTGACTGTGCGAATTCTCCTAAATAGGTTTCAAGATATCCATACATTGATTCAGCTGTATCATTATAATCATTTTTGTTTTTGATGTAATCAGCCACAACTATGTTTTTCCATTTTGCAATTACTGAGCCCCATTCTTGAGGGCTCACATTTGTTACTTCTAATATTGCTGGGTTATGATAATATCCTCTTTCTAAAGGTTGCCTAATTCCTCTAGGTTTTGTTATCATCCCAGGTTGTATTTTTCCATAAGGATATTCTGGATGAACATGTGTGATTGAGTGTCTAGAATTGTTTCCAGTATAATTAGTTCCAGGTCTCCACTCAGTACCTCTCTGGTATGGGGCAAAGGGAGTTCCAGGGACTCTTGTTATACTGTCTCCTGTATTTTTCATGACAACATCTTTGTTCATGAATTCCTTAGCTGTTTTATTTGTTTTCTCAGAATGTAAGGAGATATGGTCTCCCATATATTGTTCCATTAATATATTATCAGAACTTTGTCCTACTTCTGGTGAGTTTTCCTTTAAGAACAAATGAGCTTCTATATCTGCTTGTTGTTCTTCTTTTATTTGTATTTTTTGTAATCTTTTCTGTACTTCTTTCTCAATAATATCTTCCAAATTATTCTTCCATTCTTTATTTTTTCTTTTCATTTTATCCTTTAATTCTTGTTTTTGTTCATTTAGTTTTGATATTTCTCTTATCATTTCTTCATAATTTTCTATCCAATTCTCAAAATATCCACTATGTTTTGGACATTCCATTAAATGGATCATATGTTTTAACTTATCAGAATATCTTCTATCAAGATCAATTTTACAATCTTGACAATTATGAGGTAATATTCCTTTGTTTTTGAATTTTTTAGTTAGTGCAGAATGCACATGTTGTGAGAAAACTCTTTCATACCTGTCATGGTACTCTCTTTTATTTAGAATTTTTCCTTTCTTAAAGTTTTCAAATTTTCTTGTTTTTAAACAAATATGTTGAATGTCTTTAGCAATTCTTTCCACTTCATCTTCACTAGGGTGGAATATTTGTTTTCCTTCATATCTTACATAGTTATCCGTTACTGGTTTTTCTATAATAAATCTTTTCATTTGTCTATTCATTTTCCTGACCTTCTTCTTCTGTAAAATCTATTGGTCTTTTTGCAGTTTCATAATCATTAAATCTTACTGACGTTTCTCCTCTGGAGTTAATGAAATAATTTACATTTTTTGGAGTTAAATTTTTAACATTTGGTTTTTCAAAGAATTTTGATAGATCCCAATTTTTCCCAGCATTTTCTTCTGATGATATTTCAGTTGGTCCTATCATTTTTACTCCTTCACTTCCTATGATACTTACCACAGTTTCAATTTTTGTTTTATGCCTGGTTTGGCCATTGTTTGTGATTCTTCCTAAGAAGCCTACACATACCATTAGGTTGTGACCAGTTTCCATTTCTTCATATCCTACAGTTTGAATTCCTATTTGGATATGCTTCATAAAATCTGTTATTTGTATCATATAATCTGGTGCCAAATAACATACTCCCACATTAGGGTTCATATCAATTTCCATTAATCCTATGATAGCTTGGGTTGGATTGGTCCACCTTGTATCTAGAACAGTCATTAGGACTTTAGTTCCTAGGTTTTTTCTAGTTAAACCTTTTACTCCTATGGAGATTAATCCCATATGCATGTATTTTTGTCCTTGTCTTTGAAGCCTAATTGCTTCATTATTGCTTATTAATTTTATTAATTTTTTGTCATCTTTTAGACAGCTTATTGGTTCCGTATAATGATATTTGTAATATCCTGTGTTCCAATTAAGGAATCTTTGGTCATACAATAATCTTGGTTCCAATTGGATTAATGTTCTTTTCTTGAAGTTTTCAAATTCAATATCAGGGTCAATTATTTCTTCAATTATTGTTGGCCCTTCTTCAAGTTTGGTTTTTTCTCTGAACATTCTATCTATTAAGGTTTTTTCAAAGTTTGAGCTTTCAATCCTTTGAGAATTACTTCTTTCTACTAGACTGTTTTTGGATTCATTAGTAAGAGAAAATGATCTCCTACTCATTTTTGTAAATATTTTTCGTCTGGTTTTACAACCCAGAAGTTTAGTTTTTCTTGTGGTTTAGTTTTCCTTCTAGCTTCTGCAGGTAATTTTGCAATTTGTTCAGCTAGTTGTTTTATTGTATTATCTTCAGGTATTCTAACAGCTTGTATTCTTTCAAGTTTTTCATCTATGCTTTCAATGGCTATTCTTAATGCAGGGTCTTGATATTTTTTCATGTTTTCCATTTGAACATGTACATCATCAATTTTTTTCTTTAGTATTTCAGTTGTTACAAGCTCTTTTATTTTCTTGTCAATTAGACTAATATTTGTATTATTTGTTTTATTATGGTCTGTCATTTCGCCAATCTTCTTATGAAGATTATTAACATTTAGCTTTATTTCTACTAATTCTTTGTTTAATTCTTTGAATTTATTATTAATTTCTTGTTTAAAGTTTTCTATTGTTTCTTTAACCTCTTTTAAAGCTGTTTCCATTATCCTTTAATGATTTTTATAATTTTGTTACACATTTCATTTACATTTTCAATATTGTTTTCAACAATATTTTTAATTTCCTTTATCTCTTTATCAAGTTTTTCAACCTTATCTTGTAGTTGTTTTAATTCCTCACTATGGTTAATGATTTTTCTCGGATTTGGGATATCATTAACTAGTTTAGAACTTTCATATTGAAGTGTTGTTATGGTTTTAGATAAGTTTTTCATTCCACTGGATGATTTATCATACTGGGTTGATAAGTATGTTTGGTTTTCTAATATTACTTTAAGATTTGTATTATTTTGTTTTCCTAATAATTCTAACTTATCTAGTTTTGCTTCAATTGATTGAAGACTTCTTTGTATATCCATGTTTTTATTTGTTAACATTTTATTCATGAGTTTTTAAGTGTTGTCTTAAAGCTTCTAATCTTACGATTAGTTTGCAATAATTTTTAAAAGTTCTATTTTTCTTGAGTTTTATTCTTTTGATTTTTATTTTATTTTGTTTACAGATCTTACAATCTTTAATTTGGTTTTTGAATAGCCTTTTCTTTTCAATATCAATTATTAAAAATTTTTCGTAATTAATATTGTCATTTAATTTAATTGCGTTTTGATTATCTTTTAATCCGTCATTAGCCATAAGCCCTAAAATCGCAACTTATGCTCTGATACCAATTTTTTAGAGGGGGTGTGTTTTTGGGCACTTTTTAGAGAAGTGTTAAACTCTTTTGAATGGATTTTAGGTATTATTTCTTAGATTTTAGGTTTTAAGGGTAAAATGGTCATTAATTTAAAGTTTTATCTCTCCATGTACCTTGAAGGAATTGTTGTTTTTGGTTGGGGGGCTTAGAGGAAGAAAAATTGTTTGGGGTATTAAAGAGGTAAGTTCTTTTGGAATTGGGTATTTTTTAGGTATTTTCCCCTATTTTATATGAAAATTTAAGATAAATTAACTTATAAAAATATAAAATAACTTAAAGTGTCCAATCAGTTTTTTTAACTGCTGTAAATAGTGATATTTTTTATGTTAGCTTAATCTAGGCAAAAAATTAATCTCGAAATGATCAAACATCTAATTTCAATAAATTATTACTCACATAACCAATTAATATTAGCTAATTCCCAAATATAGCCTTAATAATTTAATTGGCACAACATGCTGAATACTCAATAACAATTACCAACTGGAGGACAGCTTCCGACATCTTTCATAATACGAAGTAGGAGTATTTCTTTATTATATACCGTGATTATAATTTGGAAACTAAATTATCCGTGATTAACATATACTATGTTCTCTATTTCCTAATATGTATAGACTGTTAAGCCAAAAAATATATACTATGTACTTAAAAAATCTCACACTTGTTGTATGAAGTATGAACCATTTTAATAGTACTTTGTTTTATGAAGCACATTTTTCTCATACGAATTATTTGAATATATATATATACTCCCTCCTAATTTTTTATTCTTGATATGGATCCACTCAACATGCAGTCCAATGCACATTTTAAACCATTAATAATTTATATTCAGTATAAGTAAAAATTTTAAAAGTTCTATATTTTAAAACTACAAGACGAGACTAACTTAACAAGATCTTATTTATCTTTATTTTAACTTGAATAACTATGATAAAAATTTAAATTAAGGATGAGTTTGAATAGTACCAAAATACGCAATGGTACAGGGGAAAAAAAACGGAGGGAGTATATATTATTTTCAATATCTGATTATGTAACACCTTTTAAGACATATATATCCAAACATCATTAATAATCGCCCCAATTATTTTTAACAATATTAATATTATACTGTATAATGTACCGCAAAAAATATTATACTGTATAATTTATTTATTATGTAAAAATATACGGTAGAAAACATTTAGCACACTATCTAGTCTAGTTTGGATAATGCATAGTGGAGCAGTATATAATCCTATAGACGCACAACCCCTCTCTCGCTTTAATTTATCTAATTCTTGTTCGCGCTTATTTTCTTTCCTCCGTTTTCTTCACCAGAAACCGTCATTTGTATATTTATCTGTCTCCACCCGAATCAACCAATCCTTCCTTGCTCTGGTATGTGTATATATATATATCTCCTCGTGTTAATTTACGAACTTCGTTCTTCTTCTTAATCTGTATTTAGTTGTTCGATTCATGAGGACTCCCCAATTCTTTGATGCATGCACCAGTTCAATGGATGGGGATTTATTGCTTTTCAATTTTCAGGAAGAAATCAATCAATTTTGTTCTAGCTACTTCCATTTTTTATGCATATACACATTTTTTTACCCTACTTGTTGAGGATTTGAATATTGCCGTGGGTGTTTTCACTTATGCTGAGGATCGAGATTTCTTTAATTTGTGCAAGCGTGCGTGGTGATCTTGGATTTGGTGGAAAATTCCAGATACCTTTTGTCGTTTTCTCCACAAGGAAATCATGTTGCAATATTCTAGTTTCCTGGATGCTTCTTCCTTGTTTTTCTTTTTCTTTTTTCTTTTTCCCTTCTTATCTGCTTGTCTTTGTTCTGATTACATAGATATCTAACAGCAGTTTTTTTTGGGGAAAAATTTGGCATCATCTTCGTATTGTTATACGGTTTTAACAAACTAGTCATTTTCAGCAGAGGTAGTATTGTATTGAGCAAAAACATGTACTCCGTAAGGAGAGGGGAGAAGGCGGATGAATCGACGGAAGATGACGGCTACGCAGAAACTGATCCGACGGGTAGATATGGCCGGGTAAGTTGTTGCCCCGTTTACTTAATTTCTGGGTATCCTTTTTCTGTTTGGGTAGTTTTTGAATTTTCTTACCATATTCGTTTCATATCTATAGGATATAAGTTTGCAAGAATAATTGATGAAGGCATAGGATATAAACCGAATCCTTAATAATTTATTGACTTCAAAAATTTCTTCTGTATGGCCCTATTGGCCTTAAATTAGTTTATTGAAGTTTGAGTGAATTTCTGTTTGAACTAGTGGGAGTTCAATTGTTAGGGGGCTCATTGATTCATAGCAGCTAACTCTTTTTTTTCCTTCATATTTGTGGTCATTAATGGTTGACAGTTTGAGGAAGTTCTGGGGAAGGGGGCAATGAAAACAGTGTACAAGGCAATCGACGAGGTGCTTGGGGTGGAAGTAGCATGGAGCCAAGTGAGGCTAGTTGATTTGCTTCAATCGGCAGAGGACCTGCAAAGGCTCTACTCCGAGGTTCACCTTCTCAGCACCCTCAGTCACAAATCAATCATCCAATTCTACACTTCTTGGATTGATGTGGAGAGCAGAACATTCAATTTTATTACTGAGATGTTCACGTCTGGAACCCTCCGAGAGTAATCAACCCTCCCTAATAGCAACCTGTTACAGATATTAGTTTTCATTATATTATTATGTTATGTTCTTAGTCAACTTCGATTGATCTATGCTTCGCATGCATTAGGTATACCTGTTCTTATAGCAGATAAGTTAATAAAGAATGGCCTTACGTGACTCCCTTGAATTTAATCACTTTGCTGTGGTCAACGCTCAATTACCTCCTCCCCCCACCCGATAAAAAAACAAAAAGAGACAAGAAAAAAAACTGTGTTCAAAACAGTAGTCAATTACTAAGATGTCTCATAGTTTTCTTTCCAGATCATTTAAGGAATATCTTTTAATCAGTGAATCTTTGTCGTGATATCTAAACAGAGTGTATGCGTACCGAGTTCCTTTATACCTATAGAATCAACTCTTGCTGTTTCCCTGATTCGAAAATGTGTAATCTTATTTATAATGCAGGTATCGAGCCAAGTATAAACGAGTGAATATTCGTGCTATAAAGATATGGGCTCGCCAAATACTTGAAGGTCTCGTATATTTGCATGGACATGATCCTCCGGTGATACATAGAGACCTCAAGTGTGATAACATATTTGTGAATGGACACCTCGGGCAAGTTAAGATTGGTGATCTTGGCCTGGCTGCAATTCTCAGGGGGTCAAATAGAGCACACAGCGTAATAGGTAACTCTTCTTTCTCGGTTATGAATCATATTTAAATATATGATTTAATTACGTTGTCTTTGTCGGGTTAATTACTGCTTACATTTACTTATTGCTTCATGATATGGATGATGAATATTAGACGAGTTAGCAACTCTTCTTGATTAAAATTTTATAGGAACACCAGAGTTCATGGCACCTGAGTTGTACGAAGAAAACTATAATGAACTTGTTGATGTATATTCATTTGGGATGTGTGTTCTGGAGATGATTACATCTGAGTATCCTTACAGCGAGTGCACCAACCCGGCACAGATATACAAGAAAGTGATATCAGTAAGGGCATATACTACTACAGTTTGTTAGAAAAAAAACACAAAATTGTAGATGTGATCAGAAATTGAAACCATGACATTTAATGTTTCAATTGTAAGGGTAAAAAGCCAAGGGCGTACTACAAAGTTCAAGACTTGGACGCCCAACGATTCATTGGCAAGTGCTTGGAAGATGCACAGAAGAGATCATCCGCTGAAGAACTAATGCTAGACCCGTTCCTTGCTGTCGACCATTATGACGATCATCTAGAGTTGAGCATTAAGAACCAAGTGCCCTTCTTGAATGATAGGCTTGAGCTCGAGCGCCTGCAGTTGAAGGATGATCTACCAAGGACTAATATGACCATTACAGGGAAGTTAAACCCGGAGGATGACACCATCTTTCTGAAAGTGCAGATTGCCGATGAAGAAGGTAGCTTGTTCTTAGTTCCCAGTTCCTCATGTTACAAGAGGGCGACAATCTGCTTTAGTTCTCAAGATTCTCAACAATTGATGATTTTTAATGTTGTGTTTCAGGTACTGCAAGAAATGTTTTCTTTCCCTTCGACATTGTAAACGATACTCCACTTGATGTTGCAAATGAAATGGTGAAGGAGCTAGAGATATCAGATTGGAGACCATCAGAAATCGCGAATATGATTGATGGGGAGATATCGGGCCTAGTTCCTGGTTGGAAATCGGGCTATCCTTACCATCAACGATCTCAATTTAGTGTAATAAATTTTCAAGAAGATGAGTACGACCATGGCCACATTTTCTCACCCTCATCGTCATCCCAAGTCTCGGCCTTGGGCTCAGTAACATCTAATAGGCGAGACACAAAGCCTCAAGGAAACCAATGGTTTCAAGGTATGTGCAGTTGTTAGAATTTGTTCATATTCATTCCCTTCACGGCACATCTATTCTGATGGTTCCGTTTCTTCTCAGGGTTCAAAACGGTTGTGCCTTTTATTCAAAAGTATAAAACGCAAATAAAAGAGAGAAAATTCTTGTCCAGAACATAATTTTAGATTTGATATTTTGTGTCGTAGGTGACCCCTTCGATGACACCAGCTCGCAGAGCTCAACCCATTCGGGAAAGTATTCCAACTGGGGCTACCACTGTATGGACGAACATGATCCGGTAATGAGCCCAAAGCATCACAAACACACTGTGTACGAAGATGCGCAAAGCCCTTCACGATTCCACCCTGGAGAAAACTCATCAGCCGCCAACAACAACAGCGGCAGCAGCAGCTGTATGAAAATGGAATCTCCAGGTGCATTGATGAGGAACCGGTCTCTAGTCGATATGAGGAGCCAGTATCTCCACCGGTCACTGGTGGAGGAGGTTAACAGAAGACGATTATTCAAGACAGTTGGAGCAGTGGAAAATATTGGGTTTCAGTCGCCTTATGATGCTTCTTACAGGACTACACAGGTAAGGGTGAATGGCGCTTACTCTGTGAATCGAGCGCACACAATGAATCCTGATAGGAGGCGAGATATTATTCGAACTAGAAGAGTTTAATTTAGTAGTATTATCTTCTTCTTTTTTTCTTTTTTTTTTTTCGATTTAATTGGTGTCTATCTGTATCTGGTAATGGTAATCATGTAGTATGTGTGTATGGTTTTCTTCATAAAGTTTCAAATTATAGATGTGAATACAAATGAATAAATTGGTTGCTCATTGTCTTCTATGATGGTAAAGACTCAAACCCAGCCAGGGTGCATGCTTCTTTTCATATCCATGAAAATGATTAGTCTTTCAGCAAAACATAATTCATACGTTGCTAAAATATTATTATTATTATATTGAACAATTCTATATTTTATACATTCAACAATAATTGAATAGGTGTAGACCCACCACGGCAAATGGCAATGGCAATAGCATGCATGTAGTGTTATTATAGGCAAATGCCATTGATTAGTGACATGCACAATTGATATGATGTGTACAACCCCACTAAATAATTTCTTACTATTTTCTTAAAAAACATAGAAATGGGCAAAATAATCACTCGTGACAGGCAACAACAGCCGAAGCCATTAATATTGTGCCTCAAAACAATGATTCATTATTATACTTTTTGTACAACAAAACAACTCAAGAAAGTGGTTTTAATTTTGCCTGCCTGCATGCTTCCGCTTCTTCGCTTTCTTTTTTCAGAGGTAGATATTATATATAATGTGTAAATTTTTAATGCTGAAAATAAAGTAATACTGTCTTCTTAAAAACTTTTTTTTTTGGTGAACATGACGCACAAGCGTCGGCTAAACAGGTAAAGCTAAGAAAAAACTACAGAAGAGGGGGGGGAAGGAAAGAGCGGCAAAAAATATCAAATCCGAGGGAAGAACACCCCTTGGGAATCAGCAGAAAGACATGGTCTCAGTTCGTCTGGTGGGAAGGCCCAAGTAGTGAAGAAGTCCACCGATCGAGCACCACGTTTGGCGAGTAAATCGGCCACAGAGTTCCCTTCTCTCAATATATGGAACCAACGAATTCCTCCTGAAGCAGACAAAGCCTCCCGAATGCTAAGGACAAGGGGATGAAGGCTGTGTTCGGGAGGCACCCCCGTGCGAATGAGCGTAAGCGCGGTCACAGAATCAGAATAACAGCAAGCTTGAGTGATGTCCAACGAGTGAAGACGTTGCATCCCATTCCAAATACCGTGAAGTTCGGCAACGAGATTGGACGTGCAACCCACATAGCCCGAGAACCCCTCAATCCAGCTTCCATCCTCCTTGCGAATCACCCCTCCAAATCCAGCGTTCCCCGGGTTGCCTAAGGAGCTGCCGTCCACATGGAGGACCATCCCTGGCCAACGTTCGGGATGCCAGGTAACAAGGCGCAGCGGGCATGACTTGATGACTTTTCCAAAGACGCGATCAAAGCTCTCACCGTGTACTTTGGCATGCCTGATGACCCTCGGCAGTGAGATGGCCTCCCCTCGAAAGCAATGAGCATTCCGTGTGCACCAAATATTCCATAACAGCGCCCATTGAGTACCTGTCCAAGAACGAGAAAGCCACAGGAAAAGTGAGGCAATATCCAGATTATTATTAAAGGCAGAAGGCAGACCTCCAATGATAGTCCAGGCTTCGTTCGTCCAAGCGCAACCAAAAAATAGGTGGAGGATAGTTTCCGGTTCATTCCCACATATAGGACAATTTTGGCAGTTGGTAGTCCCTCGTCGGTGCCTCAATACGTTGGTGGGAAGGGCCTCCAAAACCACCAGCCACAATAGAAACTTGATCTTCTCGGGTGCAGGAATTTTCCAAACCCACGCCACTGTCCTCGTAGGATGACAACCTCGCGTCTTCAACAGCCAATTGAAGCCTGACTTAACTGTGTAGATGCCTGTAGAATTGTTAAGCCAACACCATGAATCTGTAGCAAGGGGGTGAATGGTGATAGGACCAAGCTCATGCGCTTCCTGTTTAACCTCATCCGGCACAGTAGTATATAGATTCGACCACTTCCACATGCCATCAATGAAGATGTCTTTAACTTGAAGCTGAACATCAACATAGTTAACAAAAGGAATACGAGGCGCAATCGGGCCTCCTTTAAGCCAGGCACTGTACCATAGACTACATGTTCCCGACCCAATCCGGATGCGAAATCCATTCTCGAGCATAGGGCAGACTTGGCTCAGCGCTCGGTAGACTGGGGACGCCCGGGGCCTGGAAGGGAAAAATAGCTGCTGGCAGCCATACTTAGTAGCTATAAGGCTCACCCAGGGTTTAGGCGTCCTGCTGATGACGTCGGAGAAGATCTTGCCAAGCAAGGAAGTGTTCATATCCCGACTTGTACGAAGGCCTAATCCTCCCATTTGTCTTGGAGTCGCAACAATGCTCCATTTCACCAAATTTAGTCCATGGCCGAGGGGGTCTTTCCATATAAATTCCTTCATCACCTTATCAATCTTGTTACATATAGTGGAAGGCACCCAAAATAATTGCATGACATACATGGAGATCGAGGAGAGGACTGCCCGAGCTAAGGTCACCCGCCCGGCTTTGTTAAGCAAACCTTTCTTCCATATACTCAACTTGGCATGCATCTTGTCTAGTAGAAACTGGAAGTGATGATTTCTCACAGGTCCATGTATAAGTGGAAACCCCAGATAGCGACCCAAGGATTCCGTAAACTCAATGTTGAGGATTGAAGAGAGCTCTTGGATGCGAGATTGACTAACTGCCTTAGACGCGTAGGCTTGAGATTTGCGGATGTTAACTCTCAAACCTGCAAGGGAGGCGAAGCTGGAGAGGACATCATCAAGGCATTGTGCACTATTAAGATCGGCAGTGGAGAATAGAAGTAAATCATCGGCGAACATGAGATGCGAGAGCGGAGTGGCGTGGGGGCACAAAACAATCGGCTTCCAAGTGCCAGAAGCCACCTTAGCAAGAATTGTTCGAGACAATTTTTCCATGACAATGATGAACAAATAAGGAGATAGGGGATCCCCTTGTCGGATGCCTTTAGCAGGGGTGAAAGGTGCCAGAGCCGACCCATTCCAAAGGATGGAGTAAGTCGGAGATCGGACACAAAACATAATGGTTTTAATCAAGAAGTCGGGCAACTGCATCTCAGTCAAGCATAATTCCAAAAAATTCCAACAGATATTGTCGTACGCTTTCTCTAAATCCACTTTAGGTAGGAATTCTTGAGCACGGCGATGACTATTATTGAATGAAGAGAGAACCTCTTGGAGGATGATAGCATTTCCAGGTGTGCCCCTGCCAGGAAGGAACGCTGACTGATAAGGGCCAATATAATCAGAAAGATAGGGCCGAAGACGATTGACAATCACTTTCGTGAGTATTTTATAGGCCACGTTGCAAAGACTAATCGGTCGATATTGGCGAATTTCTCTTGGGATTTCCACTTTAGGGAGTAGACAAATAAATGTAGCAGAAATTTCTTTGTCGAAAGTCCCTGTTGTGAGAGCATCCCGAACAAAAGTCCAGCAAGTATTCCCTACAGTGTCCCAATAAGATTTGTAGAACATAGCGGGGAATCCGTCCGGCCCCGGGGCAGCAAGGCCTTTCATTTCTTTAACCGCAGTATGAACTTCCTGTATGGACACATCCTCGGCCAATCTGGATGTATCTTGCAACGGCGGCAGGTGCTCAAGAGGATAACTGCCACTGGCAGGAGTCATGGAATGGCTGTACATCCAGGAAAAATGATGGTTAACATGATCTATGAGGACGGCGTCATCCGTAACCCATCTGCCATCAATCTCAAGGCCTCGGATCTTATTCCTTTGGCGACGGATCATAGTTTGGGTGTGGAAATAACGGGTGTTCCGATCCCCACACTTAATCCATTTATCACGTGATTTTTGATGCCACATGATTTCCTCTTGCTTGAGAACTTCATCCAGTTCGGCCAACAGATGGATTTCAATCCTTTGCCACCTGGAAGAATCAACTCTGTCCAAGCATCTTCTAACCCCATTCAGTCTGCGAATGAGCCGGTTTTTGCGACGAGTAATATTACCAAAAATTGTGTTGTTGAAGTGATTAGAGGACTCCTGAACCTGACGGAGCCGGCTACGTAACGGCTCCTCATTCCAATTCCATGCACAGTCAACCACATGGAAATATTGGGGGTGAGAAGTCCATGCAAACTCCCACCGGAAAGGCCGATCTCCAGCTTGTCTGTTATCCGAGAAGCAACGAATAAAAAGGGCACTATGATCAGAACCACGGCGAGGTAGGACATCAACCACGCCACTCGGGAAGGAAGAGATCCAATCCAAATTGCACACTGCTCGGTCAAGGCGTTTCCGAGCTAAGGCTCCACCAGAATTATTGCGTTGCCAAGTGTAGGGGTCACCCGATGAGTGCATGGAGTTGAGACCACAGTCAAGAAGCATATGCCGAAAGGCTTCACATTGTCTGGCGCAAGGAGTCATTCCCAAGGCCTCAGAATCAAATGCAATATCATTCCAGTCGCCAAACGCTAGCCAAGGACCCGTGATTATAGAGCAGGTCTCACGCATGTGTTGCCAATCCTGTGTGCGTGATTGAGTGCTGGGGTTGGCATACACGGCAGTGAAGTTCCAGATATTGTCCTGGCCACACTTAACTGTACATGTAATAAGGCGAGGTTTAGTATGAATCACAGAAAACCTTAACGGCAAACCAATACGAATAAGAAGCCATAGACCCCCCGCCCGGCCAGTACACTCAATGATGTGAAGAGCTTCATATCTGAGGCGATAAAGATAAACCCTGAGGCGCTCAAACAAGCCCTGCGGCTCCATGATGAACACCACAGAAGGCTTACGCGCCCGAATGACATCGGAAAGATGACGTTGAAAAGTTCGACTCATAGCACCACGGACATTCCAAGAAAGAATTGAAAAGTCCTGAAAGTTGGAGAAATTTGGAGCAGCAGACATATTAACACATAATAAGAGATAACAGTAACATAGGGCCCGAATCATCGCTGTGAAGGTTATGGGCATGCAGAAGACCATAATTGAACCATCAAGCTGACGGGAGGTGGTCCATGGAGGTGTCCCCAGCGAGCTCCGTTGAACAAATAGGCTTAAGTGCCAATGCATTACCTTCAGAATTCCCACCTCCACCTTTCGTCACCAAACCTGTACCAAGGTCTGGGGGGACGGTAGGAGGGTTTAGTGCCGTAGATGTGCTGGCCTCGTGATCATTCGGCCTAGGTCCAATGGTCTTCATACGGCTCCTTTTGAAGCTTGTAGTGGACCCTTTGGGTTTAAGAAGAAGTTTGGTTGAGTTTTTCGATACATTCTTCCTCTGCAACCTAGTGGATATGGAACTGGAATCACCACTAGCTAGAATCGCAGGCAATGGGGCTGGCGCATCAGGGCTCAACGCAGTGGACTTGAGCTTATTCACACTTGGGCTTGAGATATGCGATTCCTTGGGCTTACCATCTGAAAAGGACTTAGGAGGCAAGTCCGGGGAAGCAATCACTAATTCTTTGGCCTGTCCAGATGAGCCCTTGTCCTTGGGAGGTTGAGAGCCCTTGTCCTTGGGAGGTTGAGAGTCAACAGGAGGATCTCTGGATTTTTTGGAGTTCTCACGGCCCAAGGAGATAGGCCCAGTACTTTTACCTTTGGCCTGTAAAGTACTTGAGGGTTTATGCGGTTTTCTACGTTTCACCTCCATCCATTCCCCAATTCCCATATCACGTTCACCCGCATTCCCATAATTAAGGGAATCTGCATGATTTCCTTCCATCATGCTTACATCCTTTCCATCCTTAGGTCCTGAAACATCGGCAGTTACTAAAGCGGTTACGGCGACCCCCGCTGCCCGAGAGTTGTCCGGGACCCCATCTGCATTGCTGTTTTCCGGCATGGCCGCCGGAGTTGCCCCGGCGCACCGGTCTTGAAGATGTCCATATCTCGCGCATTTCATACACATCATATGGAGTCCCTCATAGGCTACTCGGATGATTTTTCCTTCCACTTCAAGTTGCCCTAGCAAAGGCTCATCTAGGTTAATCTCAATACAAGCTCGCGCATACCTCCCCCGAGAGACGCTCGTGGTACTGCGGTCCAATTTGATGAGGGGACCAATAGCAGCAGCAATAACACGCAGCATGTTTTCCCTGTAAAAGGCTTGTTTCAAGTCCGGAAATCTTACCCACGTCTGAATCGTATTAACTTTCGATGTCGCGGGATCAAAGTCCTCCGACCATCTCAGAATTGCCAAACAATGGTCAAATATCATCCAGGGTCCCCCAGTGAGCACCCTTTCACGATCTGCGTCGAGTTCGAATTTCGCCATGAAGCAACCATAGCCAACATCCAAGAGTTCCCATTGGCCAACCGGTTTCCAAGATCGGACAAGCCTCTCTTTCAAGGCGAGAAAACCTACTCTGATACCAAGAGGTTTAACAATAAGGGTATCCTTCCAAGGTGCATATGCATCATCAAGGACAGATCGAGCGAAGCGAATGCGCGGGCATCGCTTATGCGCTCCTTCCCGATCAATAGTCGCCAACTTCGCCTGGAGGAGATCACAATCTTGGTCGCACGATTCAGTAGTATGAGGCTCGTCAGCCATGACGGCATCGCGAAAGGAACGGGGAGCCGCATCCGGGGGGGCCGGTGGTGGCGGAAGAGCAGGAAGAAGGTCGGGGTCCGGAGGCTCAGTCATAGAGAGAAAGAAATTTTTTTACTCCCAATACGTCATATTAACTTGTGTCAGAGTCTTCTTCTTCTTCTTCTTCTTCTTCTTCTTCTTAAATCAGAATTTTGCATACATAGAATGAAATATTTTCTTTTTTGTTGAACAATCTATACAGGCTAGGAAAGGAGCGGTGGGGGACCATATCACACAAATTACAAATGGACAAATAGGAGGAATATGAGATCGGGTGGGAAATCGTACCCCAATCTATAGGTTGAGAGTTGATGGACTTGACCACTAGACCAAGTCTCCATAACAGAGTAGAATGAAATATTGGGACCACTTTAGAAAAATTATTGTTTTAAATAGGACAAAATAAAATTTAGTGCCATATCTTTTTTCGGGCACACATTGTTTTGTCCCACAAAAAAGTTAAAATTCCCTCCCATGATTAATTTGATTCATCTCTAAATTAACTAATTCAAGAGTTTTCTTTTTCCCTAATTCGAAGTTCAATTCTCAGCTAAGATAAAAAAAAACACAAAAATACTACTTCCTCCGTCCCATGTAACATGTCCTGTTTGACTTTTTGGCACTGTTCATTGTTCAACTTTCACTCAATGTTATTGTAAGTATATCGTTGAACAAAAATAGTCGAGTTGGGTCTTGTTAGAATCATATGATCATGTAGTTTTATAATATATATTTTACATAATTTTTCATTTTACATATTTTGAAATATTAACGATTGAAAAAGTGTATTGAATTGTGTGCAGAAGTCAAACAACACAAGTTCAATGGGACAGAGGGAATAGTAATTAAATTACACATAGGACCATTGGAGGAGGAGTAAGAAAATTACATGACGGGATTCTTACTAAACTAACGAAACCGGCAAATTCAAAGGAACAAAAAAAAAAAAAAAAAAAAAAAAAAAGGGAAATTTGACAAAACAACCTAAAAAAGTGGGTGTGGCATTTGAAACCAAACCTGCTCAAATGCCCTGATGATCAGCCCATGATACTGATTCGGATTGAGTGAAAGATAACAAGCAAGAAGATCTTCCAAATCCCTGACCGCCCTAATATTATTCTCCACGATCATTTCCACCATCGATTCCCTGAAATCCCTCTCCGGATCCGACGAAGCCTTCACTATTGCAAAGCTGTCACCGCACACCGTCCTCGTCTCCCTCCTTTCAGATAATTTCTTTCCAGCAAGTTTAGCCCTGTTTCCGCGGATCCTGACGCCGCTGCCGGCCCTGCCGGAGACAGATTTCCTGGCGGCGGGTTTGGACCGGCGACGCCGCTCCTGCTGCCTGGATTGCCCTGGTATTCTGACAGGGGAGGAGTTATCCAGGAAGGCATGTTCCCCAATGGGCCTGGTTAAAATCGGGGGAAGTTGAGGGCGATCATGATCGGAGTCCGAATCCGATGCTGCAACGTCGAAATGGGCTTTAACTGAGGTGTAGGAGAATTGATCGACGTCGATGATGATGTAGGTGGGCGAGGAGCTGAATAATTGGCAGCTTCCAGCAGGGCTAAGCAAGAAGGAGGAGGAGGACGACGACCATGAAAGATCCCCTGGAATGGGACGATGATGATCATGATCGAATTCCTCCGTGGGGATGTTGTGATTGTGGGAATGGTTGAAGAATTGGGTGGAGGGAGAGGGCATGTAGATGGTCCTTCTCCGGGGGCGTTTCTTGGAGGATGATGATGATCTCCTGCAGGGGATGGGAGGATGAAGGTGGTGGTGGTCATCGTATTCGTATTCACCGGGGCGGGTAAGGCCGGTGGGGTATTTAGGAGGAGGTGCAGGGTGAGGGTGAGGGTGAGGATGAGATGATGATGATGATCTGGTTTTGGTGATGGTGGTGGTGAGCTTGTAAAACCAAGCATTTGGCATCATAGCTGACAGCCTGAATCTGTGGTGGTTTGGCTTTCCTTTACCTTTTCCTTTTCCTTTTTCACCCATGGGTTTTAATGGATTATGGATTTGGGAACTAATCAAATTGGATTTCTTGCAAGTTTATGAAGATGGTGGAACTTGGAAGTAAGTTTATTTAGGAGTGATGTATAGTAGATGAAAAAGGTAGACATACATTGACATGCATAGGGTGTTTCGAGAGATTCTATTCTTGTGGAGGAGATTTCCATGAGACCAACCAACCCAACATCATTCATTCACTAGTATACCATCATTTCAAACTTGTCTCTTCCTTTGTTTTTCTTTGTACTTAGGCAAGGGACGACAATGTTTTGCCTTCTTTCTAGAATGGTTCAACGTTAGAGCCTGTTTGTTTTGGCTTTTGAAAAAAGAATAAGTCAATAATAAAAGGAGAAGGAGATAGAAGGAGAATTCGAAAGCAAACGCAACTCAAATAATTATTTGGATTGATATTATTAAAGTTGCTTTTCAACAGAAACATGTTTTGATGAATTGTATGTAAAAGGACTTTTGATGTATTAAAATTACTAAAATGGATATAAATATTGTAAGGATATTTACAATATATTTTACTTCATTTTTAAATGAGGATATTTTTTTTGTATTTTTATTCCAAAATGACTTTTCCTTTTAAAAAAAAGTAACCCCTACCTACTTTGAAAAAAAGTTGAATTTTAACTTTTGCTTCTCCTTTTCATTTTTAAAAAGTCAAAACAAACAGCTAAAAAAATTCAAAAAGACTTTTGGGTGAAGCAAAAGTCAAAAGAAAAAAAAAAATAAATCAAAACAAATAGGCTCTTAGAAAGCAAATTGCACATTCATAGCTTCTATAGTTTCTTACGTTCTACCCTTTATTTGCGAGCATTTTCTAAGAGTGTTTGTTTTTAGTTTGTGTGTCCACGCGTTAGGAATTATGTTTTGGATTCTTTTACATATTTTACTATATTTTTTTGTATGCATCTAGTTTAAAATGGTCTTTAAAAAAAAGAAAACAAAATTACAATCAAACCCTTCTCCTTCTAACCTAAGGGTTTGGTTCGATCCACCCGACCCTCTTATGTTTCCTACTTTTTTTCCTTGTAAAAGTTGGTTGTTCCCATTCCTAGTTTATCAAAAAAACATAGCAATCATTTTTTCGTGTCTCTCTCTCTCTCTCTTGTTGGGTGGAACCAACCAACATTTACTCATCCAATAAGCATGTGAACAATCCAAAGCAGAGCTGAGGGCATCTAAAAAATTAGGTTGGGAAATCCATGATGTATTAACACCTCAAACAAGGTGTTATTGGCAGAAGATGCTTAACACTTCATCCCATATGTAGTAGTATTTCATTTACGAGTCCAATTATTAACACCTCAAACCAAGGTTGTTAAAATCGCGATCCTGATCGTAGGATCGCACGATCGCACGATCCTACGATCTTAAGGATCAAAAACGATCTGGATCGGTCTAAGATCGAAATTGAGTTAAGATCGGGCTAGGATCGTTGGGATCGGACTAAGATCGCAGGATCGGTGAAGGATCCGATCCTAACATTTGCCCATTTTCTCAAATCTTCTCAAACTCGTCACTCCCAAAATCCAGATCTGACTTTGGGACATCGACTTCTCCATCCTTCCCGACCTCTGGCCCTCCGGCGTCCGGCCATCTCGTCGCTGGTTGTATCAGCCATCACCTTCGCATTCCCCATCTGTTGGGGCCATATGGAATAATGGGCCGCGAAAGAGCTATTGGGCCATAAGATATGGGCCGGAAGAAAGAGGAAGGCCCGAAAGGAGATGGGCTCAAGATTAGTGGGGCCGAAAAGTATATAGTAAACCGAAGGGAGGAAATCGAAGCTGAGGAAGATTTCGGCCGAAATGGGAAGAAATAGCCGAAACCAAAACAACCGAATTGAAGAGAGAAAGAATTCGGCTCAGAGGAGTTAGCCGGAGAGCGGTTATTCCAGCTCCGGCTATAAATAGGGGTCGACATACTCAAAATCAGGGAGATCAATCCAACCCCCAAATTACTTTTATCAATTTTAATTCCTTGTTATCTTTACTGCTTTCTTTACAGCTTTCCTTTACAGCTTTCCTTAGAATCTAGCCTAGTTTGTAGCGGTTACCATTTCCAAATCCACCGTTGCTCCTTAGCAGCTGGTAGTTTGGTTCCCTGTTTTTGGTGAATTCCGCCGTTGTTTCTTAACAACAGGCAGATTCTCCGTTGTATCTCGTTATTGTTGATCAATTCAAGGAAGATTCAGTCAATTGTGGGCGCATTATTGTTAATCCGAACCCGTAATCGGTTTGATCCTTTTCCGATAGCCTCCCTTGAGGAGAAAAAGGTCCTTGGCTACACCCGAGCCAAACAGTGGCACGCCCAGTGGGACGCAAAATGGCGTTTGAACAAGCAACTCCTGCAGCAAACACGGCTGCGAGGACTGACTTGCCGCCGATTCAGGAAGAGCGCGCACCAGAAGCCGGAGAATTCCCCCCAGGGTTCCCCGGACCATCACATTTCCATAATCAGGAGTTTTCAAACGATGATTTAACCCCGCGATTCCGAGATCAGGTTCAATTTATGGTGGAGGCGGCGGTTACCAACTCGGTTCGCCAAATCGAAGGAAATATCCTGGCAGCGATGCCAGCTATGTTTAGAGCCGAAATCGCGAGGAGTATGTATCCGATGGGAACGCAGCAAGCTCCAGTGGCGCAAAATCCACCGCAAAATCCTCACAATTTTCAGCAGCAGGCCTTTAGGCCGCCAGGAGGGCATGGAGCTCGGCCTTTTGTTCCTCCGCAACAGAGGTACGATCAGCAACAGAATCAACCGCCTCAACCAGCTGCTCAACCGCCTGCTCCAGTGGTTCAACAACAATACGCACCACTTCAGCAAAATCCACCACAACTGGTTGACAGAGAGCTGATTGCTGAGATTATTCGCACACAGTTTGGGAATCTCATCGGCCAGGAGAATAGGCCGATGTATCGGAAACCTTATCCAGATTACATTGAGGAGCAGTATCCACTGCCTAGAGGGGTGAAGGTTCCAGATTTTAACACTTTTTCTGGAGAAGTCGGCCGCTCTACCATCGAGCATATCGGCCGATTTACAGCTCAATGTACCAGAATCGCGCAAAATGATTTTCACAAGCTGATATTGTTCAGTTTGTCATTAACTGGCCCAGCATTCGAATGGTACATTAACTTGCCAGCGGGATCGGTCAATACTTGGGCCGAAATGGAGCGGTTATTCCATGACCGATTCTATAATACAAGTCCGGAAGTCTCGGTAGTTGATCTGACGTCAACCAAACAGAAGGCGTCTGAATCGGTTACTGAATTCATTGAGAGATTTTATGCAGTGAAGGCTCAGGTGAAGACAATGTTGCCGGAGCATGAATATATTCAAATCTTAAAGCAGAATTTGAAGTTTGCCATTAAGGACAGATTGATGGTAACGAGACCGAGGACAGTATCCGAATTAACGGCTGAAGCTATAAGGATGGAGACATATTTGGCGGAACAGGCGGCTTTCAAATCAAGCCGAAGTCAAAGCGGAAGGTCACAACCTATCCAGTCAGCTGCCTCATTTGCTGAATCTCTGGATAGATGTGAAATTCAGGAAGAGTACAATACGGAAGACGTTCCTGCATTAGCCGAAGTCGCAAGGGCAGAGTTAATCATAAAAAAGCCTATGACTTGTCCAGCACTTCGGCCAGCCAGAGGCAAGGAGAAAGAAGGAGGAGATGAATCTCAAAGGTTTTACTCTTTCGACTTTTCACAAATGGACGAAATATTTGATTATTGCCAGAAGAACGGATTGCTAGAATTTAAAGGAAACCATCCACAGCCTACCAAGGATCAGTTGGAGGCCGGATGGTGCAGATTCCACGGATCAGCCACTCATTCCACGGCTATTTGTGGGCATTTTAGGAAGCTGATTCAGAAGCATGTCGATGATGGGAAGCTGAAGTTCCCAGAAAGGCTTATGGCAATCGATAAGAATCCGTTCCCAGCTGCCAACATGGTGATGGTGCAGCCCAACCAGAATAAATCGGTGCATGACCGATTGGGGGATCAAACATCATCTAGTAAGAGTTCTGTGCACGATCGGCTTGGGGATCGGCCATCGGCTCAGAAGTCAGGAGTATGGAAAAGGCTAGGATCTCCGAAGGGAAAAGAGAAAGTTACAGATGTTTTTGACCGATTGGGGAATTATGAGGTGAAAGAGTGGATCAAGCAATCGGAGAGACATCAGGAGATCGAGGTCGGAGTTAAGAGTGAGAGACCAACGTTGAAAATCATAACCAACGGATGGGACTCAGAGATGAAGTTAACAGCCGATAAACAGAATGGAAAGACTGTGATACAGATCACAGTCCCTGAAGAAGCTGTTAGCCCCGAAATGAAAAAGCTTAGAAGGCCACCAGCAAATACTCAGGTAGGCCGATGGGTCCGAAACTCTCCAGAAAGAAGGCATTTCGATCAACGCCGACATGACCATTCAGCTTGGAGGGCAGAGGAGAGAAAAGTCCCGAAAGGAAAGGGATCATATCGTACTTTCAAACGAAGAAGGCAACGGCTTAAAGCAGCTGCTGTTTCTGAGCAGGAGGAGTATGATATGATGCATATGGAAGAGGACTTCCTTGATGACTGTTCGTTCTCGGGAGGACGAATACTCAATAGGGTATTTTCGGCTCGTTTGAGGTCTGAATCAAAAGAAGAGAGGAAGCCGAAAGAAGGACAGGATTGGCTAAAGAACAAAACTGAATTTCGGCCAAAAGTAATACAGCCGAAAATTGAAAGTGAGCAGCCGAAATCGAAAGAAGAATGGAAGCCTAGACCAGTCCGAACCAGGGAGTGGAAGCCGAAGACAACTATCATTCCGAATAGTGATACACCCCCTGTTGGGCAGTTTAAGTTCGACTTCGGATCTAGTGCGAATATGGTGACGCTAACCACCGAAGAGAAAGAGGAGTACTGGTCGGATTCCGAACCAGCTGTGGTTTTCTGTCAAAAGGATGGAGAATACTATGGTGATGAAGAACCCATAGTGGATTTTTGTTTCGATAAACTTGAGGTATTTCGGCCGGAAGCCGAAATAGAGAAATCTTTTGAGGAAGGATATAAGGCATTTGTTCCAGAAGCTCAACCAGGTACGATTTTGCCTCCAACTGTGCAAATGTCCCAGCATGTGAGGCCTTTATATGTTAAAGGTTGGGTCAATGGGAGACCACTTAGAAGAATGTTTATCGACGGTGGAGCCACGGTTAATATCATGCCGCTATCCACGCTAACGAAGATAGGCCGTTCGAAGGAAGATTTACTCCCTACGAGAATGAAGGTAATGAGTTTTGTGGGGGCCCAAACTGCGGCTGAAGGATGTATATTGGTGGATGTAACGGTCGGAACAATATCAATTCCGACCATGTTCTTCGTGGTGGATGCAGAAGTTCCGTATGCGGCCCTATTAGGCCGATGCTGGATTCATACATCCCGATGTTTGCCATCAACGCTTCACCAGAAAGTATGGTTCTGGAAGAAGGATGGCACAGTAGAAGAAGTAGATGGGGATCAACCTCCATTTCCAGTCAGCTCAGCCGGACGAATTGATGCGGTGTTATATGAAGAACCGATACAACCATTCCTAGCAGTGGTAGGGGATCGGTACCCGCAGGTGATCGAGTGTGATTGGACAGATTTGGGGTTTGAAATCAGATACCAGGCCGATGAACGGCCAGTCGAAGAAGAAAGTAAGTAATGGAGGCACAACCGAATCAAGCGACCGAGTTCGAATCGGCCGAACTCGGAGTTTCAGACGACAAAGCAAGATGGAGCGATTTAATAGACGCAATTCCAAAGCGAACGCCGGATTTCAAAGCTCAAGACCCCTTGAAAATGGTCAATGTTGGTACAGACGAACACCCGAGGGAGATCCCGCTGAGTGCGAATCTTGATCAGCAGATGACAAGCCGATTCAAGGAGGTTCTAGTCGAATTCAGGGATTGTTTCGCATGGGACTATACAGAGATGCCAGGATTGGAGCGGTCGATTGTAGAGCACAGACTGCCTATTAAAGAAGGGTTCAGGCCGCATAAACAGCCGGCCAGGAGGGCAGCGCCCGAATTAGTCCCAAAAATAAAAGAAGAAATAGAGAAATTGTTAGCGGCCGGGTTTGTTAGGCCAGCTAAATATGTAGAATGGCTATCAAATATTGTTCATGTAATAAAGAAGAATGGAAAATTGAGAGTTTGTATCGATTTCAGGAATCTTAATATAGCCACTCCGAAAGATGAGTATATGATGCCTATTGTTGACTTGTTGATTGATTCGGCCGCAAAACAGGGGATGCTATCTTTCATGGATGGATACTCAGGATACAACCAAATTTTTATGGCCGAAGAAGACATTCACAAGACTGCATTTCGGTGCCCTGGCGCCATAGGGATATATGAATGGGTGGTGATGCCATTCGGACTGAAGAATGCAGGAGCTACATACCAGAGAGCCATGAACTATGTTTTCCATGACCTCATAGGGGATTGTGTTGAAGTCTATATTGATGACGTCATGGTCCGATCCAAAGATATCGAAAGCCACTTGAACGATTTGCGGAAGGTGTTCACGAGGATGAGGCTGCATGGAGTCAAGATGAATCCAGCCAAGTGTGCTTTCGGAGTACAGGCAGGAAATTTTCTCGGGTTCCTGGTACATAACAAAGGAATAGAAGTTGATGCGAACAAAACCAGGGCTATCCAAGAAGCCAAACCTCCACATGATAAGAAGAGTCTACAAAAGTTTCTCGGAAAAATCGGTTTCTTGAGACGATTCTTAGCAAATGCGGCTGGAAAGTCGAAACCACTAACCGATTTATTGAGGTTAAAGAAGGAAGAGGAGTTTAAATGGGGAATCGACCAACAAAAAACCTTCGAACAATTGAAGCAGGATTTGATGAGTCCACCAGTGTTGGTCCCTCCAAGTTTAGGACGGCCATTGAAGTTGTATATAGCAGCGACCGAAGAATCTATTGGAGCATTACTGGCGCAGGAAGACGATGAAGGAAGGGATCGGGCGATTTACTATCTTAGCCGAATCCTAAGGGACGCCGAAGTAAGGTACTCGCCGATTCATAAACTATGCTTAAGTCTTTATCATGCATGCCAGAAATTAGAATATTATATTCAGCCAAGGCAAGTGATAGTGGTAGCTTCGGTTGACATAGTTAAGATTATGATGAATGATCCGGTCAGTAGCCGAAGAATGGCCAAGTGGGCCATGAAGTTAAATGCATACGATTTGAGATATCAACCTTTGAGGGCTATGAAAGGACAGATTGTAGCCGATTTTCTGGCTGATCATGTGATACATCCGATAACCGATGACATTGGTCATCAGGATCGGCCGAAAGAAGTTGGTGAGATAGGAATTGTATACTTGCAACCATGGGTAATGACATTTGATGGTTCTAAAGCCGCTTCAGGAGTTGGAGCAGGGTTTACCCTACAGACACCGGAGGGCAAGATATACAAATATTTCGTGCAACTACCAGAGTCATATACGAACAACCAAGCCGAATATAAAGCGTTAATTTCGGGATTACAACGGTTGATAAAAGAAGGAGTCAGAGCAATCATTGTCAAAGGAGACTCGCAAGTAGTTGTCCAGCAACTGCTAGGCGATTTTTCGGTTAAGAGTTCGCAGTTGATTAGATTGTATGAAGAAGCAGTTATTTTGTTAGAAAAATTTGATGAGGTGTACATTGAATATATCCCGAGAGAAAAGAACGAAGTAGCCAATGAATTGGCTCAACATGCAGCTAAATATCGGTTGATGCCGATAGCAGGAAATGTAGAAGTGCGTTTGGCCGAAACAGAGAAGGCCGAATGGATAAAAAAGATAGCACAGACATTAGAAGATCCTTCGGAGGCTAATCCAGCCGAAAAACGGAAAGCTATGGACTACGTCATAATAGGAGGATTATTATTCAAGCGTGCTATTGATGGAATATTGCTCAGATGCGTCGGAGAAGAAGACGCTAGAAGGGTAATGGGAGAGGTTCATGAAGGAATATGTGGTGCGCATCGGGCAGGAAAATCGATGAAGTGGAGTATTATTCGGCTGGGATATTATTGGCCGAATATGGGTCCTGATTGTGAAAAGTATGCAAGAGGATGCACCGAATGTCAAAAACATGGGCCGATTCAGAAGTTACCGGCCGAAGAATTACATATAATGATCAAACCATGGCCATTCAGAGGATGGGCCATGGACATTATAGGAAAAGTTCATCCCTCTTCGTCGAAAAGACATGAGTTCGTGCTAGTGGCAACAGATTACTTCACAAAATGGGCCGAAGCTCAGGCGTATGTCAGCATTTCACAAGAGGAGGTGATTGAGTTTATTAAGAGACAGTTGATTTATAGATTCGGGATCCCACAGACGATTCTAACAGATAGAGGAACTGTATTTGTGGGAGAAAAGGTCAAGGCCTTTGCAGACGAATACGGGATAAAAATTGTGCATTCGTCACCATATTACCCGCAAGGAAATGGACAAGCAGAGGCCACAAACAAACAGCTAATAGGAATTATAAGGAAAATGATTGAAGATCAACCAAGAAAATGGCACGAAAAGTTATCTGAAGCACTGTGGGCTTATCGGAATGCTAAAACCTCAGCTACTGGGTTCACACCGTTTCGGCTGACTTATGGAATGGATGCAGTATTGCCAGCCGAAATAACAGTGCCGACTTTGAGAACAAGCCAAGCGGATTCAATGTCGGCCGAACAGTATGATCGTTCGATGAAAGATGAGTTATTGGAGATAAATTCCAATCGGGTGCAAGCCTTTGAGAATTTGCAGAGGAATAAAGATATTGTGGCCGATTGGTACAATAAGCGAATTCGTCTTAAGCGGTTTGAAGTTGGAGATTTAGTCTGGAAAGTTATATGGCCGCCTAAGCAGAAGGATGGCCGATTAGGTAAGTGGAGTCCCAATTGGGAGGGACCATTTATTGTTCATACAAGATTACCGAATGGAGCGTACGTTTTGGTGGACGAAAATGGTGAGCAGATGTCAAATCCAGTTAATGCAAGATACATGAAGAAATATTATCCATCAGTATGGGATTAAACATTAAGCGATGCGAAAAAGTAAAGATTTTATTGCATGAACGAATAAGTACAAAGAAGGTGCTACTTCGGCCGAAAGCGGCGTCGATAGCCCGAAAGTACAATATACAAGGGAAACGTCCTGGGCTAAAACGGCTAGAAAGAGGCAGAGGCAAGTGGGATCTGAAGTGGTAGATGGCCAACATTCATTCCCAAGCCCAAATTCTTCTAGCCGGCGAGAGAAGAGATGGCTGTGCCAAGAGAGCCAACTCCCAGACCAGGAAGAAGAAAATTTTAATCTGCTCCAGCAAGGATACCCCCTTCTTAGCATTGAAGATAGGGACGAAATTCGAGGGGTATGGCCTTCGGAGCTTAGAAAATAATTCGGTCCCATAGAAAGGCGCGATTATTATTCGACCGCCCAAGACTTTGGGACCGATATTAGTAAGATTACGACGGGTCACAACAACAAGAGGGGATAGGGCAGAGCCCGAGTATGACCGTCGGAATACATGTTGAGAAAAGTGTGGGAAGTTCCCAATTTATATGAAGATAATGGTGAAAGGATTAGTTGAACTCGCGTTGCATATAAAAGGGACTGTCGGCTTATAAGTAAAGGATCAACCAAAGAGCCAACGGGCCAAGGGGGCCAGGGAGGAGAAGGAATTAAAAGCATCGAGATGTTCATGACTGATGTTTGCAAGATTATGGAACAAGAAGTGAAGAGGAGCTGGTATTTATAGAGAAAAATGGAGAGATGTCAGTTACAACAAAAAAAGGAAACGTAAAGAGAAAAACATTGATTACGGAAAAAACGTTTCAAGAATCCCAATAAAGCTGCAGAAGATAATATTGCATCAGAAAATATCCTTGGGAACAAGGAAGAAACAGGCGAAATAAGTCCGCAAAAAGACAAACATTTTATAATGGGCCGATTAAGTATACAGAGCGAATCGGCCGAAATAAAAGCCAAGAGTACAGAAAAGGGGGATATTATTACATCCAAAAAAGAAAATAACAACAACAAAGTTCAATCTCCACTCAAATCATAAGCGATGTCTTCACCGAAGTCACTGGTAAGAGGAGCGGCCGAAGTACTAACAGAAGTTGGATCCAATACCGATTGAAACTCCCGATACGATCGAGCTTCAGCTTCGGCCGAAACCAGAGGATCATCGGGTTGGGACGAGAAAAGCTTGTCGGTAGTGTCTTCGAAAGGATCACACGGAGCATCTAAGAAGAGAAAGTAAAAGAAAAGGAAGACATAATCATCGAATATCGTCAGGATCAAAAGAACAAATTAAATATTACCAGAATTCTTCAGATTATCCCCTGAAGGAGGATTGACGAGAAGGTTATCAGAAGACATTGAAGTATCTGGCACCGAAGGAAGTTGAACCGCGACAGAGCGAATCTGATTAAGCGCCTTCTGAGTGTCTGACCACAAGTCACGGAAAACATTAAGGACGGTGTCACTGAAGGATAACCTCAAAGCAAGGTAGTCTGTTGTCTCTTTAAGACTAGCAAGTTTGTCCCGCGGAGCTTGAGCAGATTTGTGGAGCTCCTTTATAAGTCCTTGCAAGTGAGCCGATTCTTGGTCAACTTCGGCTAAGGCATTCTTCACACCTTGTGCCTCATGTTGAAGACGGCTGATTTCGGAGTCAATGGCGGAGAGACGATTCAAATAATTGGATCTGAGGTCATCATTGGCCGACAATCGACTCATATAAGAATGATAGTCAGAAGCATGCTTGTCAAATTCCGCCCTGTGAAAGGTAAGGGAAGCATGTTCATCTTCAAGTGTTTTGCGAAAGACCAAGAGGCTGGGAAGCTCCATGTCTATCCGTAATAGACAGGTGAACATTGCATCAACGACCTTGGACAAGCCAGAGACCAGAAGATCTTGAGGAAAAGTCCGCCTGATATAAGAGATAAGCAATAGGATAGGCCTGGTCTGAACGGAGAAGGCGTTGGGTGGTTCAGAAATCAAGAGTTCAAGCTTATCCAAGCAGGCTTTAAAAGAACGAGGAAATTCCGATGAAGAAGAAACAAATGAAAGGGAAAAGAAATCGTCTAGAACATCCTTATCCGGGAAAGGTGAAGGAGGATTAACATTGCCAACGGCCAATTCTCCCAGCCGAGTGTGTACAGGGGAGGGGTTAGGAATAGAGGCAATGGAAGAAGAGGGAAGAGCTACGGCTAGAGAAGTAGTCGAAATGGGAACAGCCGAACCAGTGTTGCCACCCTCAAGTGTTCGAGAAGTCAATCCCAGCCCCATATCGGCCGAAGGAACGGGAGTGGTACTCGAAGTGATAGCCGGGTCCTCATCAATAGGATCAAGGGCCGTGGATGAGGGATTAGGCGATTCGGAAGGGCCGGAAGAGACGGTAACTCGAGGAGCCTAGAAAAAAAAAAGGGGAGGAGACAAATATCAAAGGGAAGATGGTGAGGAAAAAAAATAAATATAGAAGAAAAGAACGGCAAGAGACCTGATCAGCAGACGAGGCCGAACCCGGAAGAGGCGAACGAGCCGAACGTCGCAGCGTCTTGGGAGCTGGTTCTTTTTTCGACTTCCCTGAACCAGAAGTAGCACGTTTGCGTTTTCCGGAAGTAGCGGGAGCAGACGAAATACGCGGATGAGGGGGAAGAGAGGAAACATCATCCAAAGCAGCCCCTGCAAAGCGAAAGAAAAATGGGAAATTTGAGAAAAATATACGATACACAATAAAAAGAAAGCCGAAAAACTTACTAAGTAAAGGAAGTAGAGGGTCATCCTCTTGAGAAGAGCAGGAGTAATCAGGGGCTGAACCAACAACCGAAAACATCATAATACCTGGAAAGCCGCGAGAAACAAGGAGGCTCTGCAAGTTAGTGCCAAAATTAGCATAAGAAAGAGCTTTTTCCCACCAGGTATCGAAACGCTCAGTTGAAAGACCACGGCGGACGTCGAAGGAACGAACTTCAAAGTTGCAAATCCAGAGGGCCCAAGTACGACAGAGATTTCGGCTGTTCTCAGAGCCGAATCCTTTGAAGGATTTGCTGTATCGATTTGGGTCTCCATAGAGAGGAGCAACCACATCCTGAACAAAGCCGAATTGACGGCTAACTAAGTGAGGGTTGTAAACCTCAGAAGGGATAGAATGGTCAGGGGGAACGAACAACGAGCAGTTGAAAATATGACGAGGAATGATACAAGCATTCCAGACTTGAGCGAACGCCTTCGGAAGGGGTCTACCGAAAGGGGGAGTGTTGATAGCCGAAACCCAACTATCCGGAGTGCCAGAATAGAGGTGGCAGGAAGAAGGACCAAGTGGGGATCGGCTCATGAAATAGTAGATCCATTGTTCAGTGCGCATTTCAGGAAACCGAACCCCGAGAAGATCGTTAGCAGAAGGATGGGTAGTTTCGAAAGGTTGAGGTTCAAAAAGGGACATATCCCTGAAATGCCATACCAGCCAGAGGTGAAGGAACCAAAGAGGACCATGAGATCGGCTAGAGTGGCCGTCGGCCCATCCATGAACTAAGGAAGACATGCCGGAATATAGATGCGCCAAGAAATAGTCGGCGAGAGGCAAATGATTCTTTTTCATAAGGGCCTTGGCCAGAGGGTAAGTCTCAAGAACAACATTCTTGGCAGGGGCGCACCAAAAGAATCGGCTGAGGAAGTGCATCATAAAAGCCACAGATTCGTCCTCAGAGAATTCGGGCTTATCCCCACGATACTTGTTAATCCATGAAGCAAAGGTGAGCCCGGAAGCAAAGCCGGTGTTCTTCGTGTTAGGCTTGTCGGAGTCAGTAACACCTAAGACAGGCTTTCCAAGAGAGGGCAAGTCCAGAAGAAGCTTAACATCCTCGATGGTTGGAGTCATCATACCCCATGGGAAACAGAAGCAGTTGATGGATGAGTTCCAGAAGCAAAGAAGGGCCTGAATGTAATTGTAAGTAGTAGGAAAGGGTTGAGTACTCAGCTTAATCAAGTGAATAATGCCAGAGTTAATCCAACCTAATCCACAATGAGGAAGGGCCCTTTCTAACCAGGCAACATGTTCCTGAGTCACCAACGGCCAAGTATTGAGAGGGCCGAAAAGCTTGACAGAGAAATAGTCCGAAAACAAGGGGATCGTCTTCGGTTCCCCAAAAAGAACGGAAGCAGAAATCGTGGCCTCAGTTGAAGTCGCAAGAGGCCCAAGAGTAACGAAGCCGTCATCGATGAGACGGAGCGAAGAAGTTTCAACTAGGGAATCCTCAGCATCTTTGATTTTTTGAGAAGAAGGGGAAAGAGTCGGTTGCGCCATTGATAGAAAAAGAGGCGAGAAGACGAAGGGAGAATGAGGAATCAGGAAAGGGGAAAATGGTTATAAAAACAAAAGTAAGGGCAAACGAAAAGGCGTAGAAGGACGTGACCGGATATTAAGGAGGAGTTAGCGCACGAAGAGGAAGAGAGAGAGAGAAGTTACTTGGGCTCTTTCGCATGGAAGCAATTCGCCCAAGTAAGGAGGGCATCTGTTGGGGCCATATGGAATAATGGGCCGCGAAAGAGCTATTGGGCCATAAGATATGGGCCGGAAGAAAGAGGAAGGCCCGAAAGGAGATGGGCTCAAGATTAGTGGGGCCGAAAAGTATATAGTAAACCGAAGGGAGGAAATCGAAGCTGAGGAAGATTTCGGCCGAAATGGGAAGAAATAGCCGAAACCAAAACAACCGAATTGAAGAGAGAAAGAATTCGGCTCAGAGGAGTTAGCCGGAGAGCGGTTATTCCAGCTCCGGCTATAAATAGGGGTCGACATACTCAAAATCAGGGAGATCAATCCAACCCCCAAATTACTTTTATCAATTTTAATTCCTTGTTATCTTTACTGCTTTCTTTACAGCTTTTCTTTACAGCTTTCCTTAGAATCTAGCCTAGTTTGTAGCGGTTACCATTTCCAAATCCACCGTTGCTCCTTAGCAGCTGGTAGTTTGGTTCCCTGTTTTTGGTGAATTCCGCCGTTGTTTCTTAACAACAGGCAGATTCTCCGTTGTATCTCGTTATTGTTGATCAATTCAAGGAAGATTCAGTCAATTGTGGGCGCATTATTGTTAATCCGAACCCGTAATCGGTTTGATCCTTTTCCGATAGCCTCCCTTGAGGAGAAAAAGGTCCTTGGCTACACCCGAGCCAAACACCATCCCTTCGTTGTCGCATTCCCTTCATCGTCGGTTCAGGCGGTCAGCTTCAGCCGAGACCTTCGCCTTCAGCCCTTCGGTTTCAGCTTTCTGTTGCCTTCAGCCTTCGTCACTTCGAATCTTCGATTTCTTGGTCAGTTGGTCGTCTTCAGCCCTTCGGTTTCTCCTACCTGCTGCGATTGGAGGTATATTTTATTTATGTTGTTTTATTTCTTGGCTTGGTCTGTTGGTCTGTTGCGATTGGAGATAGAATTTATCCAATTTAAATTTCAATTATGCTATGATATTAAGCTTGGTCTGTTGCAATTTCAATTTGAACTTGTTTGATTTCTTGAGCCCTTCAATTTCGTTGTTCTGTTGCAATTTTATTCTGTTGTCAAAAACTTGGTTTGTAACTTGCAATTTGTGAGAATTAAGTTCTAAGTGTTGGAAATTGAACAGGTATCACAAATAAAATGCTCCCATGTATCAGGTATGAAATTGCTTTGAGTTGAGCTTAGGACATGAAGAATTCTGATGAACATCAACTCTTAACAGGTATTAATGAAATTATATGTGTATATATGTATTTTTTTAAATTTTTTTTTTTTTTTTGCAATTTCTTAGGATCTTAGGATCCCGATCCGATCTTACGATCCCGATCTTGTAAAGAGGAAAATAGGATCCCGATCTTAACAACCTTGCCTCAAACAATGAACCCAATGGATCTGAAGGCCCACTTATCACATTTGAACAGCCCAACAATGAAGCCCAATGGATATGAAAAATGAGCATTGTTTGAGGTGTTAATAAGTGGGCTTGATTGTTGGGCTGTTCAAATGTGATAAGTGGGCCTTCAGTGACTTCTATTTAAATTATGGGATTAGTTCCTCCTTGCTGGCTACAAACTTCCAATTTCAAATTCTCATCTCACTCTTAAAATAATAAAATTATTTTAATAAAAAAATGTTTAAAATAATGGTAATAATAAAAAAAAATCGGTATTTTGGGGTAGAATTTTAGAATATTTAATTATTTTAATTTTTATATAAATTTTTTTTATAATTATGAAGTTAACCATCAACATATATTTTTTATTTTTTGTGAAAGGTATTTTTTTTGTGAATTATTTAGGGTCCGTTTAAGGTTTTAGTATAATTAAGTATTTTAGTTATACACATGAATGCATTTAGAATTGAATTAATTATTCATAACTAATTAATAAAAATTATTTAATATATATCAACATATAAAGATACAAAGAATTGCAAAATAGACATAAATTAGAGACTAAATTTATAATGGTTTAATTTGGGGATTAAACTTATAAAATGTTTTCGGGAGGGCTAAATTTCCCCAATCCAACACTAGAATTATTATAATATTTTTTTTACCTAGTATATATTATTGAAATAACTTGATTAAGTTAAAAGTGTATATGATATTGTTTTCACATATGCTTGAAAAATATTTTTTTTATAATAAAAGTATAACTTTTATTATCGTTGTAACAAAATAAATTAAACAAGAAAATCGATATTTAAAAATCATACTCATACGTACGTCCAGAATTAATAATTTAATGTCACCCATAATATAATACATGCGAGTTATTATAATTCATATAGTTTTAGTACAAAAAATACTATTCATTGAGTAATTTTGATTAATTCTAACGTTTGCATAGTAAACACTATTCATTGAGTAATTTTGATTCGATTTTTTCACATAGTTACATAAGATAAATCATAGTCAAGTGAGATCTTGTTATATCGTCTAATCACGTAGTTTTATAATATTAAAGTTTTATAATTTTTTATTTTATAAAATTCGAGATATTACTCTTTAAAAATGTGTATTGGATTGCGTGAAAACAATAAATGTTAAAAGTTTTTGAATAAAAATGGAGTATATACATAGCAAATAGTTGTAATTATTATTGAAATCTTTGATGATGCATGCTTCTGTAACTATAATTGGTTCTATGAATATGAACTCAATTCTTTAAAAGGCCACTGCTGGCGGTGGGCGGCATTTCCACGTTTTCATTGTTAGTTACGTTATAGTACTACATTAGTCTTTATTATAATTAAGAAAATTATATGGGAATGAGGACTTGCTGACTAAATTCATGCCTTCCAACCTCGGTTTGGGGTTCGATTTCTCAACTGACTCCCTATCATTCTCATTCTCTGTATAATTTGACATTTGTGTGGCATTGACTCCCACCACATTTTCTCTGGCTTTGGCTCGTTAAAAGTAATTAAGAAAACTATATGTGAAAGCTTGAACCAGCCCAGATTCCTCGAGTGGGGTGCCTTTTGGAGGAATTATTCATACTCCTTAGCTTTTATAAATGAATCAATACCAAACCTTAGCTTTTCTGGTTCAAATCCTTTAAACCTTCAAGAATCTGCAGGTCAAATTCAAAGCATGCTATTAATCGTCTATTTAGAAAGATAATAATACTCTATTTTTTTTTTCCAGTTTATTCTAAAATAATTTTTCAAGTTGTATTTTAGGTTATTTGTTTTATTTTCTCACCACCAATTATAAATATTAGTCCATGGACAAAGCATCTCAGAGCTAATTAACATGGTGAAACAGGTAATACTATATTTGATCAATCGTTTTCCTAACCTCTGGCATATTAATTCAAATTGAATTTGAACTCTGATTATTGAAACAACAATGATTTTCCACGCGACAAACTATTTGATCATAATAAGGTATCAATCAATTTTCATTTAAAACTAAAAGAATGTTTTTATTCATAATTGGATACAATGTAAGCCAGTGGTATTATTTAGCATGGCAAGCTTTGAGATGGATAAGTTATGAATTTAAAATAAAACTATATATATATATATATATATATAGTGTGTGTGTTGTACTACAAGAATTTTCTGTTTTGACGACCGAAAAAAGTTGGTAAAATTCGGTTGCTAAAGAGATTAGCGACCGAATTTGCGATCAAATTTTGTTAGCGACCACCATTTTAGCGACCGAAATTCGTTAGCTACCACAGTTTTAGCTACCAAATCCAGATTTTTTCTAGTAGAATGGGCCCAAATCCTTGTTTGTATTTTTGTGCAACTTGCATAACTAGTGAACAGGAGTCGATCCTAAGCTTAATTAGGGTAAGCATTATGTTGGATCTATATTTATTTTTTGCCCAACTTCAATGAATTTTCAATTTGGATGGGTTGGTGAAATGGATGCGACATAGAAATACAGAGTGTATGTGAAAATGAAGAATAGTTGTACAAGAATTATATGAGAAATACAGTAATAATATGTTTATGCCAATAACTAGTGATTAGTAGATCAATATTTTAAAAGTAATTCATACGTGTGAATGAAAGAGAAAAAAATAAACTACAAAAAAAAAAAGTAATTAAAGTGTTGCGTGATGTGATTAGAAGCGTTACATACTTACATACTCCCTCCGTTGTTTTTTTTGTTAGCTACTGTTGACTAATGGGTACTGTTCACTTATATACTTTGACTTAAAGTTTTCTCATGGTTATACAAGTTAAAATATGGCTGATCTTGTTAGATTCGTCTCGTCTTGTAGATTTTAAATATCGAACTTTTAGAATTTTTATATGTACCGAATTCGAATTATTAATGGTTTAAAATGTGCATTGGACTGCGTGCCGAGTGGGTCCGTAGCTATCTTTAAAAAACGGATGAAGTACATAGCAAAATAGATTATTTTATTTTATAAGTATATTAAATAAATTAAATCAAAATAATACTGTATATACTCCTAGTATATAGACCGACCAAGACCTTCTCAGGCGGCCACGTAGCGCCGGCTGCCCGCCCATCACCTCAATAAATCCGTAATACTTTATTTTATTTCTTAGAAATAAATATTACTCCTTTTTCAAAAAAATATAACGTACTCACAGTGTATTCAGTCCAATGTACATTTTAAATCATTAATAACTCAAGTTCGATACAAGTAAAAATTCTAAACGTTTGATATTTAAAGACTACTCGACGAGATAAGTCTAACAAGATCCCACTTGGCTATATTTTAACTTGTATAACTATGATAAAACTTTAAGGCAAGGTGCATGTGTGAATAGAATCAAAATTCTAAATGTTCTAATTTACCAAAAACGGAGGGAGTACTAATAAATACTGTAGAATTTAAAAACATGCAACTAATAGTATTAAGAAAGCCACCCGCTCCTTTCTCCTTTATTCCATTTGTAGTTTATATAATTTGGACTTTCATACATTTTATTGATGCATGAATGTCAGTGTTTAAAAAAAAATTGTACTCCCTCCATTTTTATATAATTGAAACATTCATGCATTTCACGCAATCCAATATATATTTTTAACGCTCAATATCTTTAATTGTATAAAAATAAAAATTATAAAAATTTGATCATATAAATCTACGCGATTAGATGAATCCAATAAGATCTCACTTGACTATGTTTTATCTTATATTACTATGTTAAAAAGTCGAATCAAAGTTATTCAATGAATAGTAAAACTATGCCAATATATCATTTTTTCAAAGACGAAGGGAGTATTAAGCAATGGTTACTTATGTGCTAATAATAATACTTCATCCGTTCTTTTTTAAATACTACGAACCTACATGGTAATCCGAGTATGATAGCCAGAAGAAAATAAAAACTACAAAATTTTGGTATTATAAATTTATACGATTAGACGAATCCAACAAGATCCCACATAATTATATTTTATGTTGTATGATTGTATTAAAAAATTAAATCGAAGTTACAAGTGATAAAATTCCAACCATGCATTTATAAAATTAACAGATGTAGTACTATAAAATTATGTACCAAAGACACGCGTACGGTCGGACTAGAGTTAGCTAGGTCTACCAAAAAAATTTCATTGTTATGGTATGTATGAATAAATTTATATCGATGCATCGACTCTTTCAGCATATTGTTTGGTATAAAAATATTTAAATTGATACCTTATCGATTTCTCGGTAATACTGAAATAGAAAAATTCTATATATATTGGTATTTCTTTTAGCTGAACAACTAGCCTATATGTTATTAGAAAATGAGGTGGAAGTTTATGTCACACAAATTATAAAGGGATAAAGTGGAATGATAGGGGATGGGTGGAATATCGAACCTCCAATCTAAAGGTGGAAGCCAGGGGATTTGATCACTAAGCCAAGTCCACATTCCCTATATATTGGCATATTGATAGTACGGTATACTTCATCTTAGTTCTTTTAGTTGTAATATTGAAGGATTTTACGTAATCCAATATATATTTCTAATCATTAATAACTCAAGTTTTCTATAAGGAAAAATTTTATAAATTTGATATTTTAAAACTACAATATAATATGAGACGAATCCAACAAGATTCTACATAGCTAAAATTTTTCTTGTATAACTATGATAAAAATTTAAGTCAAAATTAAACAATAATAGTAAACCCTGCAACAAAATAAAATGAATGAAGTATGTTCATTGATATATTCAAAATATGGTATGTATTTTACCCAAACTGGATACGATATCGCCACTGGGGGTGGGCGTCGGGTCGGGTTTGGTGGGTTCGGGTTAGTCGGGTTCGGGTTAATCGGGTTCGGGTAGAAAAATAAATTACCCGACCACTACCCGACATTGGTGGGTACCCGACATACCCGATCGGGTTGGGTACCCACGTCGGGTACCCACTCTTTTTTCTAAAAAAAATTTAAAAAAATCTTTTTTTAAATAAAAAATAAATTATTAAAGAAAGTTTGATAAATTCAATAATCACCATCATGATTTACAATTTACAAATAAGAATGAGAACGATACTCATTCATTAACGAATAACATAGAAGAATTGACTAATAATATTTCGAAAAAGTATGGATTGAGGTTTTACACTTTTGGTTTGCATAAAATTATGTAATTAGAAATACTTAAAAAAAATACTCTCTATATTGTGGGGAAAAAAAAAGATAGACATTTCTTAAAAAATAAAATAAAATAACTTTTTTTTTAAAAAAAGATCGGGTAATTCGGGTACCCGATCGGGGAATTCGGGTTCATTTGTAAAACCCGATACCCGACCCAATCTAATAATTTCGGGTTCGGGTACCCAACTTCGGGTTTTTTCGGGTTCGGGTACCCAACCCGATCTCACTATTTTTCGGGTTCGGGTCGGGTACCCGATTAACCCGCCCCATTTGCCCACCCCTAATCGCCACATTGTGGTCTGTGGACGTACGTATCATATTATATAGAAATTTTTTATATACCATAAATTTTTTTGATATTTTTTTCAATACAATAAGCATGAATAATGATATACTCCCTCCGTTTTTTTTTTAAGTTCACCATTAGCATAGTAGATACTATTCATTGAGTAACTTTAATTTAATTTTTTCATATAGTTATATAAGATAAAACATAGTCAAGTGAGATCTTGTTAGATTCGTCTAATCACGTAGTTTTGGAATATCAAATTTTTATAATTTTTACTTATATATAATATGAGATATTGATGATTGAAAATGTGCATTGAATTGCGTGCAGTGCAGGATGGGTGAAGTTAAAAAAAAAAACAGAGAGATTATGGTATTTTCATTACTTTTTTCCGGGCCCTAGTCGGGACTTGGGCAGAATGTTGGCAATTAGTCGGCTACCGAATACTACCAACTCGTTTCATATCACATTATATTTTTGTTATTTAGTTGAAATAATAAAATCAAACGATTTCTTTTTTAAATAAAAAATAAAAATACTGAAGTTAAACTTATCCCCGAAAAAAATATAGTCCATGTATATGTAGTGACATAAAACAAAGAAACCAGAGAGATACAAATAGCTAGAAATATAAATAGGCGCGCGATATATGCACACAGATTTCGTTCGGGGCACCCATCATTATTGTAAAAAATCCAAAATACCCTTAAGTTGAGTTGAATGTTAATTATACATTTGCTTTGGTTGGAGACACCCACCATTTAATTACACAACTTTCCATATTCTTCAAACTAAAATCCTACTCAATTGGTTGGAGACACACACCATTTAATTACACAACTTTTAATCTTTATCAAACTAAAACCCTACTCCACCGCCGTTAGAATACCAATCCTTTCTTCATCTTCTTCAAACTAAAACCCAAACTCCACCATTAGAATACTATTTGAGAAAGAGAAGTGATAGATAGGTTCCTTCTAGCATCCGGAATGGAAGAGAATATGGCTGGAGACGATTCCAAAATAGTTGTGGTGAAAAAGGTTAGATTTTTCGTCCATTTACGTAGATTAACGTTTAATTTAGAAATGGCATGTTTTGGTGCTGGTATGAACGCGTTCGGCCATCCGTGGCCGTGCGTAACGAGTATTTTCAATCACTAATGGCTGAAACTTGTAGACGTAAACAACCATCCGTGGCCGAAAATATCATAATTCATTTTTTGCCATATGTACAGAAATCGGCCAGCGCTGGCCGATTTCAATAGAACGAGATCAACCATCAATGGATGATTCTGACGTTTGTTTTCAATCATCAGTGGTTGTTTTATGTATCAACTTGTGTTTAAATGTTTCTTATTTTATCTTGTATTCAGGATAACCGCATACCATTAAGCGAAGAAAATATTTTATCTTGTATCATCTTCAAGTTGAGTTCAAGTTGAGGGCCTCCTGCGTGCTTTTCTTTTCTTCGTAACGGTGGTTCCTTTTTTTGTTTGAAATGGGTGGGAGTGTTTTAATTTGATTTAGGTGGTGCACTAATCCAATCATAAGTTTGACCTCAACATACTCACTTTTTTCACTTAGGGGCAAAATAGGTATAGTTTAAGTGGGTGTTCTCAACATTATGTATTTCTTATATTTTATAGGTGGGTGTCTTCATAATTGAGCTTTTTTAGTATTTTGGTATGTGCACATAATGGCACCTATATAAATATTCATAGAGACTCCTGATATAAATCATGGAGTCCTAAATAGACTCAGTGGCGATTTTAGCTAGGTAGAGGGTGGTCGGTCAGCTGACCACCCTCAATTTAAAAAAAAAAATGATAAATTATATATATATATATATAAAAATTTTTAGTTTATATCCCTTTCAAATTCTTTTCTTCCCTAATCCCTTTTTTCCCTAATCACTCTTTGTAATTATTATATTTTGTTTTTAAATTTTTAATTGACAAACAAAGGGTAGTAATACATTGATAATCTTGAATGTGGTTTGCCCAATAACTTACAACTTGAGTAAAGAGAGAATCGAATATGTAAGGCATAAGCTGTAATTCTGTGTGTAATTGAAAATGTCAGAGGTGGATTTTAGGGCTATAAATTTGTCATTTTGAAATATTGAATTTAGTGTTTCAAATATAAGTAAAGACATGTCATTGGTGTATTTGTTGATCAAATTGTCCTTAATTTTGTTCTTGGCAATTGTTGAGAGAGTCTCGTCTGAGATCAAAGATTGCCAAATTCTTTGGTGATGAAATGTTAAATATTCATTACTATTTTATGTTAAAAAAGAAATACTAGATAAAGTATATGTAGATCAAGTATTTAAGTTTTTTTCAAAAAAAATTAGTGCATCGAAGATTACTGTAATTAATATTATTAATGTTCTATAATTTTTTTTTTCCTGAATTCGCACACTGTAGTTTAATATCCTGGAATCGCAACAGTAAATAATGTATCATTTTCTTTTTTTTTTTTGACATCATTGATGTAAACGATTTAAACAAACTCGACCATGGATTAATTCCCCTTTTGATTGGGGAGTATTGATTAACCCCCAATTCCGAGCTTCAAGTTACACTTCTCAAGTGACATGTCAGATTCGGGGCATCCCAATTGGATTGACTGGGATGACAGTTTCTTATTCCGAACTGTAAAATCAGAATTTTGATCAAATCACACATCGCAGTACACTAGGCCCTCTAATTCTTTAACAGGTTTATCCAAAAGATTCGCAATATAATTGGGAAGACCCGTAAGATCACTCTACCTGGACACCTTACTACCTCTGATTTATCCTCCAGGCGAGAGTGCAGAAATCGAAGTGGTGGTCTTACATTGCTATGGGACGACTCCTTTTTCTTCACTTTATGCATAAAGCATGCATTAAGAAGAGCTCAATAATAAATACTCATGTCCGATAACAGCATGAAACTTACAATATTCATCACCTGTGAATATTTTCAAAATATATGGAGCACTATTTAGAAGAAATTGTATTAAAATACATAAATATTTAGAAGCAACACTTTTCCGGGATTTTGTTTCTCCATATCATAGCTAAAAAACGGAGCAAAAAATTAAATTAATTAAAATCTTTTTTTTATTACTTCATACAACATAGGAGTATTAATTAATTCCAGTCATTCCTTAGGTTTAATCATTATTTTTGAAATTTGATACAATGGTTATTAATTCTAGAATGGGTAGGAATAAATATGATTTTTTTTTTTTTCGAATAGCCGAATAAATATGATTTGATCCATCATCCATGCAAGTATGTATGCAACTGAGACTTAAAAATGATGAAACTATATATTTTGATGGTTAAAATTCAGAAGGGATGGTTTTTTTTTTGGGCAAGCCAATGGCCAGGGAATACATAACAAGAGAAAAAGAAGAATTAAAAAGAACGGAACAGGGGGGGACACAAGAAGCAGGAAGGTAAAACACAGACTACAGCCTGGGGAAGCAGACTCCCATAGCGTCGGCTGCCAGGTCACTCAAGACGATGTCCGGAGGGAATGCCCAGGTGGTGAAGAACTCATCCGCCGAGGCACCGTGTTTAGCTAAGTGGTCAGCCACTTTGTTCCCTTCACGCAAGGTATGCAGCAAGGTCACTTCCTCAAAGGAGCCAAGCAGGTCGCGGATACGTTGGAGAGTAGTAGCATGGGGGTGGTAGATGTTGTGAGAGCGGACAGCCCTGATCGCTTCAGTGGAGTCTGAGTAGCATCCGAGCTTTCTAATCCCCAATTCAGAGGCCACTTCAAGGCCTCTAACCATGGCCGATAACTCAGCCGTCATGCTAGTGGTGATGCCAATGAAACCGCACCCCCCCTTGATCCACTGTCCATCAGCCTCCCGGATCACAAATCCAAAGCCTGAGCGGCCGGGGTTACCGATGGAACTTCCGTCAACATGTAAAACCCTGTCACTAACCCCTGCTGCGTTCCAATGTACAAGTTTAACCATATGTCTGTTATTACTATGGCTAGTAGTACCTCTCTCAACCGCTGCCGTGGTATGCCGAATGTCCCTAAGCAGGAGCCAGTTATGTTTATGATTGCCTCTGAAGATGCGGGCATTCCTCTCCACCCATATATTCCAGATTGCCACAACAAAGGTTGCCCCATAGGTTAGGACCATGCCCTGTAGAAAGGTTTTGATATGAGACTTGGGGATGTGGCTGCAGTCCAGGGGTATACAGATATGGAGGGCTTTCCATAGTTGTTTGGCCCACTCACAATACAGGAGGCAATGATCCCAACTCTCCACTGCCACTCCACATAGAGAACACAAAGGGTTAGGAGCCAGCTTCCTTCGAAAACGAGTAAGATTTACTGGCACGGCATCATGGGCAATAAGCCATAGGAGGAAACAATACTTGGCAGGGAACTTAGATTTCCAAATCCACTTCCAATTCATATCATCACTGCTAGCATTAGAGATGAGATTATATGCCGACCGAACTGAATACCTGCCGGAAGTATCTTCTTTCCACACCCACAGATCAGGCACCTCAGGGTGGATGGTAGGGGGGGGGGGAGATGAGCAGATGTCTTCCAGAAGTGAGCGGGGGATGATGGAGTGAACTCCTTTCCAGTTCCAAGCACCACTCTGAATAACATCCCTGCATTGCAGACTAACATCATGTGTGTCCACAAAAGGAAGGAGTGACCCAATTTGAGTGCCCTTCCACCATTCTGAGAACCAGAGAGAATTCTCGCCCTTGCCAATGCGAATCTGGAAGCCTTGCCTGAGGAAAGGCTCAATCTTTTTGAGAGTCCTGATTATATGGGAACGACTGTTTGGGGGGTAGCCAAAAGGATGGGCCGAGGTCTTCCATTGAGGGTCCAGCAGCCGAACCCAGGTCTTGTGTGGGGAGTGGATGACACCCCAGATAAGTTTGCCAAGGAGCGCGGTGTTCATGAGCCGAGCCTTACGTAATCCCAAACCACCTTGTCTGACTGGAGTGGTCACCTTCTCCCAGCTAACTAGATGGAGGCCTTTGTTGTTGCCTCCTTTCCACAGGAACTTATTGATTTTCCTGTCGATAGCCTCACATATCGACTCCGGGAGCCAATGAACTTGCATGAAGTAGGTTGGGATAGCCGCCAATATGGCCTTGCAAAGAGTGAGTCTCCCGGCCTTGTTCAGGAGGTGGTTGGCCCAGCCCTCCATTTTGGAGTCAATCTTGTCAAGGAGGAAATGGAAGTCCTTGCAGCGAGGCCTGCCAGGAGTGATAGGGAAGCCCAAGTATCTATCGAACGACGCAACAGGTCGGACGTTGAGGATTTCAGCAAGCCATTCATTCTCCTGACTGGTGACAGTTTTAGAGGAAACCATGTTGGACTTCCCCGGGTTCAAGGATAAACCAGATGCTGCAGCAAAAACCTCAAGGCATTCGACAATAGCTTGGGCACTCTCTCGGTCGACCATGGAGCATAGTAGAAGATCATCGGCATAAATAAGATGGGAGACCCCGATGCTGTTAACAGACAGTTTGAGAGGCTTCCACTTGTTCAGATTCACCGCCTGCTGGATGAGAAGAGATAGCTTTTCCATAACTATAAGGAAAAGGTAAGGCGAGATCGGGTCTCCTTGGCGAAGGCCTTTACTAGGGGAGAATTCATCAGTGGTTCGGCCATTCCAGAGGACAGAATATGATGGGGACGTCACACAGTACATGATAAGGTTGATAAAGGTCTCAGGGAGTCTCAATTCCCGTAAGCATTGGTCAAGGAAACTCCATTTAACGCTATCATATGCCTTAGCTATATCGATCTTGAGAATGAAGCTATTAACTCTGGATCTAGCATCCCCCATGTGAACCAAGAGCTCTTGGACAGTAATGGCATTATCTGCCGGCCCCCTACCCGGGAGGAAAGCCGTTTGGTTATTAGAGATCACATTCTGCAAAAGAGGCCTCAACCTGTTCACCATAATTTTGGTGAGGATTTTATAAGTGACGTTACAGAGGGTGATAGGACGGAATTGAGAGAAACGAGACGGAGTCGGGACCTTGGGTATCAAGCAAATGAGAGCTTTCGAGATCACCTTAGGGAAGGACTGCTCCACAAAGGAACTCTTGACGAAATCATGCACAGCTTTCCCAACAGTGGGCCAATATTTCTGATAGAAAAGACCCGGGAACCCGTCAGGTCCCGGTGCCGAGTTCCCATTTAATCCCATGACAGTGCTAGTGACTTCCTCGAAGGATGGATCAATGCTTAAGGCAGCAGTATCCCCATCCGCTATGGGGGAGAGAGGAGGGATGGCATAGGTCCCTGTAGAAGAAGATCCCTCGAGCAGAACATTAGTGGAGGGGGTGTCACTGAAGCAGGTTTGGAAATAAGATCGAGCATGGTCCCTCAGAAGAAGGTCATCATCACACCAATCGGAGTCAGTTACATAGAGACCATGAACCCTTCCTCTGCTCCTATTAGCTTTAACACGGGCATGGAAATATGAAGTGTTCCTATCACCCGCTTTAATCCACTTTTCCCGAGAGCGTTGCTGCCAGTAGATCTCCTCTTGGAGCAAAATGGATTCAAGTTCCCTTCGGAGCTCGGCCTCCAGCATGATGAGGCGAATCGAATCAACCTTTTCCATAGTCCTGCTAACACCCTCCAGCCGTTTAAGTGTCTTAAGTTTTCTCCACTTCAAGTTGCCACCATTAGATTTAGAGTATGCCAAGGAAGCTGCTTTGACAGACTCCAGTTGCTGGTAGATGGAGCTGGAAGGGTTGTGCCAGCCTTGACTCACTACCGCCTCATAATTGGCGGGGATAGACCAGGCAGCCTCCCAACGGAAGGGCTTGGAGCCGGCCATAGGAGGAGCTTGTCCACACCTTAAAAGAAGGGGATTATGGTCGCTACCAATCCGGGGAAGGACTTGCACAAACCCATTAGGGAAAAGGTTGAGCCATTCTAGGTTACTCGCACACCTATCCAGTCGCTTGTAGATTGTATGAACATCCCCCATAGGCCTAGACCATGTGAAAAGACCCCCTTGAGTGTTTATGGTGGACAGGCCACATGAGTTAAACACTTCACCGAGTTCCTCTGCCCTTGTTGTATTAAAGAGACCCCCTCGAACTTCCTCCGAGTAGAGGATTTGATTCCAGTCTCCTATAGCCACCCACGCCCCATTGACAGACTCCGAGAGTTGAGTGAGTGAGGACCAGTTGTTCCGGCGTTCCCTATAGTTAGGGGCTGCATAGACCGCAGTAAGAAACCAGGACAATTCACCATTGGACATCTTAACAGTAATCAAACGATCCCTCGTGTCATGGATACTAATGGTGAACTGCAATCCAGACTTCACAAGGATCCAAATCCCCCCAGATCTACCAACCACTTCCTGGACACAGAGGGCTGTCAGGCCTAAGCTAGCGAGAAAGGCGCTGGATTTATCAAAAACTGATTGAGGCTCAAAAACAATAACGACATCCGGATCGACCCGACGTATAACATCCCGCAGACCTCTTCTAGAGTTATTGCCCACGATACCACCAATGTTCCAAGCTATCAACTTGAAATTCTTAAAATCCATAAACACAAAATTGAGGAGGGAGAGGCAAGAATACCTCTAAGTGTGCATCTTCGTGTCCCCGTCCGGCGGATCCTCGGCTCGGGGAGCCTTCTCTTCCTCTTTGCAAGGTTCGACATTCTCCTTCTGGGGAGGCATTTCGTGGTCAGCGGCAGTTTCCGACTCCTCTCGGTCATTCCACCCCTCATCATATCTCGTCGGAGATTCCGAGTTTGCTCTTGGACGTTTATTGAAGGTGGGACTATCCCCCAGTTGAGAGCTGAAGGCCAGGCCTCGAGTCTGGATTCTAACCTGTTTATCCCATGTTGGTTGCTGGGCTTTAGCCTGGTGGGCTTTTTTCTTGGTGGGCTGACGGTTGGCGTTAATTTCCTTTAACGGTTGAGGGGCTTTGTCAGGTTGGGCTGCACCTTTGTTAGTTTTCTTGGGCTTCCTCTTAGCCACTTTGATCCATTCGCCAACATCTGGCTGAGTTGGCATCGTTGGTAAACTCTCGACCTCCTCCTCTGTATCCATGTTGTCTGCCCTAGGAGGGATGTCAGCTTTAGGATTTGTCTTTTGTGTAGCCTCTTTGGGGGGTAAGTCAACCCCTGTGAACCCTTTACTGGACCCAATGTGTCCAGTTGCCATATTCGTGCTGCTCTTTTCGCCTACTCCCTGGCCAGGGATCTTGAGTTTGGCATTGTTACCATTTAGGGCAAAGGACTCTGGCGCCTTGACCGTTTCCTCAATGCAGGTTGCTTTCCCCCTCTCTCTTGTTTCCACCCCCTGAGGCACCATCCCCGGAGCCACCGTCTTCTTCATAGCCGGAACCTCTGAGCATGCCTGGGTAGTGTGGCCATACCTTTGGCATGACGAACAAAGAAGATGAAGGCCCTCATAGGCAACCTTTTGCCATCTTTTTCCAACCAACACACTTGATACAACCGGGAGACTCAAATCAATTTCAATACACACCCGGGCGTATGTCCCTCTATTAACATCCTTTGACATGGTATCAACTCTAATGGGACGACCTAGGGCCGCAGCCATTTGGGTGAGGATGAACTCATCAAAGTATTCAAACGAGAGGCCGGGGAACCTTGCCCATACTAGGGTTTTCTTGGGAGTTTGTTCGTAGGCAACGAAGTCCGGCCGCCACGGACACACCGTCAAATAGCTGTCGAAAATCGTCCACGGGCCACCGTTAAGGACTCTAGCTCGATCCTCCGCCTTGGTGAACTTTATGAGGAAGTAACCCCCATCCATATTAACCATCTGAAAACGATCCTTTATCATCCACAACTTGGAGATTCTTTCATGCAGAGCCAAGTATCCAACCTTCCGCCCTAGGAGGGAGATGATAAGAGCATCCTCGAAAGGCTTACAAATGCGTTGCTTGATCTTGGGGTCGAGTGTGATTCGGGGGCGCAGGCGGTCTCCATCCAAGAAATCGAGGGTCACCAGCTTGGCCTTGTCAGGTTCTTCAGTGAGGGGGGCGGGAGGAGGGTTTTTGCCCTCCAATACTTTGTCCCGAAATGAGACCGTCGAGCCACCGGAGAAGACTAGTGGTTCAGGAGGAAGGCCAGGGATGTCCGGCGGCGCAAGACCAGACTGGAGGGGAGGGAACGAGTTAGCAGGGAGACTCATGCTTTTTAATTATCTGCAATTAATCTCATAGAAGGGATGGTTGATATGAAATTTTATTTAATTTATCTTTATAGTGCTTTCTCAGTTTATTTTTATTTTTCGAGAAAGGTTCTTTGTGGCTGTACTGTAGGGGTAAAAATGACTGGGAGCAAAAAGATCATCACTTTCCTTTTAAAGGAGCATCTTTTTCTTTTATGAAGTACTTCTACTATGAGAATGTTAGTAATTAAAAATGTCAATGAATGTTCAACAAATGATGTCTGTCATATGCGTGCTCCTTTCACAAGGAGCAGTTATTATATACTTCTCCATTTTCACGAGAGTGCAACATTCACTCAATGTACGCAGTCCAATGCATGTTTTAAACCATTAATAACTTAAGTTTGGTATAAGTAAAAAAAAATTAAAAGTTTGATATTTAAAAACTACAGGACGAGACGAATCCAACAAGATCTCACTTGACTATGTTTTTCCTTGTTAACTATGATAAAAATTTAAGTCAAAATTAAACAATTAATATTAACAAAAACTGAAATGGTGCAATATCAAAATAACGGATGAAGTATAAATAAATAATAGAATAATTAAGAAGAAGTAGAGTGAAATTTGAATGAGAGTATTCTTCTTCCCTTGTTTAGATTTTGAAAACTTACTCTCTAAATCCGTCGTTTTCAGGCAGCGTTGAGTTGGGGATTTTACCGCGTCAGAAATGTCAGTAATCGCCGCCCAATATGAGGCCGGCACGTTATAAGCCCATCTGCTTCTTCTCTCTTGTCGTCACTCCATTGCAAACTCGCATAATAAAACATATACGGACAAACATTCATTTTTCATTCAATCCGATTTCATATTCACCAATTGAATTTAGGAGCACTTTGTAAATACTTAACCTTCATGGGAAAAAACATCGAAGCTGCCTCGTGCTCAGCGCCGCCGCCGCCGGAGAATGTCCTGTTTAACAAATATGAAGTGGGGAAGCTTCTCGGCTGCGGCGCCTTCGCCAAAGTGTACCACGCCAGACAAGTTTCCAGCGGCCAGAGCGTCGCCATTAAAGTCATCAACAAGACCAGGATTACCCATAATGCTAACCTCAGGAACAATATTCTGCGGGAGGTTTCAATCCTCCGCCGCCTCCGCCACCACCACGTCATCCGCCTGTTCGAGGTCCTCGCCACCAAGCGGAAGATCTATTTCGTCCTCGAGTTCGCCAAGGGCGGGGAACTGTTCGCCAAAATTTCCAAGGCCGGTCGGTTTACGGAGGATCTCGGACGTAAGTACTTCCAGCAATTGATCTCCGCCGTCGGCTTCTGCCATCTCCGCGGCGTCTACCACCGCGACTTGAAGCCGGAGAATCTCCTGCTCGATGAGAACGGCGAGCTCAAGGTCTCCGATTTCGGACTCAGCGCGCTCAAGGACGATGATTGGACTCAGCGCACCGGCGGGGATGGATTGCTGCACACGCTCTGTGGCACGCCGGCGTACGTGGCGCCGGAGATTCTCGCGAAGAGAGGCTACGACGGCGCGAAGATCGACGTCTGGTCGTGCGGCGTGGTCCTGTTCGTCCTGACGGCGGGGTATCTGCCGTTCAACGACCCCAATTTAATGAACCTGTACCGGAAAATCTACAAGGGGGAATTCCGGTGCCCTAAGTGGATGTCGCCGGATCTGAAACGCGTCCTGTCGCGAATCCTCGACACGAATCCGGCCACGAGGATCACCATTGATGAAATCAAACGCGATCCGTGGTTCCGGAAGGGTTACACAGAGATCAAATGGGAATCGGAGTCCGAACCGCGAACTTTTCCAAAGGAAGGTTTCGACGAGAAGCTGCGGGAGTTGAACGCCTTCGACATCATTTCGCTCTCAAGAGGGCTGAATCTGTCAGGATTGTTCCACTTGAAGCAAAGCGCGGCGGAGGATGTGGAGCTGGTGACGGCGGAGGAGGAGTCGGCGGCTGCGGTTATAGAGAAGGTGGAGGCGGCGGTGAGGGCGGATAGCAGCGGGGGATGGCAGTTGAGGAAAACGAAGGAATGCGGAGTGGAAATAGAGGGGCAGAACGGTAATTTCGTTGCGATAGTGGAGGTTACCCGGTTGACTGACCGGTTGGTGGTAGTTGAGGTGACGCGGAAGGCCGGGGATCCGGCTGCGTTTTCTGCTCTTTGGGAGGACAAAATAAGACCGGTTATCCGGGTTCCCGGTCAGTGATGCAAGTTGGGGCAACTTCTTTTGTCAGTTGGAGTGTAGAGTGTGGACAAATGTGATTTCGGATGAGGAAATGGGGAAAATAAATTAATTAAATACACACACATGCATATATGTTTTTTTGATTTTGATTGGAAGGGAAGACTCAAGTTTGGTGGTAAAATTCATAAAGAACAAATGTGGGGTTGATTTTGATGGTGATGTACAGATTATGTTTGTATGTAAATGTGGATTTTTTGCAAATGTTGTGGAGGGTTCGACACTGATCATTGATCATGTTTTGATGGTTCATTGAGTTATTGAATTTGTAATGATAAGATTCCAGATTGTGGAGTTTCAAGATTGTGTGTATGTTATTATTATTGAGGAAAAAAACACATGTCAAGGTTCCAAGCTACGAAAATACTACTAGTGTAAGTAGAAATTGTTATTGAGTAGCGTGTGGACTATTATTGATGGATGATGGATTAATAGTTAAAGTTAAAATTGTAGTAGTAGTATGTATCATACGAGTATCTTTAATACTTTTGTCTTGCTTATTGAGAGATCAAATCCAATCATTCATCATAAAATACTCCCTCCGTTCCCTTTTAGTTGTCTTTTTAGAAATTAAAACGCGTTCCAAAATAGTTGTCATTTTACATATTTATATCATAGTTTTCCAATATTACTCTTATCTTTTCATAAATATTACTCCTAGAATATTGTGCAATATCTCACCACTTCAATTTTATTTTTTTTCTAGAGTATGGATAAAAATGGAAAATTAATCAATAATAATGATATTCCTTGATATGTGATTTTTACTAAAACGTCATCTAATAAGGAACAGATGTAGTATATTATTTGATGGCATGAATTTAAAAGGTTAAAATGGACATCATCAAATGTAGTCCTTGATACAAACCCTTGAAATTGTAGTCATTGACATTATTAACGTTCTTGCGGCTAATAAATGAGAGTAATGAAAATGCAAAACAACAAACGCATTTATCTATTAAAAAAAAAAAGCAAATACATTCCCAAAGCAAACACTCTTTTACTCTCGCCGTTCTTTTTTTGTTGTCTTCTTAGAGATTAAAAAGTATTTCATAATAATTATCATTTTTAAGTAGTTATGTCATATTTTTACTATATTACCCTTCACATTACATAAATGCTATTTGTTGACATTTTTTTTTTTGAAGAGCCATTCAAGGCTTGGAAATGGATGATGTGAATCCATACCACACAAATTACAAGATTAATATAAAAAAAGATAGGTGGCCGGATGGGGATTCAAACCCCAACCAATAGGTTGGGAGTTTTTTATAATGAACGATAGGTTGGGAGTTGAGAGACTTGGTGCCAACGTGCCATGACATAAAATACTTATTGTCATTGCAAACATTCAATCATTGACATTGTTTTTAGCAGCTATTTAGTTCAAGTACTGGGTAGGTGAATTAAATCATAGGCCAATCTCACGTTGAATTATTTGAACGCACGTGTAGTGTACTATACTTGTTTAATTAACAAGCACTACCGTACGAAAATGATTGTATTGGCCATTGGGACTGTACTTGTTCTCAATCCGCCGAAAATGGATGGAAATGGAGTTGAGCTCTACAAAGCCACGTTTGAGAATATTAACAAACAATAATTATAGTATGTCATTAAAAAAGGGAAAACCCAAAACTACAAAGCATTTGAAGGTGTACATCGCTGGACCAGAAAAGCAGCGTATGGTAACTAACAGCAGACACAACTTCTGACCGACTTGTCAGTCTGAAGCATCTTTGCTCACTTCTACAGCACATTCATATGTATAACCACCAACTACGTACGAACAAAACACAAGAATTATGATACGAATTATTTTGAGAACAAAAACTAAATTACTTTAACAGGAAAGATTATATGGAAATTAATAGAAGGTGAAGATCGAGTGCTTATGGAGGGATTTGAGCATTTGTGTGGATACTTACCCATGAGAGGGATTTATGGCCTATGCTCTTCTCTTCCCGAGTCTACCAATATCCGAATTCATGAGCCGAGATGATGCACGCCGTTGTGGGGTCTCCAGGCCTATGGATTCAGGGATGTCAAGATCCCTGCTCTTCGAAGGGCCAGCCATTGCTCGCTTCATTTCTTGTTCATTCATTTGATGAACTTGGATTTTCTCTTTTTCAATCTGTTCATTTCATTAGTGCATCGAATAAGAAATTGCTTCTGGGTTTTTCTTCTGGAACTGATTCTGATAAAGAAACTTAAACGTAATGTGTAAGGTGGGATAGATGTCCTTACCAGTTCGTTATGATGAATGGTGGAACAGGCGATGGCTACTCTATGCTGCAAATCATCTATTTTCCTTCTCTGGTACTCAGTATGCTCCACTTCAGTCTTTTTTTCCCCTGATTGCTGGTATAAAACTGCAGGAGATGCCAACAAACCACCATCAATGGTAAACACTTCAATAGGAAATTTGAAGCGTCACAAGTTTTCAAGCAAATTTGGCGTGAATGGATGAAAGAAATCTCTATACCCATATCATTTTTGGGACGCCAAATGCTTCTTCACATAGGCTCTAAGATAGTACAAGAAAAACAATTGTTCCATTTTTTATTTGCATCTCTATCCTCTCTACTCCTTGCGAGATGAGAATCATAGTTACCAAATAAGCAGCAATTTTCGTATCACTATTGCCACAATCAGTCTATCCAGAAATCGACAATGAATCTGAATCAACTCAGTCGAAAGTTTTAAGATCAGTCGTCTTGTTGACAGCTAGTCTATATTTAATACAGTATAATATAGATAGATAGACAGATAGATAGATAGATAGATAGATAGATAGTGTCACCTCAACATCATTATTTGACTTGACGGACACACGTGTTACAGCTTTTTTCCCTACTGGTAAGTGGTTGATCTTATAATGAGATATACTAAAATAGTAACATGCATCAAACTCTATTGCCTGGCCCTTAATGCATGTATAGGCATAGAAAAGGCATCACATTTTCAGAAAGAAAGAAAAGAGACAGAAGGCCATGTGTACCTGTCAAATTTGACAAAACCCAATTTTGAGTTGGAAGATCAAAAAGCTTCTTAGCCAAGGTTAAGGCAGATCTCAAGATCTCCCTAGCTTGTGCTGTATCTTGTAGAGCAAGGGCCAAACTTCCTAGAACAGTTAAATACTGGGAAACAAGTTGCAGATTCCCCAAATAAGTGTGAGTAGTCTGCAAGCCAGAGGCTAGTCGTACCCTGCATCAAGGCATTTAAAATAAGTAATATATATATATATATATATATATATAAAATGAATAGAGAGAGAGAGAGAGAGAGATTAAATTTTCATTTTTGTTCGAAACAGGGCAGTTTAATACTTCCACATGTTTTTCAATTGATACATTTGATTTGAGCACGGCATTTAAATAAAAGAAAGAGGGGGTGGATGGAATGGAAAATTATATCATTGAGCAGAGAGACTTTTCAAAAGACATATATATACCCCCCCGAAAAAAAAAGTGTCAAACAAATAAATAAAACCAGGAGGAGTATATGTGTGTGGTCAGATTTGTTTCCTCACTGACATAGTTTAACACTCGTTCATCATCAAGTGAGTCTTTGTGGTAATAACACTAGTTCATCATCAAGGGAGGATTACGTGATTGTGTTAATAAGAAAATTCATCAATTATACCAACGGGAGAATTGGGCAAAGAGGAAACTGAAAGACTTGTTTGACTGTTTACCTGGCCTCCTGTAGATTTTGTTGCCTCATGAGAAGAAATCCGTAAGTATACAAGGCACAAGTTTTTTCCCGCACCCCCACAAACGAATCTATCACTCCTAGAACAGGTCCTATTAATTCAAAAGCCTGTGTAAAATTGCAGTCATTGTAAGAAAATCTTGTGATTGTCTTATACAAAGTCAGTATTTTAGAACATGAAGCACAGCACCTTTTCGGAAGATTCAGCATCTTCCATGCAAATATAAGACACTGCCGCATAAATGTGACTCATGGCTTGCATTGATTTGCTTTGAGTCAACTGCAAAAAGAGTAAAAGTAAACACTTCATCATCATCATCATCATAATATACACCTTCATCACACTATGTATGGTTGGCTACATGACGTTATAGAATTCAATCAACATTTGAGTTTATTTCCAATATTTTTAAGTTTTTCCCTTGCTATTTTAATATGAATCAATCCATTTCTACATTCTACTATAACATTTTAACTTCTATGACCCTCATTCATTGTTCAGGTTTTCAGTTGTTACAAGAATTATTTAAAAAATAAAATAAAATAAAATAAAAACTAACGACTCTCCCTATCAACTTAAACTTTTAGGTGGGGTTGGGGACTTACCCTAGTGGTCAAGTCCCCCGACTCCTAACCTATAGGTTGGGGGTTCGAATCCCCACCCGGCCCCCTATCCCTCCCCTTTGTTCCCTTTTTATTTTGCGGCCCCCTATCCCTCCCCTAAGTTCCCTTTGTAATTTGTGTGGCATGGGCTCCCATCACCGGTTCCCGTTCCCAGGCCTTTAATGGCTCCTCCAAAAAACAAAAAAACTTTTAGGTAAGACGATAATTAACATGACAAAAAGTGGCTGGAGGAATATAAAATAATGCCTATTCCTATCAGCTTAAGTTTTTAGTAGAGATGGTAACAACACTGAATAGCCTAACATCCCAACATTCGGCTCCAAAAAGCATGCGTGTCTTGTGCCAGCCCAATAATTTTGAGACTAAAGATTGTTGGGGGAAAATGTGACCAACAAGAAAAATTCCATGAACAAATGGAAATGACATAAATGATACAAACACGCGTATAACAGTGACAGGTACAAGAAACAAGACAGGATCAATAGGGTACCGTGGCTGCTTCAAGAAAATGAAAAGTCGCTTCATCATAGCAGCCCACAGAATGTGCATATTGGCCCCTTAGCATCTCAATCATACTCTCACAAGCTTGTAGAATAGTAGGGAAGCGAACAAACCAATTCCTCATCTGCACTAAAGCCTGGAGATACACAACTCGTTACCATATCTTTGAGAACACATTCGGAAAAATATAATAGAAATGTTCCATGTATCTGGTTGTTTCTAATGGATTGGAACTATTGGTGTGTTTACTTTGTTTACGAGCTGTATTGAAATAATTGGCGTGTTACATGAACTGACTCTTATGTATGTAATATATATATATATATATATATATATATATACTTCCTCTGTCTCACTATTTTTGTTACGGACCCACCCAGCACGTATGCCGATACACAGTTTTAACGGTTAATACCTTAAATTGTGTACAACGAAAAGTTATAAAAAGTTAATTGTCTAAAACTACAAGATTAGACGAATCTAACAAGATCTCACTTGACTATGTTTTTTCTTACATAGATATGATAAAAATTCTAATCAAAGTTAACCGTGAATCGTGCCAAAAAACCATCCGTAAGACCGTAACAAAAACACCGAGACGGAGGTAGTATAATCTTTCAGGCCCTTCATCCATTCATAACTTCACATAAATTTAACATTAAGCATGATGTAATTTGCATAAGAATGAGAATTCAGAATGCCAAATTGAGATTCTGGGTTTCCCATCAATCACTGCATTCTTTGCCATTCTGACAATACCACAATCTGGAGTTTATTTCAGATGGGTTGAATGCAAGCATAATCATAACTGGCAAACCAAAAGGAATAACAAACCTCTTGTGCTTCAACAAACTCACTTCGCGTAAGATCAATGGCTACTTTGTTTTCCAGAAACTGCATTAGAAGCATTAAATAGACACCAGCCATCCAAATAGCAGAGTGCTGCAACTCCACCTCTGCCATCCAGTAAAATGCAGAAAGCACATGCTAATAAGTCAGTCAACATTGATTAAGGTGTTTGGATAAGGAATTTGAAATAAATTATCTGATTATTGTGTTCTCAAAATGTTAATAATCAGGTTTGCTGCCGTATTTTTTAGCAAGCTGATTATTTACGTTTTGAAAACGCAATAATCAGCTAATCAGTTTTCTTTCAGCTTATCCAAACACTACATAAGTCTATATAACATTAATGAAAAACATCACTCTAAAATTTGGTTATGCTTGCATTGTTTGTCAGAAGTTTTTCACAATATTCCCACAAGCATGCATAATCATCCCTCTCACCTTTGACCCCATCAGTTATTCCCAACTGCAAAAGCTCCTCTGCAAACAAACAATTTAACAGTTCAGTGCCATGCATGACAACTTTTCAACAAAATATGTCTTCCAAGCATCAACTATCCCAATGATTTAACTTCAACATTGCCAAGCAAAAGTATTCATCCAAGCAATCGACAGTTACCAAAAGGTCATAAAACACCATTGAGGTAGCACTACATATGATAAATCTTGAACATGCTAAAACAATATTTTTGTGCAATTACATAGACTATGAAGGTTTACCCTCAGGCCTTAACAAATGGATGAGTAGCTCTTAGAGAAGGCAGTTCCATTATAGAATGAATTTAGGACATCAAAGTAATTAGTTCCCACTTTTGGTCAATCCTAATACATAATCATCAGACATAATTAGTAACAAAACACCATAATTTAAATATCAAAAAGGTAATAGCTAAATGAATGAGAAAACGCAGGACAAAAAGTGTTGCTCTGTTTTCCCAGTCAGTCATAGATGACAACAGAATCATAATATCTTCAACAAAACATCATGAATAATGGTTATAATTAATAAATAACACAATACAAATCATAACATCTTCGTCAAAACATCATGAATAATGGTTATAATTAATAAATAATACAATACAGAAGATTATTATTCCTGCTGATTATGACTAACAGATGGAATATAGTTAGCTCAGCTGTGATTACAAAGAAAAATATATGATCAATTTTACAACAAACCTTGAATTATTTGTAAACCAGATTGAATCCTCTTCTGGCACTCCTTGATAAGCCCTTTTGGCCTGCTGAAAACAACCACTATAAGATCTACCAATGCATAGACTGCACTTTTCGGAAGCCACTCCCCATCAATTGGAGGTGGAGCCAACTCAAGCTTAGCCGGCAATGCGCGCTTCACATTTCCAAAGTAAGCCGGTTCCAAGGTTGTGTTTCCGCTTGAATTCATTCCTGCATAATTACTAAGTTGCTCCTTGAGATTAGATTGCTTTTCAGAAAGAGCAGATCTGTCTCTGTAATTCAAGTCAGAGCGTGACAAACTGTGATTCAATGCATCAAGTTCATTGGTAAGATCTTGAAAATGTTGCATCCTCTCCAAATCAGTCTTCATTACAGCATCCAATTTATCAATATGTTGAGAAGCGGATTTGTAGTCACATATCCGTAGTAGATAAAACAATTGCAGTAGCTCATGATAAAACAGGAGTCCAAGGCAATTTTCTCCCTTGTGAGCAAGAAATAGAAAAAGTCCCGATTTTAGTTGACATTACAAGAAAAACACGCAAAGGAAGAAATTATTCACAAAATTACAATTCTAGAATATACTGACAGTGAGAATAGTGCTAATAGCCTAATCCAAGCAAAAAAGTGTACATTATGACTATTTCTGAACCGAAGCATTTGTACACAATTAACAGCTTCTAATGTGATGGCAACAGGAACTATGGTTTAGCAAGATAGAGACCAAGCGCTCAAACTTGATGGATTCAACTCGATAGATTTATTTGTTATTTTGATGGTTATTAAAATCTTCGAGTACTATATTTGTAAATTTCCGTTTAAACCCATGACTACAAAATGTTCATCAAGACATTCAAATAGTAACACTTATCACCAGTGATGATGCTATAGCTTGGGTCTTCTTGGCCCTACTGTCAAACTAGTCCAATTCGTGTCACTTGGGCTTTAAAGCAATGCATCTTAAGTTGGGTCTTCCAGGGTGAATGATAAAAAAAAATTGCCTATTGAAAGCCATGTGATTATGGTTGAAATGCAGTAATGCACGAGAGAACCTTGCTTGTAACTAATTCCAAGACGGCAAGACGTGTGAAGAAATTGGCTGGGTAATGCTTCAGAACTATTTTTTGTATTTATCTAAGCTAATTACAGCATTTTCACTAACAATGAAAATGTGGTATTAAGTATAAATACATTGTTCCTTTTTTGTTATGGCATAATCAGAAGGAATTTTGTTACCCTAAATATAGACGATGAGGGACACTGTTCCTTTTCTGTTATGGCAAAATCAGAAGGAATTTCGTCACCCAAAATATTAGACAATGAAGGCCTTTAGGTTGTCTAATTGTTTTATACTAGTTTGTAAATCTCATAAGATTCCAACATTTTAACCTACTACTACGCCTGTGTAGCTCGGACTCTTCAAAAAGGGTGGAGTACCCGTGTCCTCCGGACACGACACCGACACTGGTACGATCCTGGGACACTGCACAATTAGCTAGTCCTTTTGGAGCACAATCCAAAATGGCAAGTGTCCGCCACATATCCCCGCACCCGTGTCGGACACCCGTACCCGAGTCCAAGCAACATAGTACTACGCAAGTCCAATTACACTAGGATCCACAATAACCTTAAAATCCAATTATATCACAAAACCATCTCTGAATGCAGTAGATCAAGAAAGGATTCAGACCTAACCCAAAACTATTGCCATCATTGAGCCTAATCTTGTTCCCATTGGTTCATGGCATTCAACAACTGGTGAAAATACTACTAATATAAATGGGGAAAAGTTATTGCTTACTTTATCAGGTCCAATAGATTCCCATATTGCAGTGCACCTGTTGACAGATTCCTGAACTAGACTTGTGCTATCCCATTGCATCAGATGCACATGCAATATAGATGTAGCAAAAAACATCTGAATCAGAAAAAAAGATAATCAAGATATAGAATTAGGTTCCTAGAAGTACATATAATCTCTTTCATCCATTACACAGACCAGAAGCACCTCAACAATTCACTAATACATAAGTGGCATACGACAATAATCTCCACGCCTCCTCAAAGCTATTCCCTGGGCAGTTAAGTTTACTAACAGAAACTAAAATTTTCAAATCAACCTGCAACTCTGGATAACACATCTCCACTGCACATGCAAGTCCCTGTTGCAAAGCTGAAACTGATCCCTGGTAGTCTCCCTCAATTATCAGGGCATTAGCAAGCTGAGACTGGAAATTGCAAGACCATAACCTCCCTGCAAACCTTCAGAGACATAATGAACCTTCTAATTAGAACCTTTGCCCATATTCCATAATTTAAAATATAAATAAATAAATAAAAGAACTGAAGGTTTATCAACAAAAACTCCAATAAGTTCAAAGGAAAAAACCAAAAGCCTCGTGTATTCTAAAAATAAACATACCCTTCTCCAGAAATGGCAGAAAGTTCTAAGCCCTTCCCTAAAATCTGTTTTTGCGAAGGAATTGCCCCTACAAGATGGTAGCATTGGCTCAGCAGGCTATAAGCTCGGCATTTCAGCTCAAAGTAGGAAGGAATAGACTTCAAAAGAAGTTGCTGTATCAAGTGCAGAGTATAGTTTATTCAGAAAAATCTAAAGTGACAGTATATTAAAATAACCCCCAAACAGATCTCAGCAGATAAACTGAAGTTTCAAATTAAATACTCCCTCCGTCCCATTGATAATGCCTTGTTACTGTTGGGCACGGGAAATAAAGTAGAGTTGATTTGTGAGTATATGATGGGGACCACATAGTTGTTTGAGGGGAAAATTATTTCTATTTATAGAAAGAAGAAATTTGTGATGGACATCCAAAAATAGTAAGTAACACATTTCAGTTGGGACGGAGGGAGTATGTCTTTTGACACCATATATTTGGATAGATAAGAGCACTATAAACTTCTCATCAGACTGTGTTAACACACTGTTATCAAGTTTTAGGAATAAATCCATATGCACATTATTTGGTCATTATAAAACGAAAGGTTAGGAAACAAGCTATCAAAGACGTTTCGGACATATTAATTGTGACAGGGAAATCCTGTTGATAAATCATTTTATTCTTATTAGCCAAGTTTTTTCTCCACATGATAGAATATGTCAAAATCCACGAGATCCCATAAAGTGAAGATGGCCATAAATAAAGTTACATCCCTCTCATGAAAGTTCTAAAAATTCATCATACATAATCATCTCTCATGAAGTAGGTCCATTCTCTCATCACGCAATACCATCGCTACAGATAGGCATCAATGACAACAGTCAGTACAAAGTAAAGAAGTAGAGTGGTTTCGTATGGTCTGTCCATTCTTATGTGTCGTACTTCGCATTCTCATTGAGGAACAAACATGTTAAATCAAAGTAAAGCCTACATCTCTAGCTTTAGATAATTTGCCATGCCTGCAAATCAAACTCTGAACTTTGATGCATGCACCATATTAATCTACTTGATTTGTTGAATTCTTGTACCATTAAGCCAGGGATCAATGGAAGATGGCATAAGCATAACATTTTCCATATGTATACATGTAATTCAATTCGATTCGATTCTTCTTCATCCATTTTCAAGTGCACCTCATTTTAGGGTAGGGAAGTTATTATGAATAATTGTCATTTTACAAATTTAAAAAGGCAAAACTACTTATTTTTTTTATATTGCTCCAATTATCAGAAACATATTTTTTAAGGCATCGCATGAAGCTAAAAGTATTCCATTTAATAAGAATATTTTATTGTAATTCACTAATTCATAAAGTTCTCAATAAGCATTTTTTTTTCTTTTTTTTTTTGTAAAATGACATATAGTTGTGAATAGAAGAATGATACTCCAACGGATTTCCCCAATTCAAGGAACTGATGGTCGATGGAGCATATGAAGGGAATTCACAAAATTCAAAGCGCATTTGCAAATAACCAAAGAATAGTAGACATACAGAACGCTCAAGGTGCGCTTTGGCATGATTGACGTTGTGGGAGTGCTTGAGGAGAAGAGCCGCAACTCGGAGGCGGGTTTTGATTTCGACAATCGGTAGAAACGAGACCGAGCTCTGGCAAATGGCCTCAAGGCACTTCACCGCCTTCCCTATCTCCCTGCGCTGCTCGTGGTGCTCTGCCAGCGCCCATAGCCCTTCCGCCACCGCTTCCATTGCAACCGGTTATACTCGCTGATCACTCCTTTTGTCCATAATTTCCACAGCGAAGTCAAAGCAATTCCCCGAAGAAAGCTCAAAAAAGGAAATCTAAGAGAAGAGAAATCAATTTTGCGCTTTTAGTTTTTTTTTTTTCTTTTCTTTGGATGTGCCGAAGCCAGGAAATACAAACCCTACCTCCGTCTCAATATATTTGTTACGGATGGTTTTTTTGGCACTATTCATGTTTAACTTTGATTCGAATTTTTATCATAGATATGTAAGAAAAAACATAGTAAGTGAGATCTTGTTAGTTTTAGACCATTAACTTTTTATAACTTTTCATTGTACACAATTTAAGTTATTAACCGTTAAAAATATGTATCGGCATACGTGCTGGGTGAGTCCGTAACAAAAATAGTGAGACGGAGGAAGTACAAAGAAAGCCACCAAAGGCAAAAATTACAAAAGCAAAACCACATAACAAAGCAGCAACACAGCCAAGAGCTGATAGAAGACACAAAACAGAAAATTTTGCGCTTTTAGTTGCGTTGCTGTAAATAATTTTTGGGCAAATCCTACAAAATTCAGTTTATAAATTTTATATTGTCATTTCCCTGAATATTTTTCTTCTTTTCTGTTTTCCTTGTTACATAGAAGTAAGTTTTTGCGAATTGGAATACTTTTTATGAATAATTTCAATGTGAAAATTGTTTAACGTTTCTTTGAGGTTGTTTTCAGCTTCCCAAGTACTACCTCCGTTCTCATATAAGTGAGACATTTGCATAGTAATAACTATTCATTGAGTAATTTTAATTAATTTTTTTAACATGGTTATATAAAAAAAGATATAGTCATTTGTGATCTTGTTAGATTCATCTAATCATGTAGTTTTAGAATATCAAATTTTTATAATTTTTATTTATATACAATTTGAGTTATAAACATTTAAAAATGTATCTTGAACTGCGTGAAATACAAGTATGGAGCATTTATATGAGAACGGAGGAAGTACTATTCTCTTTTTTTTTTTTCTCTAAACGGTATATACATACAAAGGGTTTAGGGCGCGGGAATCAATTACAGGAGGTTTAGAGTTGAGAACTTGACCATTAAAATAAATCACCATTCCCACACACTCATTTATTACAACTTACAAAAAAACACATTCCAAAACCTAATGCAAACCTATAAAATTTACAAAAAAAATAGTCTAATCAATTAAATAACAATTAATTGGGCAACTTAAATTTAATTAAAACTAGATTTTTTTACCTGCTCTGCTCTGCGTGTGAGTGTCGATTTTTTTTAATAAAACATTAACTTTATTCATTTAAGAATGATATATGACATTAAAAAATAATTTTTTCTTAACAAGTGACGCTCAGGCGTCGGGAAAATACAGAAAAAAATAAAAATAAAAAGAAGCAAACACAAAGCAAAGATAAAACACTAAAAGAGAGGGAAATGAATCCCCGCCATATCACTCGCCAGCAGCCCACAAACATCATCCGGAAGGTATGCCCACGAAGTAAAAAATTCATCCGATCTAGCACCACGCTTAGCCATTGAGTCCACCACAGAATTGCCTCCCTCAAGAAATGGAACCAATGGAATCCCGAATGCAGGGGCGGATGCACATATAGACTAGCGGGGGCACGGGACACCACTTAAATTCATAAAATTGCTATTTTAATCTTAATTTCTTTTAATATTTAATTAAGTGCACCCACTTAATTTTTGTGGTAACACCACATAAATTGATAAAATACTATGTTGACTTTAAAATTTTTATGTTTGGTATGGTATACCCACTCAATTTTTGTGGTAACACCACTATATCTAATTTCAATTTAGCTTTTCTTTTATTGTTTTCTATTGTATCTACTATCTAAAATTTTAAATTAACTTACATCAATTTTTTTGACACCACTTTAAAAAAATTTAGATCCGCCACTGTCCGAATGGTGCTCCATCAAATCAACAATATTGCACACGACAGAGAATGACCAGCAGGAACGTCCACCCGTAAGAGCCGTAGAACCTCCATGGAGTCTGAATAGCAGCAGCCAGACGAAATTTCCATTGAAGAAAGACACATCATCCCATTTCATATACCATGCAACTCCGCAACTATATTAGAGACTCGGCCTACAGAACCACATAATCTAGCAATCCATCTCCCATCATCATGTCTAATAACAACCCCAAAGCCTGCCCTACCAGGGTTGCCCAAAGAACTCCCATCAACATGCAACACAACACCTTGAAATTGAAATTGCCTAGGATGCCATACAACCGGGCGGAGATCATGCTGCCTGGGGTCACGGCGAAAGACTCTTTCGAACCCATCGCCCATGGACCGGCCTTTTCGAAAAATTAAAATTCAAAATGACTCTGTAATATAAGGAATTAGAAATCCCTCTATATTTGCTTCAGATTCAATATTTTAAAATTTATTCATTTGAAATTCCTTTTTCTAATCAACACTCAAGGATTTGGCCCATGGATTTAAAAGTTATTCCTCTCAAATTCTTCCATCCAAAGGCAACCTTGAACCTTAAGGTCAGTTTTTTAGAGAGAACCTTAAGGTCTGTTCAGATAAAGTTTCATTTTTTTTTTTTAAAAAAAAAAAGAGGAATATCTAAAATAGAAAATAAAAGTCAGTAACATGTTGTACTCGGATTGATTTATTTTATTTTTAAGTTTTTAAAATTAATTTTAAGTTGTCCGAATTCCTCCATACAAACACAGCCTTAATCCTTAATTGTCGGAATGCTTAGTTTTTATAAGTATTTAGTTTCCTCGTCACCATCCTTAGATCTTTGTGAAACGAACAGAAAATGAGTATAACTGAAGGAAGTAAAATTGGGTTATGGAATGCCTATTCGAAAGTACTACGTTACTTTGAAGCTGTTCAAACAATCATATAGTAAAAAGACATACGATGTCTAAACGTATCACTCAACGGTGTTCTTGATGCCACAGCTGCAATCATCATCATCAAGACGTACGGCGAACTCAATAGCAGCATAGAATTTTATCTATTCAGTGGCAAGCAATACCAAAAAAAAAAGACAAATCTCAGTGTGTTTCAAGAAACCTAGTCGTGATTTGAATCCCCGATGATGATGATGATGATGATGATGAACAACAAATTTACATATCATATTAGTAAACTACTACTAGGACAAACTAACAAAAAAAAATTCAACAGTACACGGCCGGCCGGCCGGTTCTTCACCTCATCATACTACCTTGGAAGATTCTTTGGGGGGAAGAAAGGGTTCCCACCACCCGAATTCGTATTTCGAATAAGGGGCTGTCCACTTCTCCGGCTTCTCAAACGATAGCTCCACCGGATCAGAAGCCAACGCTTCTTCTACACTGTCGGCCTCGAAGCTCTCCTGCAGAACTCTGTCTAATCTCAACTTCATGAACCTGCAGCAGAACACAGACACGGTCGGTCCGTCCATTCACTACAAACTAGAGAAAGACATGTTTGAATTTTTTGCATAGTTGCACTTGCTGCACACCACACTGTCTATTTATAGGGTGATATGCACGCACATTACAGTACACCATATACTGTTCAATTTCAAATCAAATCTCAAAATAGTAAAATACTGGAACCAAATTACCAGGTGACAGTTTTTTTCTTGAATAATTGAATTGCTGTACATTTTTAGGCTCCACTTTGTTGTTAGCCTATTCTCAAAAGGAAATGGTTTATGGAATGATGGGATGGCACAAAACTGAATTACCATTGAAGTCCTATTCAAGTTGCAATGCAGGATTAAACTATTAGAGGGAGGATCCAAGCAAAGAAGAGAGAAGAATGAATGCATCATCATCAATTACTACTAGATAATTGAAAATAAAAATAAAAAAGGCAGTGAGTGAGTGAGTGAGTGATTGATTGATTCATGGTGTCACGTACGTTATCCAGGGAGCGTTGGTGGAGACAAGAGCGACAGCAGGCCTCTTGAGTCTCTTGGTAATGTTGGGGAACTTGTCCAGGAACTTGGGCTCAATCACAAGCCAGAAATCCTGCTCTTTGCTCCTCTCCCCGAATAGCCTCAGCCTCTCCCCCATCAGCTCCTTGAAATGCTCCTCCTCATCCAGCATGAACTTGGCATTCGCCACCACAAAATGGTACTGCTGCTTCCTCCCCGATGATGCTTCTTCTTCCTAATCCATCCCCCCCACCCACCCAGGCCCCCCCAAAACACACAATTAATTCAACAACATTCGACACAACCGAATCAAAATTGGGGGAATGACAAACCAACCTTGTCAATGGGATCGGAGGAATCGACCGCGGCTACTGCTGTTCTGACGGGATGATTGGCCAATTTGAATGTGGTGGTGTTGATGATGCTGCTGCTGCTGCCGGTGAAGGAACTGGACGATTTCCAGTTGGGTGGTGGTGGAACTGGGAAGGGAGGTTTGAGGGAGGGGGATGGGGCAATCGAACCGCGGTGGGCACCCAAAGAGCCAAGATTGAGAGTAGTGGAAGCTAACATGGCGATATCAACAGCACAAGTATTCAGTGGAAGAAGAAGAGTGTGAGAGAGAGAGAGCTGGATACTACTACTGTATGAGCGCGTATTACTGTTGTTACTACAAGAAGGAAGAAAGGGGGAAAAGACAATTAATTGCAAGATACCAACAACCTTATCTTCTTATCCCTTACCATTCCCACCCCCCAATACTAGCTAGTATTTCTTCATTATTTAAATTCTTTCAAATTCATGCTCCCATTACAAGAATATTGTTAAAAGGTCAGTGGGCTGCCCACAGTTTTGATGTAAAACAGTAAGAAAATTGTTAATCATCGATGGGGGCAGTGGCACAACAATAAGGGGGATAATATTGAATTATTGTAAAAACGTCGTCGATGAAATTTTTTGATGTAAAAGAAACACGATGGTATATCTTCCAAGCAATTTGGAATTCACTTGCAAACATGGGCAGATCTTGATTTTCTGTTTAGAAAAGCAGAATGTGTATAAAAAAACAAAACTGCCAATCAGCATATATATATATATATGGAGCAACTAGCAAGTGCAAAGCTCTGATACAAACTTGTTTCAAAGTCTTCAAATGGGTAACATACAATTACAAACCCACAGGGATGAAAATGTATCAATAATTAATTAGACAAGCTCGATGAAAGCCATGGGTGCATTGTCCCCTCTCCTCGGCAAAGTCCTGACGATCCTTGTGTAGCCTCCGTCTCTGCCCCCGTATCTCTCTTCAACTTCAGCAAACAATGCGTGAACTATTTGCTTTTCGTAGATGAAACCGAGGGCTTGTCTTCTCTTGTGCAGAGAACCATCTTTGGCCAGTGTGATCATCTTGTCCACATACTTCCTCATCGCACTTGCTCTGGCTCTTGTGGTCTTTATCCGGCCGTATTTCAGAAGCTGGGTTGTTAAGCCTCGTAGAAGAGCCCGACGCTGGTCGGGGGGCCTGTTTAGTTTTGGCACCTTCCTCCCATGCCTCATGGCGAAAAAACGGCTGCCATTGTCGACCAGGGTGAAACAATGCCCAAAACTTGTTGAATCTGCAAGCCAGGATGAGTAAAAAATCATATCCCAATGTCAGATTCGCGGTATAAAACAATGTGAATTAAATGATCATCTTGTCGACCATGCATGGGAATTCAAACTCAGCAGAATGCATCTATTAAAATGCTAAACTGTTCCACCCCAAACCCCAAACCCCAACCCCCAGAGAGAGAGAGAGAGAGAGAGAGAGGCAACACTGTAAATGAAGCAAAAGAAATGGGGATGTACACAATACAAAATCATCAAATCAAAATAGCCGTGCAACTTACATTTGGAGATATAATAATAACTTATAACTATTCATTTCATGTTCACATTAAGAATATAGTCACCTACTCCCAAGATTAGCCTGAACTCAATCAAATTTCACTTTAGCATAGGATTAAAATGGAGTTTCCTGACTTCCTCTACATTTTGTTTCAGCTACTAGCAAGGGAGCAAAGTTGTTCTTCGAAAGAGAGAAGGCAATCATTGTCGGGTCCATGGGCTTGGTTCAGTAACCAGAAATTGAGTATATGCTATATACCAGAACAGCTTGCGGGATGTATGAGAAAATGAAGACCACCAATTGTTTGTGGAATCTAAACTACCTTGCAAAATTAATTGAATGTATCAATGTGCGGTCTAAGAACTCAACTCATCTCTTCAACAAGACAATCAAACAATAAACAAGACCTTCCATTAATGGCGGATGCCGTAAGAAATACTGACAGGCAGCTAGTTTTTTTCAAATGAATACAAACATTTTCATATCCAATCACATAGTGTACTACTGCTCATTATTCAGTGCATATGCTGTAAACATACAGATGAATTGAGAACTAGAAAAGCAAAAAACAGATTCCTTCAATCATCTTAGCCCCAAGAATAACGTTTATAAACCTCCAACTAGTAAGAAAGGAGGAGAGGGATTGTCCTTAACTGTGACAGCCTTATTTAAAACATTGATGTACTTTGATGCTACCCCTGGTGTTACTCCAATAGACATTAGACACAGCCAATAAATAGAGGAACATGTGGAAGATTTTGCATAGGAAGGTGATCGATCTTTCTAATGTATTATTTACCCCAGCTCACTAGATGACCACCTTAATGTGGAATTACACAACAGAATATGAAAAAAAAAATAATAAATAAAAATAATAATAAAAAATTCAACAACAACAACACTGTTGATAACATGTCTGATTTTAGTTTCAACAAGGAATTTGCAAGTGACAATTCCACAATCCCAACTTGCAACTTGTTGGGAGCAGCTCTGGCATCAAAAAATTGATTATGAGGCTGGCTTATACAGGAAATTTTTACTTTAATCCGCATCTCTACCCCTTCTAGACTGAAGGTCATGCTTGGTAACCGCATCCAGGATTAAACTTAATATCTCAAATCTCAATTGGTTAACAAGGTGTCCATTTTTAACCGAAAATATTAGAAGTGGTCAGTGAATGAAAAATGCACTCAAATAATTGCGTTGTAATTTTATTTATCTTTTAAGTTAATCGACATAATACATTCATATTTCGAATTGTTAAACCAAATGCTGCCAAACTGAATGGTTCAGAGCTCTATGTGCCTCAAAAAAGTAAGAAACAGCATCGAACTCAGAGAGGAAAGGAGTATAGTGCAGTTGTGGTTCCACACTCATTGAAAGGAAACAACTGCCGAAATCATTACCCCTACCCATCAACCATTGCAAAGCCTCGTTTTTTCCCCTTCGAGAAACACTAATCGATTCTCTACTACAAACTAACTTCCCAATTCCAACAATTACCACATGTCATTAGGCATTAGCAAAACCCACTAACAATACCAGTAGCAATACGAAATAAACAGTGAAAAGCAAAACACAAAAATTAAAATCAAGCCCCATCCATACTCATAAAAAACTGAATATATACAATTTTTCATGCCTCATTACACGCAAATATACTCGTTCAAGTCAATTGCACTTCCGATTAAAGAAAATTCAGTACCTTGATCGAAAGAAAGCGAAAAAAGGGTATTCAAAGGTGCGAGACCCACAAAAGCGTTGAGAGGCTTCGGGCCAGGTTTGGGCCTGGACAATCTGAGGATGGATGGAGATTGGACGTTAGGGGAGTAGAGAGAAGGGCGCGAAGGAGATGAATTGACGGATGGAAGAGCGGCCCGAAGAGTGCAGAAGTTCCATGCTGAGGAAGACGCCATTTCCGTGTGAAGCTTCTTTCTGCTCTGCTCAATACTGAGGATAAATGAATTGGGCTTATAAATGGATAATATCATATTCACCCTCCTATTTCTTATTTATTTATTTTTTGACACGACACACTATTTTATTTGCGGAATAATTGCCAAATACCTCCTTTTACTTGTCATTTTTACCGGATTCGTCCTATTCAAATTTTTGGCCCTTATTAGTCCACTTCGTTTGCTAATCGAAACCAATTACGTCTTAAACTCACTAATCCAAATCAATTAGAGATTTAATCATAAAAATTGCCAAAAACGTCCATTCCCTTGTCGTTTTGTCCGAATCTGTCGTTTACAACCCTTGCAAATAATTGGCTCCAACTGTTGTGATTATTGCAGAAATATAATCTACTTATGTGCATTATATTTTGTTCTTTTTTGTTTCTACAGTCTACATTATACTGTCGCAAATATAAGTAAAATATTTTCAATGCATTTCATATTCTCATGTCAAACATAAAAAACCTAATTAGATGCATTATGTATTCGCATTATAATGCCATCAAACATTATGTTCGAAATTACATATTCCAACGGCATCTCCCCAAAATAAAAATGAACGTATAACCATTGATACAACCAATGAGGGCTCAATGACAAACTAGTGAAGTCGTCATCCAAGCAAATAAGGAATTGGGTATGGAAATTGTTAATGTGAATGAGGCGTTTCAGATAGCGGATGAATTGTGGAGCACTCAAATGTTAAAAAAAATTAAGTAGGCAGAGATTTAAAATTTACTTGCTTGGAGTTGATTATAGCCATTTTTGTATTATTGAAATGAATTATCATTTCCAACGTCTTGATATGCCATCTGGATTCCAACATGGTTGATTTGTTTTGTTTTTTTTTTTAAAGAAAGTAAGGAGACTGTGATTAGTAAATGTGGTAATGAGTAAGATTTAGTGTCATTGGTTTGCCATCCATTTTTATTTTGAAGAAAGACGCCGATAAAATATTTAATTCCGAACCCAATGTTTGATGGTATTGTAATGAGAATATGTAATACATATAATTAGGTTTTTTCATATTTAATATATGAATATGATATATATTGAAAACATCTCACTTGTAGATGTGACAATATAATGTTGATTGTAGAAACAAACAAAAAAAGAACATAATATAATGCACAAAAGTTGAATATATTTAATGTGTTGGTCACAACAGTTGGAGCCAATTATTTAATTTGCAAGGGTTGTATAGGACGGACTCGGACAAAACAATAAGAAAATGGACGTTTTTGGCAATTTTTCTGATTAAATCTCTAATTGACTTGGATTAGTGAGTTTAGGACGGATTTGGTTTTAATTAGCAAACAAAACGGACTAATATGGGCAAAAAATTCGAATAGGTCGGATCCGGCAAAAATGACAAGAAAATGGACGTATTCGACAATTATTCCTTTTATTTGAGGTTGTCTTTCATTAACTGAAGTTTATATTCACCCATGACCCATCAATCGGATTGCCAGTATTCCACCATCGTTTCCAAAAGAAAGTAGAGGACTGATGGGAATATCTTCAGGTAGGAGAGGATCATCAACCATAACCTACAAATTCTTTAGGAAATGGGTGAGATGGTAGACACAAATTACAAAGGGACCATTTTCCTAGACAGCTTGCCAATGAAAGAATTAATTCCATACAAGTGCATTGGAACTTCGGAAATACACAATGAAATAATATACTGTACTTGTAAATAGGGGTGTGCAAATTTCGGTCAAAACCGAACAAACCGACCGAACCAAACCAAAATTTGCAATTTGGTTCGGTTTTTGGATTTCGGTTTGGTTTTTGGTTTTGAAAATCCAAAATTTCGTTTTTCGGTTCGGTTTTTTGTTTTTAAAAATCTACAATTCGGTTAACCGAACCGAACCGAAATTTGAATTATATATTTAAAAAAATATATAAATTGCAATATGTCATTATATAATAAACACAAAATAATACCCCTATTCGGTGACTGTTTGTGTGGATGAGAAGTGAGAACTACTGTTGAGAGTTTCGAGACTTTTATATTGTTTCGTATTTGAACTATTCGGTGACCGTTTCTTTATTTTGTCATTTCATTTGTGTGTAATTTGAACAATACAATTTGGAATGGTTTACTCTTATGCACTCATAGTTATATGTAGATATGATGTTTTTGTTTGACAGAGCGAATTTACAGGTTTGAAAATGGTAATAGAGATGTTTTGATCAAAAAATATTTTATTTTTTAGAAAAATGATTCGGTTCGGTCAGGTTAACCGGTATAACCGAACCGAAATATTCGGTTCGGTTATTTCGGTTTTCAGTAATTTTGGTTCGGTTTTGGTTTTAAGAAAAAAAAATTCGGTTTTTAATTCGGTTTTGTAGTTTGGTTCGGTTCGATTAACCGAACCGACCGATGCACACCCCTACTTGTAAAAGAGCACAAAATTGAAACAAATCAATTGCCTTGGGCAAATTTTTAACGCTGAAACTACTCTAATTTATAACTGTATCACCAAACACTATTATTTAAAATTATCTCAACTCTAAATTTTAGTTATTTTCCAAACATAGCTAATTTATATTTGAACACAACAAAGTAGGAAGATGTATATTTCTTGGGAATCAAATTAAACATCTCCAATCCTGCAAAATAAAATAATAAAATTACAAATGACTTGTGTTCAGACCCCCGCAGCCGATGCATTGCTGCTGCCTACGGGCAACGCTCACTCAGACTAGATTACAAAAATGAGTCTTTAATTATTGTCCAAGGCTGGAAAGGTAACCCTTTTGCTTAAATGGCAGAAATCGGAACCATATATATGCTGTTTCAATTCTATTCTCCCACTGTCAGTCCAAACCCAAATTTGTAATCTTTCTTCTTGTGATCCAGCTGCAAACATGCAATTTTCAAAAGATGCTGAAATCAGTAAAAAATTTAAAATAATAATAATAATAATAATAATAAATAAATAAATAAAAAGCAAAGATTAATTTAACACGGTGAAATATTTGATCCATCAAATTTCACCTCAGCAGAAAGAAGAAAGTTGAGACCCATGTTGAATCGCTCTTCCAGGAATGCAGCTACCACACCATTAGAATCAATCTTGCCTCTCAATCGGCACTGCCATAAAAACCAGCATTACACACGCAACCAAAGTAAAAACCTACAATATCCAACTTTTTGCTACTGGGGGAATCACTATAAAACACTATAGGATTGGGATCAAAATAAAGATAAAAAGGACTTCATTTTCCGAAACGCCAAAACAGCAACCAGACACAAATTTTGTTCCCCACAAAATCAAGCGAGGCAAAAAGGAAGAAGTAAAAGAATTTTAAAATTAAAAAAAAAAAAAAATGGAACATAGAAATAGTCAGACATATGGGACACGGGACTCCCACTAATTTTAATGTAATTGGAAGGGCAGGTTAAAGATTCTATATAAAAGTAAAGAACCATATGTAATAAATCAACTGACAGACTTCAGGCATCGAACCCAAAAATAAGTACTGTTCATGTAGATTACATCATAGCACAGACATCAGAATAGAGGTGCAAACCAGACAGCATAAATGGCAATCAAATCAGCCTGAGACCTGAGCCATTCAATCTCTCACCAAGATACAATTTAAATTTGCATTTACAAAAGGATGACAACATGTTCTATCTTAGAATAGATATGATTCAAAATTTTATACTTGCCTAACAAGTAACAAAAAAACAAAGTTGCCACAAGACTCTTAATCATACGAAAAAGAAATTACCTGCCGAAGGATATAATCATACCCAAAGCTGGCTGTCACATCCCTAGACATGTAGTTGTACATGAAATCCGTTGCCAGGGATACCTATGTGTCAAAAAACTCATGAAGTGACGGAAAATTATTCTAATCAAAAGCACCTGCGAGTTTTACCTTTTCAGATACTTTCTGGACGTAACTTAGAGCTACCATACCAGTGCTAGCAACTTGACCAGTTGCAACCTGTAGGAGAACTGATTGTCAATTACTAACTTTCAAATTGGTTCAAAGATGTAGTATCACTGTCGGTGGCAGAAGGTTGAACAAAAACATGTAAAGCTAGGGCCCCACATTACACAAAGTTCTTTTTATACCAGGAAAAAAAAAAAAAAAAAAAAAGAAAAACAGTTTGCCTAATGATACTGAAGTAAAAATTCGAACTAGGCATCTAATTTCTTCGAATGTCATGTTTAACCATAAGGGTAAGCCATTTCCATAAGTGGCGGCTATGTTGCAACATAAAAATCTTAGTTCACCAAAAAGTGTTACAAAAAATAACAGTGCAAGGCTTTATACCACAGGGTTCAAATCATATAAATTCATGCCTTATGGTTCTATACACATTGAAAGAGCCACATTGCCCATATTTCCACATCTAACATCACTACGGAGTGAAGCATAACACTTGGTAGTATACAGAAGTAACTGAACTATATAAAGACCAAATTCTTAAATATTGAAGCAAAACGCCTCATCTTTCCTCCATTTGTTCATCAAATCTTCATTGCATCATCATCATTTAAGCCTTCTTCCGACTATGTGGGACCAGTATTGGCCATACATGAATTCCATGTCATTACAGAATATGATCAAATCAAATATTCACATTTAAATTCATATGTAACAATCCCCTTTTTATAGTTTCCTTCTATACTTCTAGGTCTTTCCCTGACACTTTGATAATAATCGATTAGTCCTTTCATTTTACCCGTCTAACTTGGTTCCCTCTTCCTACAGACAAGACAGAAACCAATCTGTGTTAAACAAATTTCCCTCATTTTTCTTGTTCATTGGATCAAGTCCTACTTCCATTTAATGCATCAGATACTAATTTTTGCCATTCTAATATGTTGCACATATCACATTCACATTTACTGGAACATCCTAAAGCGAGAAATATTCGATAGCATTTAATTTCACCCAAAAATCCTAAAGCAAGAATTTAATGTGCAATGACTTAAACATTGTGAAACAAAAGGAAACGAAGCATGTAATTAAACCAAAATTAACACTCCTCGCTGTGGGTGACAAAGAAGACATAAAATAACACAGATGAATTATGATTTAAAAAATCAGACATAAACCAAGTTTTGAAACAAAGTATTAGCACCATCTTATCAGTGTTGTATCGAGCAGCATATCCAATGCCAGATTTGCGGTGTTGGCCAGCCCAGAATACTTCACCACCCAAGGATAAATGAGATGTCACGCTCTAAAAACAAAGAAAGAGGGAATTAAACAACATACCCAGATACCCTAGGTCAACTTTAAGAAGGTTAATGAACAATTAAAACAAAACAAAACAAAAACTGTATACAACTGATACGGAAATCAATATGGCAGTTTATAAACTCTTCATACAATTTTTTCTTGGATTTTTCTTTTTCAAACCTAATGAGAATGCAGAAAAGAGAAGGAAAAGAAAAAGGAAATTAAAGAATAAGAAGGGGGGGAAAAAAAGTTGGACACCATAACCAGCATTACATGGCATTTTTAACTCAATGGGTGGGAAAGAAAAGGCAGTGCATTCTTTACAACTCAAGCCTTTTGCATAAGGTTTTACATGATTGAATCTACCAACAACCAAATGAAATCTTGTATAAAATGTGTGAAAAGGCAATGGCATCCACAAAACCCAAAGGATACTCTTTTTACCTATTTGCTTGATTCTCCAACATGACCCTGTGTTTTTTTAAAAAAGAAAGAAGCTATAAAGTCGCATGACCTTGAGAAAGACTGTTAAATACCAAGCTTTAGCGCTTTAAATCTAAGTTCGGATTTAAAAAAATAAATAAAAAAAATCTATGTTTGAAAACTTAAAGGTACATTAAGCATGAATCCATCAAACACTTCCAATTACTACCTATAGAGAGGCAGATGGCAACTATAGCAGCTGAAGATAATTTTTTGGAAAAACATGAAGTATTGCGGTACAGGCTTTCCAGAGAGAGAGAGACGGAAACAATGGAATAGCTACAATCTCTAATTTGACTACATCATAGCAGATCAATTAAAGCTGTAAGTTCTAACCAACTTTTATGATGTGCAACTAGAAGAAAAATATATAAAAATATAGATTCAAGTTTTAAATAAATAAGTTTTCTAAACCAAAGATCTTGCCATTCACCTGTATATAACTTGCACCAAATAGGGCTCCATTCCCCACTTGAAACTGAGTCCTATAGTCTGATCCCTGCACATATAAAAATAAGCAGTTTATAGCTTTAGTTTACATAATTAAACTGGCATAAACCGAACTGCATAAGTTTCGTACATATGTGAAAATTATCAAGAGGTATTGCGCATGATCCATAACTAAATGCACTTAAAAGTGGTCTAGAAATTCAAGACTATCAATGTAGCATTCACCTTATAATCAAAGTTGAACATGCCATGAGACATATGCGGCTCGTTTGTTAGCTGCAGAGAACATATAATAATATTATTTAACCCATGGGCATGGACTGATAATTCTTGCTAGAGCTGTTGACAATCATCAACTCAAAAAACTTAATAAAAAATTGGAAGATAGAATATGCCAACTTGAGCATTGCCCTTGAGAGTAAGATTCTCAGACAAATCACACTTCAGTCTAGCATTTAATCTTCCATCTGTCAATACTCTTCCAAATAGCATCAACTGTCATAGAACAGGTAATCTTTTAAATGTAAAGGCATTAATCTTGTTGAAATCACAAAAATCAAATATAAAAACTGAACAATTACCTTGGGGTCTATGAAATTAGCACCAAACTCATAGTGAGCTGTGGGGATCTTGATCGTTTCAGATGATTGAGAAGGAACCTCAGTAGGTCCCATCATCACACTGATTGAATTTAGAAATCAAAACAGCATATCAATTATCACTACAGAGGATCCTGATTCAGTGTAAAATCCATGTAAACATCAAACGAAATATAATAATAATAAAAGCAAAGAAGCAACCTATGGCTGAGAGAAAATTTCTGATTGAGTCCCTTGGTAAAATCAAACCGCATTCCCTCGAATAGTTCGGGCTTCAAGGACACTGTCAGTGATAACCAATGTAATCACTAATTAGAGCATAGATAAGGGTGGGCTAATTTCAGTTCCATTTCTCAATACCTACTTCAGGAATTCTTTCAAAATAATGACATGCAAACTTCTTAATTTGGCACAATGTAATAATCCAATATATGCCCTAACTCTAGGTAAATTAATAAATTCTCTAACTTCAGAAAGCTAATAAAACCACTCAAGGGAACCTAAAAAAGCAGCTCTAAATTGTATAGAATGAAAACAAATACTTCTAACACTAAGCTCTAATCAAGTTCGTCCGCCTGCAAATACCAGTAACATCAAACTGGTTATTAATTTACTTATAAACTAGCATAAAAACATACACAATCAAAAGCAGGGACAAAATTGATAAAGCGAGGACAGGAAAAAGGTAGAGGAAAGCACGAACTGAGAGCTTCTCGGTGAATTTCCTCATAGGGAATGGGGCAAGGGAGATTATAATAATCCACTTTCTCCGGCTGAGGCTGAGGTTGGGGCGGCGTGGTTGTTGGCACGGCAGGTGAAGGAGGAATAAGGTTTGCCATCGCCGGCTGATTGGTGCTGATTAATTGGCGATCAAACAGGATTGCCCTTGGAAATGGGGAGAAATTCGATCCCTCTTCTTCTCGGAGAAGTGGCGATGGCGCGGCTGCTGAGAGTGTGGTAAACCTTAAAACCCTTTTTGTTCCCCTAAAATCGCAAAACCCCTCGCTGACCCGAACGAATGTCCCGGTTTGGATCCGACCCGGTATAGTCAGGAAGTTTTCCTCCACACTCGCTCGTGCTACGTTTTTTGAAAGTTTAGAAAAATTTACATGATCAACAGGTTTAAAGATTTTTATTCAATGCAAAAAGTTTTTAAATCAATTTTCTTAAGTGGGTATCTCAGGCTCGAGACTAATCCACATACCAAACAAGTCAATTGCATTTTGTGTTTTTAAAATCAATTTATTTGTATTTTATTGTACACGTATTAGTAAATTGTGGATGTCTCTGGCACATTGCATGCCTTACACGTAGAAAATAAAACCATTAGTCATTCAATATGATGACTAATCTATTCCTCCGTTTCCTATAAATACTCCTGCATTGGACACAAAATATACACACCAAGTCAGTTGAATAAAAGAACTCTCTTGCCTTGCTACTTCTGTCCGTTTCCAATTCTTCTTTAATTACTAGTCTATATTATTATATATTTACACAACACGTTATCAGCACGAGGGGTCTCTACCGGAGTTCTGTCTTATGTATAATTTTATATCGTTACTTTTCAATATAATTATGGCTAATCTCTCAAAGCAGGAATTTCTCCCGTTATGGGTTTCTGGAGATAATTACATGTCCTGGGCACGGGACGTAAAGATGCACCTGGCATCTATGGGGTTGGAAGATACTATCGCCCCTGACAAAAAACCATCCAGCCAGGATAAGGCAAAAGCCATGATCTTTCTGTGCCACCATATTGATGAATCTCTGAAACTTCAATATGTGACGCTGGAATCACCACTTGAACTTTGGCTGAAATTGAAAGAGATATATGATCATCTCAAAATGACGGTGCTGCCAAAGGCTCGAAGCGAATGGCATAATCTGAGGCTCCAGGACTTCAAATCAGTCCGTGAGTATAATTCAGCGATGTTTCGTATTACATCGCAACTGACACTTTGTGGAGAAAAAAAATAATTGAATCTGATATGCTGGAAAAAACATTCTCCACATTCCATGCCACAAATCTGGTTTTACAGCAGCAGTACCGTGAGCGAGGTTTTCAGAAATACTCTGAGCTTATCACCTGTCTACTTTTGGCCGAGCAGAATAAAGAATTACTACTAAAAAATCATGAATCCAGGCCAACAGGTGATGCCCCGTTTCTTGAAGCAAATGCCACAGAAGCATAAAACCAAGTGCGGGATCGTGGGAATCAAAGAAATCAGAATTTTAATCGTGATAGAAATCGGGATCGCGGTCGTGGTAGGCTTGAATCATCTGCGAGAAACAAATATCGAAATAAACCTCGATATGAATTCAACCGTAGAAGTTGCAACAGGAGGCCCTATAAATCGCAGCCAAAGCCTAAAAGAGATAGAAATAATGATCAACCATGTGATCGCTGCGGAATCAAGGGTCACTGGGCCCGAGTTTGTCGAACAACTAGTCATTTAGCTGAGCTGTACCAGGCCTCGAAAAGGCAAGAAAGATCTGATCCCGAGACACATCATGCCACCCACGATGATACCTTTGATGATGTTCTGAAGGATGACATTACCCACTTGGACACTGATGATTTTATTGGTGGCACAAACTGAAAAATAAAAGTGAAAAGATCGGCTTTACATTTTGTATTTTGCGTATGATATATTTTGCCTTATGATATTTTGTATTTTAGTGTTTTACTCCCCGTTTTGTACCCCCAGTTATAATGTATTTTGCAGTGATTATATTATATTACTGATGTTGTTTTTATTACCTTCTGAAAAGAAATGGATGGCCAAGTCGAAAATGAAATCTGCCTCATTGACAGTGCTACAACGCACAGTATCTTAAAGGCAAAAGCTTTTTCTCCCATTTAAAATTGGGAAAGACCGCAGTGAAAACTATAAGCGGTGATGAAAATTGTATTGAAGGATCTGGAAGAGCCGTTATATTTCTCCCTAAAGGGACAAAATTGGCATTTGAAAATGCCCTATATTCAAGCAATGCTCGGAGAAACTTGTTAAGTTTTGGTGATATTCGAAAAAATGGCTATCACATTGAAACTTTAAATGAGGCAGGAAATGAGTATGTTTTAATTACTCAAACCATCAATGGTGAAAAGTTTGTTCATGAAAAGCTGCCATGTTTGACATCCGGATTATATTATACAAAAATTTATGCCGGAGAAGTACATAACCTAGTAGGCCTAAAGGCTACTAGTGAATTTATAACCTGGCATGAAAGGCTTGGACATCCGGGCAGCGTGATGTTGAGGCGAATTATTGAAAATTCCAATGGCCATAAATTAAACCATAAAATGATTTTGAATCCAAATGAGTTTACATGTGCTGCTTGCTATCAAGGAAAATTAATTACCAGGCCATCTCCAGCAAAAGTGGGAATTGAATCCCCTGCATTTTTGGAAAGAATCCAAGGTGATATATGTGGACCAATAGATCCACCTTGTGGACCATTCAAGTACTTTATGGTACTAATTGATGCATCAACAAGATGGTCCCATGTCTGTTTATTGTCAACTCGCAACCTGGCCTTTGCTAGGCTACTCGCACAAATTATTAAATTGCGAGCACAATTTCCTGATTATCCAATAAAGAAAATACGCCTTGATAATGCTGGAGAATACACATCAAATGCTTTTGATGATTTTTGCACATCTGTTGGTATCACAGTAGAACATCCAGTTCCGTATGTGCATACCCAAAATGGTCTGGCTGAATCATTAATCAAAAGGTTGCAATTAATTGCACGACCTTTATTGATGAAATCAAAACTCCCCGTTTCTGCTTGGGGACATGCTATATTGCATGCAGCAGCATTAGTAAAAATTAGACTGACAAGCTATCATAGCTACTCCCCTACTCAAATTATAACGGGAAAAGAACCCGATATTTCCCATTTAAGAATTTTTGGGTGTGCGGTATATGTACCAATAGCACCACCTCAAAGGACAAAAATGGGACCTCAAAGAAGGATGGGCATCTATGTCGGGTATGAATCCCCTTCGATTATTAAATATCTTGAACCAACAACGGGTGATTTATTTACTGCAAGATTTGCAGATTGTCATTTTGACGAATCACATTTCCCGACATTAGGGGGAGGAAGTAATCAACTGAAAAAAGAAATTTCGTGGAAAATCCCACTTGATATCACTGATCCTCGTACTAAACAATGTGAATTAGAAGTTCAAAGAATTGTGCATTTGCAAAGGATTGCAAATCAATTGCCTGATGCCTTCAATGATGCTGCAAGAGTGACAAAATCTTACATTGAAGCAGCAAATGCACCGGCCAAAATAAATATACCTGAAGGGCAAATCCCAAGTGCTAATGAATCTAATCCACGACAAAAGCGTGGTAGACCAATGGGTTCCAAAGATAAAAATCCACGAAAGAAAAGAATTATACACGTGGATAATGAAAAACCCGAAGAGGTAATAAATTCAACTTTTGAAGAAGTTGATGCTGAAAATGCTAATCCAGAAGAAAGTGAAACTATTGAAACTGCTTTCAATTATATCACTTCTGGAAAGTATTGGAACCGGAAAGAAATCAAAGTTGATCAAGCATTTGCATATAATGTAGCACTTGAGATGATGAAAGATGACGAGGATCCTGAACCAAAATCAGTTGATGAATGTCGGCAAAGGGATGATTGGCCAAAATGGAAAGATGCAATTAAATCTGAATTGGATTCACTGAACAAAAGAAAGGTATTCGGCCCTATAGTCCAAACACCTGAAAATGTAAAACCAGTTGGCTACAGGTGGGTGTTTGTGAAATTGCAAGATACAAAGCAAGGCTTGTAGCCCAAGGATTTTCCCAAAGACTGGGAATTGATTTTGAGGAAACATATTCCCCGGTTATGGATGGAATAACTTTCAGGTATCTCATGAGCCTGGCAGTACGAGAAAAGCTCGAAATGAGGCTGATGGATGTTGTTACTGCTTACTTATATGGCTCATTGGAGAATGATATTTATATGAAAATACCTGAAGGGTTTAAATTACCTGAATCTCATAACTCAAAGCCCAGAGAAGTTTATTCCATCAAATTACAAAAATCACTTTATGGGCTCAAGCAATCGGGTCGAATGTGGTACAATCGCCTCAGCGAAAGTTTAATTAATGAAGGTTATATAAATGACCCTATATGCCCATGTGTTTTTATAAAGAAAAATGGGTCAGAATATGTAATCATTGCAGTTTATGTTGATGATTTAAATTTAATTGGAACTCCTGAAGAGCTAGAAAAGGCTGTTGAATATCTTAAAAAGGAGTTCGAAATAAAGGATTTTGGAAAATCAAAATTCTACCTTGGCTTGCAAATTGAGCATTTGGATAAGGGTATTTTTGTTCATCAATCAGCTTATACCCAAAAGGTATTGAAGCAATTTCGAATGGATCATGCTCATCCGTTAAGTAGTCCAATGGTCGTTCGGACACTTGATCCTGCAAAGGATCCATTTAGGCCAAAGGAAGATGATGAAGAACAACTTGGCCCAGAAGTGCCATATTTAAGCGCAATTGGCGCGTTAATGTATCTGGCAAATAGCACGCGACCTGATATCGCGTTTGCTGTTAATTTACTCGCAAGATTTAGTTCTTGCCCTACTCAACGACATTGGAAGGCATAAAGCACATCTTTCGCTATCTCCAGGGAACAGTTGACCTTGGGTTATTTTACCCAAAGGATTCTCGACATGAGTTGATCGGATATGCCAATGCAGGATATTTATCAGATCCACACAAACCCAAATCTCAGACAGACTATATTTTTATGTGTGGTGGAACTGCTATCTCATGGAGATCTATGAAACAAACATTAACGGCAACTTCCTCAAATCATGCTGAAATATTAGCAATCCATGAGGCTAGTCGAGAATGTGTTTGGTTGAGGTCAATCATATATTAAAAAATTGTGGTTTGGTCATTGAACCAAAAGTTCCCCCAACAATTTTATTTGAAGATAATTCAGCTTGTATAGCCCAATTGAAAGTGGGTTATATAAAAGGAGATAGGACTAAACACATTTCACCAAAATTTTTCTATACCCATGATCTTCAAAAGAATGGTAAAATTGATGTGCAAAAAATTCGATCAGATGAGAACTTAGCGGATCTATTGACCAAGACATTGCCGACTGCAACATTCGAGAAGCTCGTAAAGAAAATTGGAATGCGGCGGCTTCGATATATAAAGTGATGTCCAAATCAGGGGGAGAAATAAATACAAGAATATTGTACTCTTTTTCCTTCACTAGGATTTTTTCCCACAGGGTTTTTTCCTAGTAAGGTTTTAATGAGGCATATTCTTTGTATCAACGACATCCAAGGGGGAGTATTGTACACGTATTAGTAAATTGTGGATGTCTCTGGCACATTGCATGCCTTACACGTAGAAAATAAAACCATTAGTCATTCAATATGATGACTAATCTATTCCTCCGTTTCCTATAAATACTCCTGCATTGGACACAAAATATACACACCAAGTCAGTTGAATAAAAGAGCTCTCTTGCCTTGCTACTACTGTCCGTTTCCAATTCTTCTTTAATTACTTGTCTATATTATTATATATTTACACAACATATTTGAATTATAAATTTTATAACTAAATATAAATATACCAAGCCTTAAGTAAATGCTATAATGATGAAAGATAATATATTATGAATATATTATAGTTATATTACAATTCATTGATCATTGTAGGGTTATTATACTTAACATGAATATATAAATAAAACCCCAGATTGATATTAAAATGAAATGATTTCATTTTGATTACTCCCTCCGTTCCTTTTTAGTTGTTTTTTTAAAGAGTAAAAATTGTTCCAAAATATTTGTTATTTTTAGGTAGTTATACTATGTTGTTATTATATTATCTATCACTTTACATAAATGCTACTACCTCTGTTTCAATAAGATTGCACCATTATATCGACGTACGTTTTCAACGATTAATAACATAAATTGTTGCCATGGATCGAATTCCAGACACAATAGGACTTTGACGAAACGCGGAAAAACGAAATAGAAAGATAGACGAAACCTACCAATTTGATCAAGAGAATTGAGATGGAGTTAATCCTCGAGGGAATAAGCGCACCTCCTCTTCCAATGATCCTCCTTGGATGAAGTCGAGCAATCCAGTTTCGAAGATTGCAAGGTGAGTTTGCCAATTGAAACACACAAAGTTTAAGAACACTCGGGATATCGACTTTTGAAAAAGAGAATTGTATTCATCAAATTAATCAAAAGTGTTTACAATAGTAATTGAGGACCTATATATATAGGCCCCAAGTAAACCTATCAGCTATGGGAATAAATCCCACAAAATAAGGAACTAATTCCTCAAATAAGGAAACTAGCTAGATATACTAAATCTATTTTAAACAATGAGATAAAATAAAATAACAAAAGATATGGAAGCAAGATATGATTCTGCATGCATGAACAGATTTACGCAGCTCGCTTCATCTTGGACAAGCTGTCGCGCGCGTGAAAATGACAGTGTTGCAGAAATCGTAGACTTGCTTCAGAATGCTCGCGATGTTGTTTTGTGGAAAGGTTTTTGAGAACTTAGCGTGCAGATGTCGCGAGGATCGCGTCACTTGATCTTCAAAATTCTGCTAAGTCTTCAAACACAATGTTCCCTCGCGATGTTCCCACGCGATGTGAAGAAACATGGCGTGCGGTGGGAAAAGACATCGCGTGCGGCGAGCGGAACTCCTCAGAAATCTGCTAAGTGTTTTTCCGCATAGCCTTCTTCCTCCGGCAGCTTCCATGTGATCATTGTTCTTCCTCCGAAGGTTGGCTTGGTCAGCTCCCATTCTTCCGCATGCGTCCTTAGCAGTCCCGCCACGTGCTCCGTAAACTTCTTAGCTCTTTGCCTCGAACATGGTCCTTCGGGTATTTGGATCATGGCTTGGGCTACCATGCCATCCCCTCCCCCTTGAAGAGGTTGATCCTTCAACCGACTTGCTTCATTCTCATCATCCCTTTCGAACAGTGATAGATCTGCAACATTAAAAGTAGCACTAATATTACTATACTCGTCAGGCAGGTCTATCTTATAAGCATTATCATTTATTCGTTCTAAGACTTTAAAAGGACCACATCCCCGAGGGGATAATTTTCCATGGCGCTGAGCGGTAAATCGCTCCTTCCTCATATGAACCCAAACCCAATCGCCTGGTTTCAGCAACAATCTCTTTCTCCCACGATTGGAGTACTTGGCATATTGCTCAGCCGCCTTGTTCAAACTCTCACGCACATCCTTATGTAAGTTCTTTATAGCATTTGCTCTATCCCTGCCATTAGCATTAAAGTGCTCACTGCGGGGCAGTGGCAACAAATCAAGTGGAGTTAGTGGCACAAAACCATATACAACCTCGAAAGGAGACATACCTGTCGCACTGTGAACATGTCGGTTGTATGCGAACTCGATATAGGGTAGACTCTCATCCCAACTCTTGGAGTTTGAAGACATGATGATCCGTAACAGATTCCCTAATACTCGGTTGACGGCCTCAGTTTGCCCGTCGGTCTGCGGATGGTAAGAGGATGAAAACAGCAACTTTGTACCCAACTCATGCCAAAAAAGACTTCCAAAAGTAGCTCATAAATTTAGTATCTCTGTCAGATACTATGGTCCGTGGTATCCCATGCAATCTTGCTACCTCCTTGAAGAACAACTTGGCAATATGATGTGCATCATTTGTCTTGGTGCAAGGGATGAAGTGCGCCATTTTGGAGAATCGGTCCACAACCACAAATATTGAATCCTTGGCACGAGCAGTCCTTGGTAATCCCAAGATAAAATCCATTGAAATGTCAATCCATGGCCCTTCAGGTGCCGGCAACGCCTGATATAGTCCATGAGGTTTCGCTTGTGACTTTGCCTCCAGACAGACAAGGCACTTAGCAATTAGATCAACCACCTGTTTCGACATCCCAGGCCAATAAAACCTTTCTTTTAATACCCCCATTGTAGCATGCTTCCCAAAATGTCCCATCATATCTCCTGCATGCGCTTCTTTAATTAACAGCTCTCTGATGGATCCTCTTGGTATGCACAGTTGATTTCCATAGTAGAGATATCCATTCAGTCGGGAGTACTCCTTATAAGCCTGCTTCTCAGTTTTCTCAAACACTTCCCTGAAATCTGGGTCACTTGCATACTGAGCTTGAATGTGTTCAAATCCCACCAAATGTGTAGTAGCAAGTGCCGCTAGAGCTACTCGTCTAGACAATGCATCAGCAACAACATTGTCCTTACCCTTCTTATACTTGATCACATAAGGAAAAGTTTCAAGGAATGCGCTCCATCCACCATGCCTCTTACTCAGCTGTTCTTGGATTTTGATATGCTTTAATGTCTCGTGATCAGTATGTATGATGAACTCACGACCTCTTAGGTAATGTTGCCATACCTTTAAGGCCCTCACGATTGCATACAGCTCCTTATCATAAGTAGAGTAATTCAATTGAGCCCCATTAAACATCTCACTATGATATGCAATCGGTCTCTTATCCTGCATAAGTACTGCTCCCATTCCAGTTCCCGATGCATCAAATTCCAACTCAAACACCTTCTCGAAATCAGGTAATGCTAACACTGGAGCATGGGTCAGTTTGTACTTCAACTCTTCAAATGCTTTTTGTTCAGCTGTTCCCCATTTATACTTTAAATCCTTCTTCAGCAAAGATGTTAGTGGTGCAGCAATAATACTAAAGCTTGGCACAAACCTTCTGAAGAATCCGCACAACCCTAGAAAACTTCTTACTTCTGAGACTGTAGTTGGCGGTTTCCACTCAGTGATCGCCTTGATCTTTGACTGATCCACTTTAAGTCCTTCCTTTCCCACAACAAATCCTAGGAAGATGACTTCATCCACATGGAATGTGCACTTTTCCAAGTTAGCATAGAGCTTTACTTCCCTCAGCTTATCTAGGACCTGTTGCACATGAGATAAATGATCAGTTTCGTTGGTACTATATATGAGAATATCATCAAAATAAACAACAACAAAACGATTTATGTAAGGACGGGGGGTCTCATTCATAAGCCTCATGAAGGTAGCAGGTGCATTGGTAAGTCCAAATGGCATCACCAGCCATTCATATAACCCAAACTTGGTTTTGAAGGCAGTCTTCCACTCATCTCCGGGTTGCATTCGTATTTGATGATAGCCACTTTTCAAGTCGATCTTGGAGAAGACCGTTGCACCGCTTAGTTCATCCAACATGTCATCAAGACGAGGAATTGGGTGGCGATACTTCACAGTGATCGCATTAACAGCTCTGCAATCGACACACATCCTCCATTCCCCATTCTTCTTGGGAACTAAGAGCACAGGCACAGCACATGGGGATAGACTTTCTCGTATCCATCCTTTATCAAGCAATGCTTGAACTTGGCGTTGAATTTCAGCTGTCTCTTCAGGATTCATCCTATATGCTGGTCTGTTTGGAATTGATGCTCCAGGCATAAACTCAATCTGATGCTCTATTCCTCTCAAGGGCGGTAGTCCTTCCGGAAACTCCTCAGGAAACACATCTTGATTCTTCTCGAGCATCCTAGCAAAAGTAGCAGGAATTTCAGGCGAAGGTTTAACTGTTCCCAGATTTAATGAAATAGGCTTAATAAGTGCAAGGAAACAGTAACCTGGAAATTCGGGTTCTTTGATGGCTCGTTCAATGGAAGTTCTGTCCATCAGTAGACAGCTTTCTGCAGTCATCTTCATCTTTCCCTTACTAGTTGAGGCTTCAGCCTTTTTCTTGCTGGTATTCCTCTCCTTGTGTTCCCTTTCTTCTTCCTCAACTTGTTTCTTCAGCTTGTCTGATTCCCTTCTCACAAGGGCTACAGATAATGGTTTCAACAGATATGCTTTCCTGCCCTTTTTAAACTCTATGGTGTTGCCTTTACCATGATATGTCACATTATTATCTGATAACCAGGGCCTTCCTAACAGTACATGACACGCATTCATAGGAATCACATCACATAAGACGTTCTCAGTATAAGATCCTATGGTAATTGGAACACGTGCTTGATGTGTTACTTTCAATCGACCACTTGTGTTCATCCAGTGTAGCAAATATGGACTTGCATGCTCCTCTAAAGGTAAGTTCAACCTGCGTACACAAAACAGTGAAACTACATTAGTGCAGCTCCCGTTGTCAACAATAATTGTAGCACCTTTACCATTGATAGTACAAAAACAATGAAATAAATTCTCCCTTTGATCATCAGGTGATTTGTCAGTATTCAGAATTCTCATTGCCACCATAGTTTGGAAGGTTTCTTTTCCTTCAACAGTCTCTCGCCCTTCTTGATCTTCTTCAGCATACTCACAATCATCACTCTCACTCGGGCACTCTTCTTCTTCATCAATCAGGTTCAACATACCACTTTCAGTGATAGCTACCAATCTTTCTTCTCCAGTATCCAATAGTGCCACTTTTCATATATTGGTGCATTCATTCGCATAGTGACCACGTCGTTGACATTTCCAACACACAACATCTCTCTTGTCCCGGCCTCCCCTATTCCTGTCAACCTCTTGCCCCTTCGGCCTGTCATCCTTTCTGAATTCTTGGAAATTCTTACCAATTTCAAAGGTGCGAGGTTTGTTGTTTTGAGTTGTAGGCTGAGGCTTGGCCAGTTCCTTCTTATCACTCCATTGTTGTGATTGTGTTTTCACCAACCATGGTTTTGAATTGTTGCCTGCAACAGTGGATCTCACAGGATAAGTCCTTGCCTCCTTTTGTTGCCTTTCTATCTTCAATGCTTTGTCATACAGCTCTGCAAGAGAATCAAATCCTCTAAGATCAGCTTCTTTGAATATTTCCTTCCTTAATCCTCCTGCAAATCTGCTCAAGGTGATGTCCTCATCTTCAACAATACCACATCTCATCAGTAATCTTTCCAGCTCATGGTAAAACTCTTCCACAGTTTTAGTACCCTGTGTAAGAAAAGAAAGCTTAATGAATAACTCTTGTTTGTATTTCGGAGGTACAAACCTATGTCTCATGGCTTCCACTAATCCAGTCCAAGTATGGATCTGTTCATATTGCAACCTATCATTATCATAGCATAACTTTTTCCACCAACTTAAAGCATAATCTCTAAATTCAATGACAGCCAATTGCAATTTCTTCCTTTCAGAATATCTATGGACATTAAAAATCAATTCCATTTGATCATGCCATTCAATGAATTCATTAGGATCAGTGGTCCCCCTGAAGGTTGGAATGGTGAATTTGATAGCCTTAAGACTATCATCAGTGTCTTCCTCTGGAACCGCAGCCCTTTGATTAAGTCTGCGAGGTTGGTTCCTTCCCTGCTGGTTTCTTTGGTTGCCTTGATGCACAGAAACTCGCTCCCAATCATCTTCTTGGTCACCATCTTCATCGGAAATGGTTTGAAATTCCTCTTGTTGTCTGATTGGAGCATCCCTTTGAGGTCTCAATCTTGGCTCCCTCCTTTCTTCAGTCGTAGTTTGAGGAGGTCTTGTATTAGCTCGAGGAGGTCCATATCTCCTGTCAAAGTTTCCAACTCCCGACACCTGTTCCTTCCCTCTGTCAGACGAGCCTGCAATATAAGATGGATCAGTAGCATCTCTATTCAAAGAATTAAATTTTCTATCAATGACTTTGAGTAAGTCATCTCTGATGATGCTTTGTTGTTCAACTAGCTTGGCATCAAACTTTTCAGTAATGTCATTGAGCTGCTCATTAATGCCATGTTCCATTATGTCCATTTTTTAACAAAGCTCACGGCTTTGTTGAGCAAGTACCGCTTGAAGTGATTCCATAGTCAATGGGGTATCACCTGCCATAACAACACTAAAGAGTATATGTATAAAAGATCAGTAAAAGAATTGAAAAATTTGGGGTGATCTCACAATGTCACACAGTGTAGCCTTCAATTGGTTTGTCACCAATTCTTCTTCAGAACTTTCTTGCCTTGGTCACCCAACTTAGATCAATTTCAGAGGATTGCGCTTTGAAGTAATGTACGCACAGTACAAGAATCAAGTTGTACTGTTCGACTCAATCAAGAACCGCAACAAACAGCAGAATGTGATAAATCAGTGCAAGTAATGTCAAGCCCAATGCGTTAGTCAAATAATTGCAATCAATTGTCTCCTCACAATATAGACTGAACCCACTGAAATATGAGAAGTGACTCACCAACACTCGACTCCCAATCCCCCAAAGATGTAGAAAGTAGATGATAGGAAAGTATTGAAGCACGATCAGCTTGTTCTTATTATTTCTTTTCTTTTTTTTTTTTTTTTTTTCACTTGTGGCTTTCAACAGCTAGGTATCACTTTTGATAGGGCGAAAGCTAGCTGTATATATCCACTTGATCTTTTTCTTTCGTTTTTTTTTTTTTTTTTTTGAACTAAGCTGAACACGCTTTGTTTTCTGAACACTTGATGAATTTCAGGCCTTTCTTCAATGTACACACGCTTTGTGGAACAAGATTTGGAATAAGATTTATAGTGCGAGACGTGAGGAAAATAAAGAATTCAGCAACTATGATGAGCTGTAACAAATGGGTCCCCACGTAACAAACCCGTAACAAACACTTAATCCCTTGTAACAAACTCTGAATCCCGTAACAAACTGGTCCCCACAGTAACAAACTTTTGGTATACTGATCTCCCAATAACACCCTCAGTAATCAGTTCCCAAAGATCAAATATAATTTCTCAAAAACACTCAACAAGATTTGATGAACTTGGGTGAATATGCCAAGAACACCAAAAACACACAGTACGCTCTTGAGACAACTTCAAGCAATAAATTCGACTAAAACAGTGAACAATCAATCACAAGCATAAGATTTTCAATCACAGAGGCCAAATAAACGAAAACACGCTCAAAACAAGCTGGCACAAGGATCAAAGAGGCGGATCCTTTTAAATTCGTATGTATATTCAAAGATATGCACAGAATCTTCAAATAAGCATATCTTTCTCAAATCTTATCCGATTTGGAAGATCTTTATATGCAGATTTATGTATTCGGCATAAGGATTCCAAATATCAAATCAGATTGGACAAATAATGAACGAAACAATTCCAGAAAATTGAAACAAAATTCTGGCGTGAATAAGAACTCAAGAACACGAAGAAATTTTTGGATTTTTGATTTATAGGAATTGAAAAAAACACCTATTGAACTAGAATCGAGGCTCTGATACCAAATTTATAATACTGCCATGGATCGGATTCCAGACACAATAGGACTTTGACGAAACGCGGAAAAACGAAATAGAAAGATAGACGAAACCTACCAATTTGATCAAGAGAATTGAGATGGAGTTAATCCTCGAGGGAATAAGCGCACCTCCTCTTCCAATGATCCTCCTTGGATGAAGTCGAGCAATCCAGTTTCGAAGATTGCAAGGTGAGTTTGCCAATTGAAACACACAAAGTTTAAGAACACTCGGGATATCGACTTTTGAAAAAGAGAATTGTATTCATCAAATTAATCAAAAGTGTTTACAATAGTAATTGAGGACCTATATATATAGGCCCCAAGTAAACCTATCAGCTATGGGAATAAATCCCACAAAATAAGGAACTAATTCCTCAAATAAGGAAACTAGCTAGATATACTAAATCTATTTTAAACAATGAGATAAAATAAAATAACAAAAGATATGGAAGCAAGATATGATTCTGCATGCATGAACAGATTTACGCAGCTCGCTTCATCTTGGACAAGCTGTCGCGCGCGTGAAAATGACAGTGTTGCAGAAATCGTAGACTTGCTTCAGAATGCTCGCGATGTTGTTTTGTGGAAAGGTTTTTGAGAACTTAGCGTGCAGATGTCGCGAGGATCGCGTCACTTGATCTTCAAAATTCTGCTAAGTCTTCAAACACAATGTTCCCTCGCGATGTTCCCACGCGATGTGAAGAAACATGGCGTGCGGTGGGAAAAGACATCGCGTGCGGCGAGCGGAACTCCTCAGAAATCTGCTAAGTGTTTTTCCGCATAGCCTTCTTCCTCCGGCAGCTTCCATGTGATCATTGTTCTTCCTCCGAAGGTTGGCTTGGTCAGCTCCCATTCTTCCGCATGCGTCCTTAGCAGTCCCGCCACGTGCTCCGTAAACTTCTTAGCTCTTTGCCTCGAACATGGTCCTTCGGGTATTTGGATCATGGCTTGGGCTACCATGCCATCCCCTCCCCCTTGAAGAGGTTGATCCTTCAACCGACTTGCTTCATTCTCATCATCCCTTTCGAACAGTGATAGATCTGCAACATTAAAAGTAGCACTAATATTACTATACTCGTCAGGCAGGTCTATCTTATAAGCATTATCATTTATTCGTTCTAAGACTTTAAAAGGACCACATCCCCGAGGGGATAATTTTCCATGGCGCTGAGCGGTAAATCGCTCCTTCCTCATATGAACCCAAACCCAATCGCCTGGTTTCAGCAACAATCTCTTTCTCCCACGATTGGAGTACTTGGCATATTGCTCAGCCGCCTTGTTCAAACTCTCACGCACATCCTTATGTAAGTTCTTTATAGCATTTGCTCTATCCCTGCCATTAGCATTAAAGTGCTCACTGCGGGGCAGTGGCAACAAATCAAGTGGAGTTAGTGGCACAAAACCATATACAACCTCGAAAGGAGACATACCTGTCGCACTGTGAACATGTCGGTTGTATGCGAACTCGATATAGGGTAGACTCTCATCCCAACTCTTGGAGTTTGAAGACATGATGATCCGTAACAGATTCCCTAATACTCGGTTGACGGCCTCAGTTTGCCCGTCGGTCTGCGGATGGTAAGAGGATGAAAACAGCAACTTTGTACCCAACTCATGCCAAAAAAGACTTCCAAAAGTAGCTCATAAATTTAGTATCTCTGTCAGATACTATGGTCCGTGGTATCCCATGCAATCTTGCTACCTCCTTGAAGAACAACTTGGCAATATGATGTGCATCATTTGTCTTGGTGCAAGGGATGAAGTGCGCCATTTTGGAGAATCGGTCCACAACCACAAATATTGAATCCTTGGCACGAGCAGTCCTTGGTAATCCCAAGATAAAATCCATTGAAATGTCAATCCATGGCCCTTCAGGTGCCGGCAACGCCTGATATAGTCCATGAGGTTTCGCTTGTGACTTTGCCTCCAGACAGACAAGGCACTTAGCAATTAGATCAACCACCTGTTTCGACATCCCAGGCCAATAAAACCTTTCTTTTAATACCCCCATTGTAGCATGCTTCCCAAAATGTCCCATCATATCTCCTGCATGCGCTTCTTTAATTAACAGCTCTCTGATGGATCCTCTTGGTATGCACAGTTGATTTCCATAGTAGAGATATCCATTCAGTCGGGAGTACTCCTTATAAGCCTGCTTCTCAGTTTTCTCAAACACTTCCCTGAAATCTGGGTCACTTGCATACTGAGCTTGAATGTGTTCAAATCCCACCAAATGTGTAGTAGCAAGTGCCGCTAGAGCTACTCGTCTAGACAATGCATCAGCAACAACATTGTCCTTACCCTTCTTATACTTGATCACATAAGGAAAAGTTTCAAGGAATGCGCTCCATCCACCATGCCTCTTACTCAGCTGTTCTTGGATTTTGATATGCTTTAATGTCTCGTGATCAGTATGTATGATGAACTCACGACCTCTTAGGTAATGTTGCCATACCTTTAAGGCCCTCACGATTGCATACAGCTCCTTATCATAAGTAGAGTAATTCAATTGAGCCCCATTAAACTTCTCACTATGATATGCAATCGGTCTCTTATCCTGCATAAGTACTGCTCCCATTCCAGTTCCCGATGCATCAAATTCCAACTCAAACACCTTCTCGAAATCAGGTAATGCTAACACTGGAGCATGGGTCAGTTTGTACTTCAACTCTTCAAATGCTTTTTGTTCAGCTGTTCCCCATTTATACTTTAAATCCTTCTTCAGCAAAGATGTTAGTGGTGCAGCAATAATACTAAAGCTTGGCACAAACCTTCTGAAGAATCCGCACAACCCTAGAAAACTTCTTACTTCTGAGACTGTAGTTGGCGGTTTCCACTCAGTGATCGCCTTGATCTTTGACTGATCCACTTTAAGTCCTTCCTTTCCCACAACAAATCCTAGGAAGATGACTTCATCCACATGGAATGTGCACTTTTCCAAGTTAGCATAGAGCTTTACTTCCCTCAGCTTATCTAGGACCTGTTGCACATGAGATAAATGATCAGTTTCGTTGGTACTATATATGAGAATATCATCAAAATAAACAACAACAAAACGATTTATGTAAGGACGGGGGGTCTCATTCATAAGCCTCATGAAGGTAGCAGGTGCATTGGTAAGTCCAAATGGCATCACCAGCCATTCATATAACCCAAACTTGGTTTTGAAGGCAGTCTTCCACTCATCTCCGGGTTGCATTCGTATTTGATGATAGCCACTTTTCAAGTCGATCTTGGAGAAGACCGTTGCACCGCTTAGTTCATCCAACATGTCATCAAGACGAGGAATTGGGTGGCGATACTTCACAGTGATCGCATTAACAGCTCTGCAATCGACACACATCCTCCATTCCCCATTCTTCTTGGGAACTAAGAGCACAGGCACAGCACATGGGGATAGACTTTCTCGTATCCATCCTTTATCAAGCAATGCTTGAACTTGGCGTTGAATTTCAGCTGTCTCTTCAGGATTCATCCTATATGCTGGTCTGTTTGGAATTGATGCTCCAGGCATAAACTCAATCTGATGCTCTATTCCTCTCAAGGGCGGTAGTCCTTCCGGAAACTCCTCAGGAAACACATCTTGATTCTTCTCGAGCATCCTAGCAAAAGTAGCAGGAATTTCAGGCGAAGGTTTAACTGTTCCCAGATTTAATGAAATAGGCTTAATAAGTGCAAGGAAACAGTAACCTGGAAATTCGGGTTCTTTGATGGCTCGTTCAATGGAAGTTCTGTCCATCAGTAGACAGCTTTCTGCAGTCATCTTCATCTTTCCCTTACTAGTTGAGGCTTCAGCCTTTTTCTTGCTGGTATTCCTCTCCTTGTGTTCCCTTTCTTCTTCCTCAACTTGTTTCTTCAGCTTGTCTGATTCCCTTCTCACAAGGGCTACAGATAATGGTTTCAACAGATATGCTTTCCTGCCCTTTTTAAACTCTATGGTGTTGCCTTTACCATGATATGTCACATTATTATCTGATAACCAGGGCCTTCCTAACAGTACATGACACGCATTCATAGGAATCACATCACATAAGACGTTCTCAGTATAAGATCCTATGGTAATTGGAACACGTGCTTGATGTGTTACTTTCAATCGACCACTTGTGTTCATCCAGTGTAGCAAATATGGACTTGCATGCTCCTCTAAAGGTAAGTTCAACCTGCGTACACAAAACAGTGAAACTACATTAGTGCAGCTCCCGTTGTCAACAATAATTGTAGCACCTTTACCATTGATAGTACAAAAACAATGAAATAAATTCTCCCTTTGATCATCAGGTGATTTGTCAGTATTCAGAATTCTCATTGCCACCATAGTTTGGAAGGTTTCTTTTCCTTCAACAGTCTCTCGCCCTTCTTGATCTTCTTCAGCATACTCACAATCATCACTCTCACTCGGGCACTCTTCTTCTTCATCAATCAGGTTCAACATACCACTTTCAGTGATAGCTACCAATCTTTCTTCTCCAGTATCCAATAGTGCCACTTTTCTTATATTGGTGCATTCATTCGCATAGTGACCACGTCGTTGACATTTCCAACACACAACATCTCTCTTGTCCCGGCCTCCCCTATTCCTGTCAACCTCTTGCCCCTTCGGCCTGTCATCCTTTCTGAATTCTTGGAAATTCTTACCAATTTCAAAGGTGCGAGGTTTGTTGTTTTGAGTTGTAGGCTGAGGCTTGGCCAGTTCCTTCTTATCACTCCATTGTTGTGATTGTGTTTTCACCAACCATGGTTTTGAATTGTTGCCTGCAACAGTGGATCTCACAGGATAAGTCCTTGCCTCCTTTTGTTGCCTTTCTATCTTCAATGCTTTGTCATACAGCTCTGCAAGAGAATCAAATCCTCTAAGATCAGCTTCTTTGAATATTTCCTTCCTTAATCCTCCTGCAAATCTGCTCAAGGTGATGTCCTCATCTTCAACAATACCACATCTCATCAGTAATCTTTCCAGCTCATGGTAAAACTCTTCCACAGTTTTAGTACCCTGTGTAAGAAAAGAAAGCTTAATGAATAACTCTTGTTTGTATTTCGGAGGTACAAACCTATGTCTCATGGCTTCCACTAATCCAGTCCAAGTATGGATCTGTTCATATTGCAACCTATCATTATCATAGCATAACTTTTTCCACCAACTTAAAGCATAATCTCTAAATTCAATGACAGCCAATTGCAATTTCTTCCTTTCAGAATATCTATGGACATTAAAAATCAATTCCATTTGATCATGCCATTCAATGAATTCATTAGGATCAGTGGTCCCCCTGAAGGTTGGAATGGTGAATTTGATAGCCTTAAGACTATCATCAGTGTCTTCCTCTGGAACCGCAGCCCTTTGATTAAGTCTGCGAGGTTGGTTCCTTCCCTGCTGGTTTCTTTGGTTGCCTTGATGCACAGAAACTCGCTCCCAATCATCTTCTTGGTCACCATCTTCATCGGAAATGGTTTGAAATTCCTCTTGTTGTCTGATTGGAGCATCCCTTTGAGGTCTCAATCTTGGCTCCCTCCTTTCTTCAGTCGTAGTTTGAGGAGGTCTTGTATTAGCTCGAGGAGGTCCATATCTCCTGTCAAAGTTTCCAACTCCCGACACCTGTTCCTTCCCTCTGTCAGACGAGCCTGCAATATAAGATGGATCAGTAGCATCTCTATTCAAAGAATTAAATTTTCTATCAATGACTTTGAGTAAGTCATCTCTGATGATGCTTTGTTGTTCAACTAGCTTGGCATCAAACTTTTCAGTAATGTCATTGAGCTGCTCATTAATGCCATGTTCCATTATGTCCATTTTTTAACAAAGCTCACGGCTTTGTTGAGCAAGTACCGCTTGAAGTGATTCCATAGTCAATGGGGTATCACCTGCCATAACAACACTAAAGAGTATATGTATAAAAGATCAGTAAAAGAATTGAAAAATTTGGGGTGATCTCACAATGTCACACAGTGTAGCCTTCAATTGGTTTGTCACCAATTCTTCTTCAGAACTTTCTTGCCTTGGTCACCCAACTTAGATCAATTTCAGAGGATTGCGCTTTGAAGTAATGTACGCACAGTACAAGAATCAAGTTGTACTGTTCGACTCAATCAAGAACCGCAACAAACAGCAGAATGTGATAAATCAGTGCAAGTAATGTCAAGCCCAATGCGTTAGTCAAATAATTGCAATCAATTGTCTCCTCACAATATAGACTGAACCCACTGAAATATGAGAAGTGACTCACCAACACTCGACTCCCAATCCCCCAAAGATGTAGAAAGTAGATGATAGGAAAGTATTGAAGCACGATCAGCTTGTTCTTATTATTTCTTTTCTTTTTTTTTTTTTTTTTCACTTGTGGCTTTCAACAGCTAGGTATCACTTTTGATAGGGCGAAAGCTAGCTGTATATATCCACTTGATCTTTTTCTTTCGTTTTTTTTTTTTTTTGAACTAAGCTGAACACGCTTTGTTTTCTGAACACTTGATGAATTTCAGGCCTTTCTTCAATGTACACACGCTTTGTGGAACAAGATTTGGAATAAGATTTATAGTGCGAGACGTGAGGAAAATAAAGAATTCAGCAACTATGATGAGCTGTAACAAATGGGTCCCCACGTAACAAACCCGTAACAAACACTTAATCCCTTGTAACAAACTCTGAATCCCGTAACAAACTGGTCCCCACAGTAACAAACTTTTGGTATACTGATCTCCCAATAACACCCTCAGTAATCAGTTCCCAAAGATCAAATATAATTTCTCAAAAACACTCAACAAGATTTGATGAACTTGGGTGAATATGCCAAGAACACCAAAAACACACAGTACGCTCTTGAGACAACTTCAAGCAATAAATTCGACTAAAACAGTGAACAATCAATCACAAGCATAAGATTTTCAATCACAGAGGCCAAATAAACGAAAACACGCTCAAAACAAGCTGGCACAAGGATCAAAGAGGCGGATCCTTTTAAATTCGTATGTATATTCAAAGATATGCACAGAATCTTCAAATAAGCATATCTTTCTCAAATCTTATCCGATTTGGAAGATCTTTATATGCAGATTTATGTATTCGGCATAAGGATTCCAAATATCAAATCAGATTGGACAAATAATGAACGAAACAATTCCAGAAAATTGAAACAAAATTCTGGCGTGAATAAGAACTCAAGAACACGAAGAAATTTTTGGATTTTTGATTTATAGGAATTGAAAAAAACACCTATTGAACTAGAATCGAGGCTCTGATACCAAATTTATAATACTGCCATGGATCGGATTCCAGACACAATAGGACTTTGACGAAACGCGGAAAAACGAAATAGAAAGATAGACGAAACCTACCAATTTGATCAAGAGAATTGAGATGGAGTTAATCCTCGAGGGAATAAGCGCACCTCCTCTTCCAATGATCCTCCTTGGATGAAGTCGAGCAATCCAGTTTCGAAGATTGCAAGGTGAGTTTGCCAATTGAAACACACAAAGTTTAAGAACACTCGGGATATCGACTTTTGAAAAAGAGAATTGTATTCATCAAATTAATCAAAAGTGTTTACAATAGTAATTGAGGACCTATATATATAGGCCCCAAGTAAACCTATCAGCTATGGGAATAAATCCCACAAAATAAGGAACTAATTCCTCAAATAAGGAAACTAGCTAGATATACTAAATCTATTTTAAACAATGAGATAAAATAAAATAACAAAAGATATGGAAGCAAGATATGATTCTGCATGCATGAACAGATTTACGCAGCTCGCTTCATCTTGGACAAGCTGTCGCGCGCGTGAAAATGACAGTGTTGCAGAAATCGTAGACTTGCTTCAGAATGCTCGCGATGTTGTTTTGTGGAAAGGTTTTTGAGAACTTAGCGTGCAGATGTCGCGAGGATCGCGTCACTTGATCTTCAAAATTATGCTAAGTCTTCAAACACAATGTTCCCTCGCGATGTTCCCACGCGATGTGAAGAAACATGGCGTGCGGTGGGAAAAGACATCGCGTGCGGCGAGCGGAACTCCTCAGAAATCTGCTAAGTGTTTTTCCGCATAGCCTTCTTCCTCCGGCAGCTTCCATGTGATCATTGTTCTTCCTCCGAAGGTTGGCTTGGTCAGCTCCCATTCTTCCGCATGCGTCCTTAGCAGTCCCGCCACGTGCTCCGTAAACTTCTTAGCTCTTTGCCTCGAACATGGTCCTTCGGGTATTTGGATCATGGCTTGGGCTACCATGCCAATTGTGCACAACTAAAAAATATAAAAAGTTGATAATATAAAACTACAAGTTTAGTCGAATCTAATAAGATCTCATATGACTTGTTTTTTCTTCTATAACTATGATAAAATTTGAGACAAAGTTAAACTGTGAATAGTACACAAAACACCAATGGTGCAATCCTATTGAAATGGAGGGAGTATTTGTTAACATCTATTAATAATAAGTTTAATTGAAGGGTAAAAATGAAAAATTATGAAGTTAATTAATGCAAACTTTATTTACTGAAATTGAATTGAAAGAGGCAACTACTTAGCAGGGCCGGCCCTGGGCATAGGCCCAAGGTGCCAAATTTCATTATAGGGCCCCCAATTCAAGACATTAAGGTATAAGTTACGGCTTTAATTGTTGCAGACTTGCAGTAATTCAATCTTTCCTTTCTTCTTTCAATCATTTCTTTCGAAATCTCTGCAGTCGTTTCCATCAATAAACAAAATTTTACCCTTTTTTTATATTATTAGCCAACAATTATGATTTCTTTTCCCAATTTTTCTCCAAACCCAAGCGGATTTTATCAATTTCTCATCGGGTGGAAGGGAAATAAATTGAGAAGTAGAGGCGCAATTTTGTGACTGAAATTAGAGAGGAAGAAAGCTGAAAGCAACTATCGATTTGATTTTGTGATCTGCTTTGCGGTTCCCCTACTGCTGCTGATATCTGTGTCCTGAAATTGATGATCTTTCTGTGTGTGGTGTACTTGTATCGTTGATATCTCAAATCTGTGGCCTTTGGCTAAATAAAAATTTGATGCTCCGGTGCTCTCTCAGTGGGTCAGCCCCTCTTAGTCTCTCTCCGGCGCCGACATCTGGTAAGTGATCGACTGATTATGATGCTAGCTCTTTTTTTTTCCCTTTGAATAATGATCAATTAATTGATGAAATATTGGGGTTGAGTTTTACCATGTTGTGGGGCAAATTTTGTTTCTTTGTGAGGCTCTAAGTATTTGATTTTTTTTTTCTGGAGCTGACCGACAGTATGTATTTTGGGGATATTTGAAAGAATTTTGTCTTTGATGCATTCTCTGTAAGGATTATTTTGAAATTACATTGGGATTTAGGTGTAGGATAATAGGGATTTAAGTGCTAGACTGCTACTTTGTTCAAATATATAATCAAAGCTTTAACATATTATCTTCAATCTTTCACTATTTGACAGGAAGATCCGTGAAAGTTTTTTATTCCACTTCCAAACGAGCTTTTTCAGATTTTTGGCAGAACAATTAATCCATCAGTGCTATTTTTCTATTCTCTGTTTTTAATTTGATTGATTTTTTATATTAAGGTATTATGTTGCCCAAAAAATATATGTCTGGATGTGAAAAAAGAAAAAGGAAAAAACGCGCCGAAGAGTTTAAAAAATCACGACAAGGAGCTCTTGAGAAGTTTGTTTTTAGAGTAGGGAATTCTCACGAAAATTTGAGCACGGGTAACAATTTGCATAATGATTTGAATGAGAATGAGAATTTGGTTAATGAAGAGAATGAAAATGAAATTTTGGTTAATGAAGAAAATGTGAATGAGAAACATAATTTGGTTAATGAATGCAATAACCACGAAAATGTTCATAATGAGGTCAATGAAAATAATGAAACAAATAACCCAAATGAATCTCCTAGTAGGCTAGATGTGCTTGACAATAGAAATATTGGTAGTGTTCAAGAAGAATTTAGTCTATTGGAGTTTTTTGACCCTAAAATTGGAAGAATCTTAATAATAAAACAATGGATATAATAGTAGATAAAGGGCCAATAAGAGAAATGAATATTGATTTTCCATTAGATGAAAACAAAAGACATTTTTCTTATTCTTATTTTTCAAGAAAATTGAGTAATGGTGAGATTAGTTATAGAAAATGGTTAATATACTCAAAGAGTGTTGACAAAGTGTTTTGTTTTTATTGTAAATTGTTTAAATCCATTAGTAATACAAGTTTATTAGCAAATGAGGGTTTGAGTGATTGGAGGCATATTAGTGAGAGGCTAAAAAATCATGAAAATAGTGTAGAGCATATGATTAATATGAATTTATGGAATGAATTGAGAGTAAGATTAAACAAAAATCAAACAATTGATCAAAGTTTGCAAGAAGAGATTAAAAAAGAGAGAGAACGTTGGAGGCAAGTTCTGCTTAGAATTTATCCGCTGTCAAATTTCTTGCTAAACATAACTTGGCTTTTCGAGGATCTATTGACAAGATGTACAAAGATAGCAATGGAAATTTTCTTGGATTAATTGAAATGATAGTTGAATTTGATGTTATAATGCAAGATCATGTTAAGCGCATTAAAAATCGTGAAATTCATTATCATTATCTTGGTCCTAAAATTCAAAATGAGTTGATTAGTGTTTTGGCTACTAATGTTAAAAGTGTCATCATTAAGATAATTAAAGAGGCCAAATATTTTTCGATCATTCTTGATTGCACCGCTGACATTAGTCATCAAGAACAAATGACTCTAGATAGTACGATGTGTAAATATGTCAAACCTTAATATTGAGGAGTACTTTTTAGAGTTTTTGAATGTAGATGATACATCTGGATTTGGACTTTTCACTGTGTTACAAAATATTTTAAAGTCACTTGATCTTAATATGGATGATGTGAGGGGCCAAGGTTATGACAATGGTTCTAATATGAAAGGAAAACACCAAGGAGTGCAAAGTCGAATTCTTGAAATAAATCCAAGAGCATTATACATGCCTTGTGCTTGTCATAGTTTAAATCTCATTGTTAGTAATATGGCACATTCTTTTGTAAAAGCTATCTCATTTTTTGGAATTATTCAACGTGTATATTCTTTATTTTCAAGTTCTACAAAAAGATGGCAAGTTTTGCTTGATAATATTTCTAATTTAACTTTGAAGTCTTTGTGTAATACTCGTTGGGAGAGCAGGATCAAAAGTGTTCAAGCTTTTAGATTTCAAACTCCTAAAATAAGAAAGGCTTTGTTGAAATTATATGAATTATGTGATGATGCAAAATCAAAGAGTGAAGCTAACAGTTTGGCTAATGCAGTTAAAAAATTTGAGTTTTTTCATGGTATGGTGATTTGGTATGATATTTTATTTGCTGTAAATATGGTGAGTAAGTCATTACAATCCAAATCTATTTGCATTGGCACTTGTATAAATCAAGTAGAAGGTGTGTTGTCTTATTTTGAAAAATACAGACAAGAAGGATTTATTACAAGTTTGGAGAATGCTAAAAGTATTGCACTTGAAATGGGTATAGAGCCAAGTCATCCTGCAAAACGTCGTATTACTAGAAAAAAATAATTTGATGAGGATGATGAAGAAATTCAATCAGCTCATGAGTCTTTTAGAATTGATTATTTTCTGGTTGTTGTGGATATGGCGATAACTTCTTTAAAAAGTAGGTTCGAGCAGTTAAAAACATTTGAAAATATTTTTGGATTTTTGTTTGATTCAAATAGGTTAAAGGCTTTGGATGATAACAAGTTGATGGAATCATGTGTTAAATTTCACTCTACATTTTCTCATGGTGATTCATATGATGTTGATTTATATGACTTTTACTCTGAATTAAAAGTGTTACAAATGAGTTTACCAAATGAGTCAATGTCTGCTATTGAAATTCTTGAGTTTGTAAAGTATGCAGATTGTTATCCAAATGTTTCTATTGCTTATAGATTTTTTTTTAACTGTTCCTGTAACTGTGGCATCTGCTGAAAGGAGCTTTTCAAGGCTAAAGTTGATAAAAACCTACTTGAGATCATCAATGTCACAAGAAAGGCTAAATGGTTTGGCAATTTTATCAATTGAGAAGGATTTAATAGAAAAGATAGACGTTGATGATATTATTAATGATTTTGCATCTCAAAATGCCCGTAGAAATCGATTTTTATGATAACTTGATTTTGTAGGTAACAAGGGAGGCTGATGAGGGAGGCTATCAAGAAGAAAAGATTAGTAGAAAAGCTGAAACCTGAACAATTTTGATACTGAAGGCCTTTAGTTTTGAAAATTGATGCAATGGTGTGGTATCTATCAGGATAAATATGTTATCAGTGATGATTTTGTGAACTATGATTTGTTTGAACTATGATGGTATGTTTTATGAACATTCTTAATGCATATTACTAAATGAATGGTAAAAGAGAAGTATGAATCTCTCCTTTATTAGCATATGTAAAATTTATTCGGGGCCTACTATTTTATTTCGCCTAGGGCCCCTAAAATGTCAGGAACGGACCTGCTACTTAGGAATGTGAGGAAGTATGTTTTAATATAGGACAACTTTTATCTTTTCTTTTCGTTTTGCAATTCACACTCGAGGACAATTAAAAGGTGATGAGAATTCATAGTACATAAATGACGGAGATGGGGAAGGGGTGGTAGTTGTGTGTATTTGAACCTCAAACCATAACATTGCATAATTACTATGTCAAACTTCCATCTAAGGACAAATTCAGTTTCTTCTGGTATGAGAATAAGAAGTTATTAAAGGTTGAGTTTTAAATGTGGCTCCTTACAATTTTGAAAATGTTGCTTTTTATTGAAAAGCATAGAATAAAGCTTTCTTATTTATTGACATTTTCTGAAATCTACGTTGTTGTTGTTGTTTTTTTTTTTTTTGGAAAGCCAACGAAGGCCAGAGAACAACTCTGAAATCTACGTATGAATACTTGCCCAAATAAAAATGTCAAGTAAAAAATACTCCCTTCGTCCTAGTAGAAGTGTCATGTTTGACTTTTTGACACCGTTCATTATTCAATTTTGACTCAATATAATTATAAGTATATATTTGAAGAAAAAAAAATAGTCGAGTTCGATTTTGTTCGATTCATCTAATCGTATAGTTTTACAATATATATTTTGCATAATTTTTAGCTATATATTTTGAGATGTTAACGATAAAAAAAATGCATTGAATTGTGTGCAGAAATTAAACAAGACATTTTAAGTGAGACGGAGGGAGTAGTACTTACTAAATTACTGATTTGTTCATGATAAACTTTCAACTCAAAATTTTGCAAACCTGCAATGTAGGCTGTGGCTACAAACCAATGAAGTGATTAGTGTGTCGCTGTTCAACCCTTAACCAATAAAAACTTTCAACCTTTATTTAATCAATTAATCATCAATTAATAAAAATCATACTTCAAATTTAGATCCAGACATTTTTCAGCTGTGTAAATTTAGTTGAAAGGCATGTATACGGTTCTGTACGAGTTAGTGTAGCAGATGTATGAGGTTCAATCTCACAAGTTGATGTTGGAAGTATTTCCAAGATATAAAATAGCCTAGATTTTGAAATAGTAAATTGAAAAGTGAAAAACTGAAAACCATAGCGAGGCTGTTTTTAACCTTTTTTAGGTTAGTTGACTCGCGATTGTCTAACAAATGAACTGAATTTCCAAATACTGGGAAAAATAACCCAAGTGAAAAGGCATCACCGAAATCAAGGGGACAACAAGTATATAGAACAAACAAATGCATTTCACATAAATCTCAACGCGAACATCAATTCACAACAAATGAATAGGGTAGCAAAGGTACACAAAAACCAAAAATTGGGCAAAGGGTGAATATGTTAAGACAAATCACCCTTTCCGTCATGAAGGGCGATTGACTCTGTTTCATATATATATATATAGAGAGAGAGAGAGAGAGAAGGGGGGGTGGGGGAGCATAACAGCTTTGTCAACAAGACAATAAAACCATATGCTATTCTATACCGAGCAGTGATTCAAGTTTTGCTTCCCTTATATATTTGTGGCGTCAATATCAATATACAGTTGGCGTACATGTACACAAGCCATCCAAGCATCTATAAGTGGCATCAGTGTCTCTGCTCATAACCCAAACGTCGCAACATCCCCAACTGAATTGATGCATATAATGCAGATATATATTGTGCGACTAGTCAAGCTCTGCCTTCCCATCAACTAGTGTGGTTCTTAAGTAGCAACACATGGAAGATGAACGTTTTGTGAAAATATTTAGAAGAGCTCCTCTGAGTTAAATTTATTCCATGCTTCCTATTTTTGAAGATCATATATCAAATTAAACCGGTGCTCCCACAGAAATAATAGTTAAATACTCAAAAGATAATGCTATAACAAAAAGGAATTGCCCATTTTATGCCGATATAAAAATGAAAAGAAAAAAGAATAGAAAAGGAAAGGAAAAAAAAAGGCCCAATAAACAAGTTGCACGAATAATACCTTGAGCAGGTCAAAGACCTTTTCAGCGATGTACTTCTGTTGGAGAGTGGCGCCCTTTTGCTGAACCTTGTCGGGGTGAATGCAAAGAGTAGCTTTTCTATAAGCTTTTTTAACAGAGGCACCAGTGATCAAATCTGTCAAAGATACAGGCTGCCAGCCACATTCAGGCCATAGCACCTGCCATCCATTGAATGCTGTAAAGCATCTTAAAATAGAAAGACAGAAAGCAAAATGCAGTGGCAATTGGCAAACATAAACTTTTTTGTCAAAAGGAAAAGCACACCAGGCAGGCATCTGTAGAAAGTACAACATAACCTGAAAAATGTGCTTCTGCGTAACATATCATACAATACACATGGAGGGAGGAATATAATCAAACATACATATTGCAGAGTCGACAGCAGAGCACGCAAATTTCCTTCTTTTCCAGCTGCCCAACGCTTTATTTCAATATCTAATGTCTCCGCAATTCTCTGTTTAACCAGATCAAAATTGGTTTAATAGAATGAAACACTATTAGATGCAGATCAGATACATCTGTATCAAATTTTACAAGCTTGTACCCAGAACACATGACCTCCGAAAGTTCAAATTCAAGATTAGTGAAAGAATCAGCTCTCCGCTTAAGGCTTAATTTTGGAAAATTGATGAAAATGGTCAAATAAATCATGTAGTATATTCACAAATATCATCATTTTTTACCTGTACAGGAGTGAAATGGGTATTTAATGAATTTGCAATAAAATGATTTCCCCATCAGCATGAGAAATCAAAACAAATGCTCCTAAAAATCTTAAAAGATAAGCACATAACAGTTATATGTGTTGTTTGATCCCTAGCATTACAAGCTGGAATTCAACTTGAAGCTGCCAGTCGATAAGAAATGGGAAGAACCATAAATGCAACAAAAAGAAACAGCTGGAAATGAAAAAATCATTGACATGATAAGCATTCAATATTTACTTTAGCTTGCTCATAAACAGCATGACAGATGACAGGGTATTGAGGAGATTCACGATCCAAGTCTTTTTAAATAATAAATGGACATCCATTAAAAATCTACTTTTTGGTGGGGACTTACATGTCTTTCTTCTTGTTCCCTCTGAGCTTGAATGTCCCTTTGATTCTTTTCAGCCAACGCTTTTGCCTGAGATAATAAGAATGGAGCCCCAAAACTTAATAAAGAGAGAACACAAGATACAGAAGACAGGAACGCTACTCCCTCCGCGCCACTCCAAATGTCTCCCTTTCCTTTTTAGTATGGCCCACTCCATTTGTCCCATTTCCCTTTTTGGTAATAATCAATTTATTAATCCAAAACTCACTACCATCGTATCAATCAATTAAAAAACCAAACCCAACACCAATATACCCCACGGCCGTTACTTTAAATACTAATTTGCCCCACATAAAATACCGTGTCAAAAAAAAAAGGAAACAGAACACTTGAAATGTGACGGAGGGAGTATAAAATACTGTGATTTAAGAAATTGTTATATGAGATACTACTAAGAAATTATTTTTTCAAAAAGACAAACCGCTCGCTCTTGAGTGCGTTGGTGACGTTCCAGTCTGGCTCTTCTTCTCTCTTCAGTTTCCCCATCAACCTCCTGGAATTCTCCTGATGGAGCACCTATCAAAGCAAGATAATTCGAAAAACAACAATCAGTCGGGATGTAAGCGGTTAATAACATTTCAACTCTGTAAGTATACTTATAGGTCTATTTTTCTTTGATAAAGGGGCATTTTCCATGGGTTTGCCCTAATATTAATATACCTCCAAATATAGAAGATAGGTCATCAAAATTTGTACTGGAAGACGCTTTCTTCATGGTAGATGAAGCTCCAGTAGATGATACCGTCTTCTTTGTGGCTTCAAATCCACTCTTGCCCGGAAATTGTTGGTCAAAAAATGGATCCTGAAACAGAAACAAGAAGAGAGAGATTTAAATTGAAGAAGATAATGCCAAAAACAGAATTGACAAATATCTCACACCATATTAGGTTGTTAGCTTACAGAGGTTGGCACTTTTCTAAAACACCTTCACATCCAACACACACACACACACAACACTTCAAAAATAATTTTATGTCTTTAACATAAAAACGCATACTAAAAATTCATTCACTATTCCTAACAGAATTCAACTTCAAATACATGAGGGTTATACTAATAGTTACTCTTCTTATATATGCTATCAGCCAACCATTTTGTAGTATACTATCTTAAAAAGTATAAAAGAAAATAACCAAAAATAAATATTGCTAAATACCTATATAAAGGTAATCCCATAATTCTTAACTACTGAACTCCATAAAAAAAAAAAAAAAAGAACGCATGCTATTTCATGCTAGCAAAATAACATTCAAACAGAGTATTATGATTTCAGTATTGGAACATACAGCTGAATTTGTACGTGCTCTTGGAGCACTGCTCGCCCGGCCCATGCTGAAAAAGGCTTCCAAATCATTGTCATTCTTTTGCTGATTCATCTTTGCAGCTGCAGCTGCAGCTGCAGCTGCCCTTTCTCGAGCTTCTGCAGCAGCTCTCTCCCGAGCCTCAGCAGCAGCTCTTTCAACAGCAGCTCTTTCAGCCCGACGTCTTGCTTCTGTTTCCGCCCTTGCAGCGGCAGCTTTGTCCCGAAGCTCTCTCTCTCTTGCTTCTGCCACAGCAGCCTTTTCCCTAACTTCTGCAGCAGCCTTCTCAGCTCGCTCTTTAGCTTCTGCAGCAGCCCTCTCGGCTCTCTCTTTAGCTTCTGCAGCAGCTCTTTCACGGGCTTCAGCTTGTGCCCTCTGAACCGCAGCTCTTTCAGCTCGTGCTCGAGCTTCAGCATTTGCCTTATCTACAGCTGCCCTTTCGGATTTTAAACGAGCTTCAGCTGCCGCTCTTTCACGCGCCTCAGCTGCCGCTCTTTCACGGGCTTCCCTAGTAGCCCTTTCAACAGCCTGTCTAGCCTTCTCCCTTTCAATCTCCCTTTGTTTCTCTCTCTCAATTCTTCTTCTTTCTTTTTCTTCTTCTTCCCTCTGTTTCCTTTCACGATCTAATCGCTCCTGTGTTTCCCTAAGTTCTCTATCCTGCGCCTCCTGTTCATCTTTTTCAACATTGCCAGATTCCTTATTTCTGGCAGCCTTCGCATATTCCCTCTCACGTGCTTCCTTAGCATGCTTGAATTTAGCTTCTGCTTTGTCCATGGCATCCTTCATAGCAGCAGCAGATGCAGCAGCTGCAGAGAAAGCATTGGGATCTGCACTAAAAGGGAGATTAACCTCATCAAAACTGTTATGTGCCCCACCCATAGCAAATTCCTCAAGCTCGTCAAACTGTGAAACTGGAGAACCCCTCGCTGCAGGTCTGCTTGGCTTAGGACTTTGAGTATGTTGAGAATAATTTGAAGGTGAAGAAGATTCTTCACCCCTCTTTTTCAACCTTGCACCCCGGTGAGGTATGGGTGGAGGAGGTCGTGATGGGGGTGGAGCAGATGAAGGTTGAGTGAAGAGAGGAATCTCAGATACAGTGAGCCATATATCATCATTTTGATGTTCCTGTCCTGCTTCAGAAGGCATATCAGTATGAGACCCTGTTTCATAGTATTGAGGAGGTGGAGCAGTTTGACCAAAAGATCTTTCAAAATCTGTTGCAACATTTGGCACATCGAATAAGGGAGGTTCCTGAAAATTGTCCACAGGTCTCTTCTCAGTACTGTCCAAATGTTCAAAAGGATTATTTCCTACAGGTTCTTTTACAGTAGCAGAATGAGGCGTTGCAGATCTAGATGGACTCCCATCCTTCCCTCTGCTATCCCGCCCAGGAGAGAAAGAATGAGTAGATTTACCCATAGTACTAAGGGGATCTAAGTCATCAAATGCACCACCACTGCCACTGCCTGATGAAACTTCAGCCTTCGTACTTCTAGATTTGTTAAGCCTACCAATCTCTTCCAGAGGATCGGTGAACATCCCAGATGACGTTGATTGCTGGGAACTTGATTCCAAAACTACAAAAGGATTGTCCAGGGAATTTCCATGCTTGGAGCCAGCAGCTGGTACAGAACCCCATCTTGACTCGGGTACTCGTCTGTGCAAGAGGCAAAAACAAAGATCCTTCATTTTGGTTTGGTTTGGTAAATATAATCACGCATTTACATGTCATCATGTTAGGTTTAAAGCTCAACATAAAACTATTAAATTTCATGGTTTTGAGATTCTGCATAATAATTTATGTTCAAAGAGCCCGAAATCAATCATAAATATGGTACCAAATCAGAGGGTCGAACAATGTTAGAAATATGCTGCCAAATCAGAGGGTGGATCAGTTTTTTACTACAAGGTTAGTTACAACTCAAATAATGTCAGTAATTTCACAAATACATCAGAATTTTGAAGCTTTACTGTATCAACCATCAGTACTAAACAATAAACAATTCTGAGTCTGTTGAATTTAGGTCACATTTTCTTGCACCAAAATTTCCCACAAAAATAGTTAAATGATTATGAAAAATTAATTTATAATATTTTAAGAAAACTACATAGTATAGCATAATCCACCTCCACCTAAATACCCTTTTGGGGAAGAAAGGGAGCCATCTCCTGTTTCTGATAAATAAGCCACTGAAATTTCTTATGCACTTTCCCAACTGAAACTGTCATCCTACAATAACCATAGGCACGTTGCTAATAAAAACATAACTAATAACAGAAAAACATTGAACTTCATATAGTCAGTAGTGTTTTAACGTTTAAGTAAAAGCATATAATTAATGGTATTATGATAACCACAGTTTGTCGTATAGTTAGCCACATCTGAGCATTAGTTGAGTCAATGTAAGCCAGAACTGCAGTTGATGGTTTACATACTAAAGGAATCACGATCCACACCAACACATACTTCTCCATTCAATAATATCCCTCATATGAAACCCCATCAGTTACACGGAATCTCCATACAAGTAAATGTCCATAGATCATGGTCATTTGCAATATTAATCATAAATGGCGCCTCATCTATTTTTTTTGGTCGAGTATTTAAACTAAAGGAATCGTCAGAGTTCAACATTCATAGTTAAGAAAGCTCGTTAGCCTGAAGATCATGCTTCATAGTCGTTCAATGCGGCTGGGGATATTGTATACCCATCTATTTCAATATAATGATATTCTCAACAGCTTCATAAAAATAAAGCCCCAATTTTTACACGAACACATACTCATGACGACTCACTTTTCAGTTTAAAAGAATATAGGTTTCATTTAACAGCACAATTTCAACAAAGCCTCAAAGTAGAACAACCTATTGAGGACAAACAGGAAAGTTTCCTAAGAAAACTCAATTGTATTAAATGCTACAGATGGAAAGGATGAAAATCCTCCTAGGTCATGTTGCAATCTTTTGCTCTAAGAGAACAATTGATTCTAATTTAAGGTAACAGGAGGGGGCAGTCTTGTTAGCAATATTTCAGGTCATATATGTTCTAAAACAGTAGTAGTAATATCTTCTGTGTATCAACAAATGATTGTGAGTACATACAACAATAAAGGCTCTAATTTTAAATGGCACCCAGCTCATTCACCTAAAATGGAAATTTGAGCTAAATCATTCAAATTGGGAAGCACGTGTTTTCACATTTCCCTATTCTCATTCTGCCATCAATATGCTTTCATATCCAGCACCTCACTCTACACATACTGATGAGGTTTGTTACTTTGTTGTATAAGTTGTTCAAAACAATTGTTGCTACAAATTTAAGCATCAAGTGGGCAAGGCTAGGTAATTACAGAATATGAAATAAATATCGACAAAACTATAGATCTTTGTATTCATTCAGCACGTAATCAACAGAAATGAGAAGTGTCATGAAAGAATTAAAAAATAAAAAATAAAAACCCCCATTTTTGGAAAAGCAAAATCCCTGTTATTATCATCTTCCTGTGTCGAGCAAGATAATTCATACAAAGTAGACTGTGGAGTTTGAACTACTTTAGAACATCTATCAGGTACTAGAAGGAAAAAAATCTTGTAATGTCACCAATATCAAGCACTTAATAACATTGCAGTGAAAAAAGAATTACTCTCCTAATCTCTCTAGATAAAAATTTTCCTGCTAGTTTCATTCTAACCAGTTAATATATTCTTAAAATATGTACGGTAACGATCTCTGGGATATAATCACCATCAAACAGTAATAATCTTTGCAATTTAAAATAGAACAATAATATCAACCGGTGGTTAAATTGTGTTAGTAGCTGCAATTTGTTTATAGGAACACAGTATTGTCCTAAAATCTGGTTCATTACCCACATCAAGCACCGTTAGCCCCCATTGAATAAGTATCTATGCGCAAAATGTTGAAATTGTTCAATTTAACACACTATCCCCAACAATTTTACAGCCTTCTATCCCCTACATTTCTCAGTCTAAACCGATCATTAGTACGAATTCGCATGGTAGTTATAGAATAGACAATCTTCAGAGCCAAAACATAGATTACCTGTTGCTAGCAGCGGAACTGCCACCCCCAAACCCAGCTAACAAGTCATCAAACCCTTCCGAATTTGCATTGCTTTTAGTACTATTGCTCTTCTTGTTCTCACCAAACTTTTCACTAGTCCCCAAATTACCTAACAAATCATCAAATCCGCTGCTCTGATTGAGATTCTTATCGGTCGCGTGTGATGAAATAGATGCAAACACGTCATCCTCAAACCTCAACTTCGACCCCTCTGATTTGCTCTTCAACCCAGGCAACCCATCAAATATATCGTCGTCGTACACGGGCTTATCATACACAGGCATCGACGAGGACTTACTGGTATTATTGCTGGTCTTTGGCTCACTCGCTGACGATGATTGGAAAATAGAATCGTAATCAAAATCCCCCTGCGACATAAACTTGCTATCATTCGGAGAGCTCGAGCTCGATCTGTACTTGGGCTGACCGCCAAATACGTCGCTGAACAATGGATCGTCGACGGATCGGCGATCCGCCGGAGTTGACCTCATCGGATTGGCTTTTCCCCGGGCCCCAAGCCCGAAGTCACGGGCTAGCACGTCCAGATCATCCATGTGACAAAATCAACCAAGGGTTCGCCTTGCCGCGGCAGATCTAATCACAAAAATGCTCCAGCCAGTAGCTGGGTCCCAAAAATGTGCGCAGGCGGGGTTCCAATGGAGCAAATTAGTCTTGGGTTACGAATCGGCGATCATAAGACGATAACGGAGTCGGGCTAAGGCTAATCCGGAAAATCCCAGGCTAAAATGAACAAAAACGGTGAATAATTGTGGGGAAATCAAGGAATGGTGATGGAGAGAGAGGATTAATTAATGGGAATTGGAATTGGAAATGGAATTGGAATTGGTAGGGTTTGTGAAATTTGTGGGAGAGGAAGAGATGAAATGAGAATTGGGGGGAAGTTGGGCATGGGTCAATGGCCTGCGTGAGTGCCAGCGCCCACCGTTGAGTTGAGGCTCTGTCCTGTTCTCTATTCCTTTTAATTGGTCTTTTGTTTGATTTAACCCAATCTCTGACTAAAATTAATCTTCCATCAAATTTTTGTAAATTATTTTAATTTAACTCTTTATTAGGAGTACTACTTTTATTATCATAATTTAACTTTTTGTACACAATTTTATTCATTGTTAAAAAAATATATATATTGTATTAATAATATCCACCATAATGGGATGGAATTTTTCATAGTGGTCAAATCCCCAACTCTCAACCTATAGATGGGCCGTTGGGGGTTTGATTCACGAGGCTTTTCTAACTTGTATAATATCCACCATAATTTGGCATGACCACTCGACCAATGGCTTCGTCAAAAAGAAGAATATTCATCATGTAAATTCAACATAAACTTTAATTTTGCTAAACAGTGTACACAGGCTAGAGAGAAATGCAACAAGAAGGATAAGAAAAAACACTAGCTGCGCAGAAAACCACTTGCCAGCTGCATCCGCGGCAAGCAAGGGTTTTGCATTGTCATGAAGAAAAGCCCAGATAATGTAGAAAGCCTCGCTTTCCGCATCCAGATTCGCAAGATCATTAGCAACTTCATTCTCTTCTCGCACTTATCGCGTGATGTGTTTCAAAAGGCAAACCTGGAATTGTTCCTGCAAGTCATGAATCTACCATGAACAAGGCGCAAGGCAATGGCGAGCATGCACAGAAGCCTCAACACAGCTTTAGAATCACAAAAGCAACATGTAGCCAATATCCTCATCTCTTTTGCCCTTTGAATACCATAAAGAACCCCAACAATTTCTGCTTGAAGGACCGTCTAAAAAACCCGGCACGCCTCCAAGCCAGGCATCATCCAGTTCTCTAATGACACCTATACTTTTAATTTAGGGATATGATGTTTAATTTAGTGGAATTTTAAACGGCAATTTTTGTTATTCGACCGGTTAAACAAATGAGCTTAAGCATAATTTATAAATACATAAATTTGGTCTAAAATAAAAATATAGTGAAGTGAAAAGGGACAATATACTATTCCAAACGTTGAATGTATATATGTACTTCCTCTATAATTTTAGAATTACAATATCTGCAAATAGCATGAATGCCGATACATATCTTCAACGACTAATAACTTCAATTGTGCATAAGTAAAAATTATTAAAAAAAAATAATATTATTTTAAAGCTACAAGTTTAGATGGATCTAGCAATATCTCATTTGACTATATTTTTTTTACATAACTATGATAAAAAATTTGAATTATAAATAGTATCAAATAGTGCAATGTTGCAATTAAAAAAAAAAAACAAAAACGAATGTAGTGTATATTAATGATAAAGGGCGTATTTTGCACAAATTTATGATGAGTTTTTGAGACTTCTGTATCATAATAAAAAGGTTAGTTATTTACACTAGTTGTTAGAAGCAGTAATTTCTAAAAGAGACTAGCAAACAAAGGTTATTAGTTTTCAACGTTACTTTCCAATTTAGTTAATTTTTTTTTATCTGTTTTTTATCGCCTTCATCAAAATCTACCACTCGCCTGCTCCTAAAGCTCCTCCTCTTAGCGGCTTTGGATAGTTGTGCATGACACACAAACTTCCAATATTATTTCATGAAAAATATATACTTCGGGTCTGTTCTGCACGCATCTTTTGGGAGTTTGTGGGAATTTTTGGTAGCTTTAGCTTTTATTTCAAAACAAAGCCTCGTTCTGTACACTAGCTTTTGGAGCTTTTGGAAGCTTTTTTTTAGAAGTTACAAGAGGTAGCTTTTTGGGAGCTTCTGGGAGCTTCCGGAAGCTATTTTCCAAATTTAATTAATTTTTCTCTTCAAATTATATTTTTTGACAGCTACAGATACTTGTACCGAACACTTATGCAAAAACTGATAACTATAGCTCCCACAGCTCACAACAGCTACAGCTCCCTACAACTACAGCTCGACGTGCAGAACGGACCATTCGACATGGACACACAGTTCAGTGCACTTGTTAAAGAATATATCTTTATTTTTATTTTTTTTTTGTATGAGCCATTGAAGGCCTCGAAAGGAATGGTGGGAGCTCATATCACACAATTACAATGCGGAAAAAAGGAAAGGCCTGGAAATGGGTGGTGGGAGCCCATGCTACACAATTACAAAAGGGGAAAAAAGGGAAGGATAGGGGGCAGGTGGAAAATCGAACCCCCAACCTTCCGTTGGAAGTCAATGGAGTTAACCACTTTGGTCAAGTCCTCATCCCCCGAATATATCTTTAATTGAGCATAAGTAATAAAGTATGAGAACAATTATAGTGCGGACACCATGTCCGTGCGGACAACGTCCTCAACCGTTGAATTTGCAACTTAGCGACATAACATACACAACTCAGCGACGGAGCCAATCCAGTTCATCGACTCGATCTATGCAAATCAGCGACATTATTGTATTCATCTCAGCGACGTTTGAAGTTCAATGGTATTTTAAATGTATCTCAGCGACGGTGCCTTCCACAATTCAGCGACATGACCAATACATATTCAGCGACATGTGATATGCAATTCATCGATATTATTATATCCATTTTCAGCTACACAATTGTATACATTCAGCGACTCGATCTATGCATTTTAGCGCATCTCAGCGATGGAGCCCCAAACAATTAAGCGACATGGCCTTATGTAATTCAACAACAAGACCAACACAATTCAGCAACTTGATAAAAATGATCTTAATCGTTGGATGATGAAAATGATCAACTGTTGCGGACGTTGTTCGCTCGTCCATACGGACATGGTGTCTGCACCATACTACTGATAAAATATATACATATCCAAAACTATGGGATCGAATGAAAACATTGCCGAAAAGTGAAAATGGATCATTTTTGTTTTGGATGGAAGGAATAACATATAGATGGTAGGAAAAATGTTACTGCTATAAAATTAAAATCAATAAAAATAACATACTCAATAAAAATAATGAAACAATAAAGCCCCTGGTTGATTTTTTAATTTAAAATACCACCTCCGTCTTTTAAATTACAATGTTGCATTATTCTGCACAATTCACCACCGTTTAATTTTGATACAAATTTTTATTGTAGTTATGGAAAAAAAGACATAATTAAGTGAGATCGTCTAATTTTATAGTTTTAGAATGTCAATTTTTTTTTTCAATTTTTATTTATATATAATTTAAATTATTAATAATTAAAATATATATCGAATTCAGATAAGCATGCCAATTATCAATATCTATATCTATCTATCTATATATAAAAGTAATATAGTCTAATTTCCCCCCACTTCCCCACCCCCTGTTTTCAACATTTCATCCGACTTTTTTTTTTCAATTTCAACAATCATATATACTCACTAAATCTAATATATATATATATATATATATATATATATAACCTAATTCAACTACATCAATCATATATACTCCTTAAATATATATAATATATATATAATCTAATGTTTAATTTCAACAAACACAATCATATCATATATACTCCCTATCATATATACTCCCTAAATCTATAATCTATAATACTCTTAGAATTTTAAATTATTTACAACAACCCCATTCACATAATTAAAATAAAAATTCTAGAAAAAAAAATCTAATATATATTTGAATTACGTATAATATCATTAATTATATATACAATCACCGATTTTCCCTTATTTCTCAATATTTATTTAAAATCGTGGAATTTGGATTTAAATCTAATATTCAATTTATTAGACTAAAATATTAGAATTTGGATTTAAATCTAATATTTATATCTAATATTTAAAGATTTTATTCTAAGAAATCGTGGAATTAAAATCGTGGAATTTGGATTTAAATCTAATATTTAAAGATTTTTAGAGCATATAATTGTATCTTTTCATGTTCAAATGAATTATTGTATATTTTTAAATTTTAATTTTATAGTGAATCAAAATGCATCTTTCAGATTTGATTTTTAAAGATTTATTTGGATCCTATAATGTTATTTTAATTTTAATTTTAATGTTTATACATAAAAATGATATGGATGGCATGTTTTGTCTTTATCTTTCCTCTATATTTTTTGTTATGCACTTTAATTTATTCTATATTCCTGTTAGAAAAAAAAATTATTTCATTATCATATAGTTATCTCTTTAGACCAAAATCATATTTACAATCAATTTTATATACAACCATATCTATATATATATATATATATAAAAGTAATATAGTCAAGTTTCCCCCCACTTCCCCACCCCCCTTTTTCAACAATCACATTTAATTCATCCAACAATGTTTAATCCTAAAATTTTAATATTATATATTGAAATATCCATAAATATATATTAATATCCAATATTAATCTATCTATATCTATATCTATATATATATAAAAGTAATATAGTCAAGTTTCCCCCCACTTCCCTACCCCCCTTTTTCAACAATCACATTTAATTCATCCAACAATGTTTAATCCTAAAATTTTAATATTATATATTGAAATATCCATAAATATATATTAATATCCAATATTAATTAATATACGTTTAATATAATTCTTTTATCAATATTCATCAATATCCTAACAAATTCTTAATAAAATATTATCTATATATATAAAAGTAATATAATCTAATTTCCCCCCACCTCCCCACCCCCTTTTTTCAACATCTCATCCGACTTTTTTCTTCAATTTCAACAATCATATATACTCCCTAAATCTATAATATATATATATATAATCTAATATTTAATTTCAACAAATTCAATCATATCATATATACTCCCAAAATCTATAAACTATAATACTTTTAAAATTTTAAATTATTTTCAACAACCTCACTCACATAATCTATATATATATAAAAGTAATATAGTCTAATTTCCCCCACCTCCCCACCCCCTTTTTTCAACATCTCATCTGACTTTTTTCTTCAATTTCAACAATCATATATACTCCCTAAATCTATAATATATATATATAATCTAATATTTAATTTCAACAAATTCAATCATATCATATATACTCCCAAAATCTATAATCTATAATACTCTTAAAATTTTAAATTATTTTCAACAACCTCACTCACATAAATAAAATAAAAAATCTAGATAAAAAATCTAATATATATATTTGAATTACGTATAATATCATTAATTAATATATACAGATTTGGATTTAAATAATATTCAATTTCTTATTGTTAAATATTAGAATATGGATTTATCATATTTATTGGATATCCTAATAATATCATTTAATATGAATGGAATTTTTTATGTATTCAATTAAATGTTGTTTATTGACAGATGGAAACCTGGTAAAAATACATGAAGGGTTAGTGGATTCATAATATATATATATATACATATATATGGAGTTTTAGCAGGAAAAAAAATTGTGGTTGCAGTTTTCATTTTGATCTTTTGTCGTTGAATATCTTTCATAGTATTTAGCACAAGGTGAAACATTTCTATCTTTTTAACCACGATGATCATGTTATGTATTTAGCAAATTTTTGTTCTTCACAATTTAATATTATGTTCTTTTATTATATTACAATCTATTTGATTGGTGAAATGTTTTTTTCGCACTAGCTTTTTCCGTTCCTTTTATTGTTTAATTGCTATTGGGGTATGGTGGAAAACACAATCTACTTCAATCTAACTTATTCTTCATTTTTTATTATTGTGTATTCATGTATGTATCTGAAAAAAGGATCATTGATCTCTTTGGTGGTGAAGCAATTCTAAAGTGCAAGTTGAAAGTCAATCGGAATAACAAAATAGTAGAGACTTATGAGATGGAAGATGAAATTGTGGATATTTTTCAAGTTTAGCTTCTTTTATGGTGATGAAGAGCTCCAATTGTGTGTATTTCAATTGATTTGTTCATCAGCGTTAGTGAATGCAAAAAATTAAATTAATGGTCAATGCTTAACTCATTCATGTCTTGAATGAACAATTGTATCTTTCCATGAAGTGTATTTTATTCATTTGCTCCAATATAATGATTGAACTCGGGTTCCAATCCTGATCTATCAATAGGTGAACTACTGTATATTTTAAGTAAAGTAACTGCCGATACTTAATCTAATATGTAAAGATTTTTAGAGCATATAATTGTATCTTTTCATGTTCAAATGAACTATTGTATATTTATTAAAAACTAATTTTATAGTGAATCAAAATGTATCTTTCAGATTTGATCTCTAAAGATTTATTTGGATCCTATAATGTTATTTTAATTTAATGTTTATACATAAAAATAATATGGAGGCATGTTTTGTCTTTATCTTCCTCTATATTTTTTGCTGCAACTTTAATTTATTATATAAGTCTGTTAGAAAAAAAAATTATTTCATTATCATATAGTTATATCTTTAGACAAAAATCATATTTATAATCAGTTTTATATACAACCATATATTTTTTTAAACTTTGAAAAGATTTAACTTGGTCTAACTTAATTTTTAATTTTAAGGTTTTTAATCAACCTCATATTCTTTATATTCAATTAATGTTTTAACAAATAATAAATATTTTTAAATAAATTATTTATATAATTGTAAATGTCAAAATAGGATTAATTATTGGCTATGTTTTACGTGCGTAATAAATTGTTAAAAATTAGTTGTTTGACAATTTTGAGACCAATTTTTGCATACAATAAGCTGAAATCCAAAATAATACTCATTACAGCTGATTCAAAAAAGAGTTGTTTGACCTAATTAAGTTATTTTGTCTCTTTAAGAAAATTATTTGTCACACAAATGAGCTGATTTAAATATTTGTTTTGTTAATCACCCCCATTATTTTCTAAGATATATTTATTTTTATCTACATTATCAATATTTTTTTTCTGGATTTAGTGATATAACTATTGTTTGTTGCATCTATAAAATTATTAGTTATTCAAACAAAAATAAATTTAAATAACTAATTATATAATAAATTATTTAAAAGACTCAATATATATTCAATTTGTGTGTAATTGATTTACATATATAATTGTATTATTTATTAGAGATGGATATGACTATAACAGTGTATTATATATCAACAGTTTTGATAGTTGTAGTGAATTAATGTGTTTATTAAAGGCATAAAAAATAGTAGTCAATTAACAAAACGAGCTCAGTAATTTGGATTATTGAAAAAAAATCACTTCAAATAATTTCTATTATCTTTCATGTTTCTTTTTCTTTTCTTTTTTAACATGAAAAATAATCTCCATTATCCTTGATGTTTTTATTCTAAATTTGGATCAATTTCCTTTAATTCTTGATTGAGAAAAATAATATGGAAAGCTCTTAAATCAATGTTGGAAACTTAATAAATTAGTTTATCCAAAAATAATATAGAAACCTCATAAATCAATCTTGAACATATTCACAAATTAATAATCCTTATGCTATGGACGTTTTTTGTAGGGAGATTACTTTTACACATTCATCATACGGTCTGTATTTTATCATTGTTTTTGTCACATTTTTCCTCAATGATATATTGTCGGGAAATGGGCATGACCCAATTAAGTTGATTTAATATATTTGAACTTTTAAATTATTATGTTATATTTATAAAACAAAAAATGTAAAGTTTACTTCCCGCGCATTGCGCGGGCGGGTGTGCTAGTTTTTTTAAAACTTCGAAAAGATTTTAACTTGGTCTAACTTAATTTTTAATTTTAAGGTTTTAATCAACCTCATATTCTCTATATTCAATTAAAGTTTTAACAAATAATAAATAATGTTTAAATAAATTATTTAATATAATTGCTAATGTCAAAATAGAATTAATTATTGGCCATGTTTTACGTGTGTAATAAATTGTTCAAAATTACCTATTTGACAATTTTGAGACTAATTTTTATCTACAATAAGCTGAAATCCAAAATAATACTCATTACAACGAATTCAAAAAGAGTTGTTTGACAATTTTGAAACCAATTTTTGCCTACAATAAGCTAAAATAAAAAATAATACTAATTACAGCGGATTCAAAAAGAGTTGTTTGACCTAAGTTATTTTGTGTCTTTAAGAAAGTTGTTTTGTCACACAAATGAGCTAATTTAAATATTTGTTTTGCCAAACACCCCATTATGTTCTAAAATAGATTTGTTTTTATCTACGTTATCAATAATTTTTTCTGGAATTAGTGATATAATTATTGTTTGTTGTATCTATAAAATGATTAGTTATTCAAACAAAAGTAAATTTGAATAACTAATTATATAATAAATTATTTAAAAAGACTCAATATATAATCAATTTGTGTGTAATTGATTTACATATATAATTATATACTGCCTTCGTCCCGCTAATAATGTCTCAAAATTTTTGGCCACGGTATTTTATGCGGAGATAGTTAGTATTTAATGTAGGGGTAGATTAGTGTTTAAAGTGAGGGTATATTAGGAATTTATGTGATGTGATTTGAATGGGCCGGGTTTGAATTTTTAATTGATTTATTTATGTGTGATGTGATAGTTGTGTGTTTGAAATTTTAATATATTTATTTATTGATGTGATATGATGAAAGAGAGTTTGGTAACTAAAGTGTATAATTATTTCATAAAAGGGAATGTGACAATTCTAATGGGACGGATCAAAAAGGAAAGTGAGACAGAATTAGTGGGACGGAGGGAGTATTATTTATTAGAGATGGATATGACTATAACAATGCATTATATATCAACAGTTTTGATAGTTGCAGTGAAGTAATGTATTTATTAAAGGCATAAAAAATAGTAGTCAATTAACAAAACGAGCTCAGTAATTTGTATTATTGAAAAAATCACTTCAAATAATTTCTATTCTCTTTCATGTTTCTTTTTTTTTTATATATATATGAAAAATAATCTCCATTATCTTTGATGTTTCTATTCCAACTTTGGATCAATTGCCTTTAATTCTTGATTGAGAAAAATAATATGGAAAACACTTAAATCAATGTTGGAAACTTAATTAGTTTATCCAAAAATAATATAGAAAGCTCATAAATCAATCTTGAACATATTCACAAATTAATAATCCTTGTGCTATGGACATTTTTTGTAGGGAGACTACTTTTACACATTCAGCGGACGGTCTTTATTTTATCATTATTTTTTGTCATATTTTTCCTCAATAATATATGATCGGGAAATGGGCATGACACAATTAAGTTTATGTAATATATTTGAACTTCTAAAGTATTATGTTATATTTATAAAACAAAAAATATAAAGTATACTGTAAGTGCAAAAATGCGTAGACAAGAAACTACAAAACACTTTTATTAATTTCACAATAATGTCTACAATTACAGAGAATTTCAATGAATTTAAAAGAAATATGTGAAGATCAAACGATATGAGTGTTCGACTTCTGTTACTCCTTTGATTCCTCCAACCTTGAAGACGTCGAGATGCTTTTGTGCTTCTTCTTCGGCTTCTTGGAATTTCTGCAGCGTTTTGTTGCTGTAGATCTCAAGTGTATGAGTCTTGAGAGTGTGTGTCTGGAAGTGAAGTAGTGGTGTCGTAGTAGTAGTCCCCCAATATGTGCCAGGGTGCCTCTATTTATAGAGGGAAAAACCCTAGGGTTTGTGGATGATGGACCCATCGGTGGGCTGGTCCAATCCACATTTTTATCGGGTCACGTGGGCCTTTCATCTGGGCTTGTTCACATTGACTGATTAATTTTCTTGGGTTGGCCTGCTTCTAGCATCCATTAGGCCATGGGGCTTGTGAGTCTTTCATTTGGACTTGTTCACATTAGCCCAACATAATTAAATCCATTTGGCTTGATGGATCCAAATGGCCCAATAAATATTAATAATTATTTCAAGCATTTAATTTATTTAAAATGCCTAAAAATAATTAAATTAATATTTAAATTTGCACGTGTCGCATTTTTAGTGGCGAATAAATTTCACGTGTTTACAGATGCCCCCTCGAGACTTGTTTGGGGCGAAATAAAATATTTGAGACGTAAACGAGTCTCGAAATATTTGTTGCATGCCTACCCAATTTTGCTTGGGCTCATGAAAGTTTTTTTTCTTGTGGGCCAATTTTTCTTCAACGTTTTTTTCTTCACACGTTGTTTTCCTTTTTTTTTTCTTCTTTCTTGTTTTTTTTTCTTTTTTCTTTTTCTTTTTTTTTTTTTTTTTTTTTTAGCTATCTTTGCTGCCCAAGTTTTCTGGCCCTTCAGGTGGGATTCGATCTCTTTCCAAATCCAGCAGCAAGATTAATACCCAACTTGAAATTCATGTCTGACTTGATCAAATATTTGCTCATATCCAACAAGCTTCATATTTGGATTTAAAATTTGATTCAAAATTAAATTATCAAATATTCTTGCTTCAAATCTTCAAATCCGTTTCAAGCCAAATCTAACAAGGATTGTATCTTGATTAAAATCTCCACAAATCTGCTGGGACTCACATTGGCTTCTATAAATTAGACCACATTAACAAGCAATCAGCCTAATTTTTTACATCCAAGCAACACACGGCAAAAGATTAATTAGGCAGCAAAAAGAGGAACCCATATCCAAGCATTCGGCAGTGGACCAAAAAAAATTGCATCCCAGCAAGCAGGTAAACTAAAATTATCAATTGATACTCTGCTCTCTTTTTCCATGACAAGTACTATACTGCACCCCTTTTTTTTTGTCCGTTCTTTGCTTGTTTTCTTTCTCTTTTTTTTTGTTGCATTTTTTTTTTTGTTGTTTCTTTGCTTTTCTTGTTTGTCCTTCTTGCGTTTTTTTTTTCCTCTTTTCTTGCCACTGTTTCTCTTTTTTTTGTTTCTGCATTCTTGTTTCTTTGTTTTCCTTGTTGTTTTTTTTTTTTGTCAACTCCATAACAGTGCAGCAAACTACAACCAAACCCACATCGTTCAACTCAGATTCTGCTCCAATTAATTCAAATGAGAGTCGGGTACCTGGTTGTCGTCATGGTAGACGGGATGTTTGGTCACACGGCGCTGCCGTTGGCCTCTACCCTAACCTACCCGCCATCAAGAAGCCTTTGACGATGGCGGTGTTTGGCGACACGGCGCTGCCGTTCGCCTCATCCGTTATTTGTTCATAAGGCCGGCCGCTCGTCCGAAGCCACGCCCGCGTCACGGAGCACGTCGCTGCTGTTCGCTCCCCGCCGTTGCCGCCTTCGTCGGATCGAGAGGAGAGCCGCCGCTGTTCGGGACCATTGCCGCCGCTAACGTTGTCGTTTGTCACGTCGCCGGAGTTCGCTGCCCGTTGCTCGCCGTCGCCGTTCGCCTAGTCCGCTGCCGGATCTCGCGCGCGAAAGGGAGGCCGCCTGCTACCCCGCCCGGACGCCGATCGCCGCTGCCTGCTCCGCTGCCGTTCGCATCGCCGGAGGAAGAGCGAGGAGGAGAGGGAGATCGTTGCCGAGGGGAGAGGCCGCCGCCGCCTGCTGCTTGCTTCCGCTGAAGAAGCCGCCCAGCAAGCCTCGCCATTCCGCCGCCGGAGAGGGAGAGGAGGAGAGGAAGAACGCCCGCCGCCACTGCCGTTCGTGGAAGGGAGGAGGAGGCCGCTCGAGGATGTCGGCTGCTGCTGCTGCCCGCGCCTCCGAGGGGTGCCACCGCCGCTGTGGCCGAAGCCCGTCGTCGCTCGAGCCGCGCTACCACTCACCGCCGCTCGTCGCCGCCCTTGCCGCCGAAGTGGGAGGCCGCCGTCCGCCTACGTCCCGAAGTTCGTCGCTCGCCGCTGGAGCCCAGCGCCGTTCCAAATCGTGCCGGAAGGGAGGATAGGGAAGAGCATCGTTTTTTTTTTTTATTTTGGGAAGAAGCCTGCTGCGTTTTACAGATTGGTTTTTGGGGAAGAAGAACCAATTTTGTTCCTGCGTGTTTTTGGGATTTGGGGGAGGAGGAGAATCAATTTCTTCTCTTATTCACTTTGGCCCCAACATTCTCAGCCCTAGGATTTAAGTCCCTAAAGTTTAGATAATCCAACATTTGACCCCCACTTATTCTAGACCTTTGAATTGGAGTCCCCAACTTTTAGAATGCTAAAATTGAACCCCTAGATCTTTGGGAGCCCAAATTTTAGCCCAATATATTTGGTATTTGAGGCTAGGTCCCAAAATATTTAATTTTAAGTCCAAGATTTAGTAATGAACTTAAAATTAATTTCAAACAATATTTAACATGTATTTTTTTTATATACATGTAAATATTTATCTTTTGTAGTGCCCAAAATTTGATTTCATAGAAATTTAATTCTAAGTCCAAAAATTTAAAATGAACTTAAAATTAATTTTTCCAAATTTGACATGTTTTTTTTTTTTGCCTTCATCTTGCAATATTTTTTCATGTCATTAAAAAAATAACGTTGCATTTATCTTGCAAATGTATTTTTTCTTTTTTCTTTCTCTTCAAGGAAATAACCCCTTTTTTTTGCAGTGGCATCATGGGCATCAACTTGAAAATTATTTGGATGATCAACTTGAAGTCGTTCCCATGTTGGTAGACTGTGGGAAGCATCACCAAGAAACAACTGTCAACAAGGTTTTATTGTAGGGGATGTGCTTGAATTCCTTTGTTGCTTTAATTTCTTCCATGGATGTATTGCAATGCTACGATGTAATTGTAATCAAAACTTTGATGTAATGAAGACTACTTTTGTTTTCGCCTTCACTTCCCGTCTTAATTTTCTCTTCGTTCTTGGATGTCTTGCGTAGCACACGTGTTGACGAAGAAAACACCTTTCGAAAACTTTGCGGGATATTTTTTTTTTTGCCCTCTTTTTTAATACTCTTGCAGTCTGAGAGTAACATGCAGCTTAAGCTCGTGTGTCAAGGAGCATTTTCCTTGAATTTATTTTTTTCAAGACTTTGCAACGAACATGTCAACCACCTTTTGTGTTGATGGTTTGTCGCATGAACTTTAGGCCATTGCCCCCCAGTCAGCTCCCGTTGGACAATTGGACTATGTTGAAGATGCGTTTAGTCTCCAAAATTATGTCTTCGGCGTGCTACCTTGAAATTTTGTGTCAAGGGCCTCAATTTGATGAAGATCCACGTGATATGCACTTGACGCATACTGTGCAGACTTCGGGATGGATTATTGGTATTCTTGAAGGTAATTTGGTCATCCAAAAATACATTTCCTTGCTTCAACAGGAGCTTTTGGGCTTGATCCGGTTGAAGATGTGAAAATTTGAAGAACTTCGAAAGAGACTTTGAGCTTGATCCTCTTGAAGCTTTAGAAACTTGAAGGTTTGAAGGACTTTGGACTTGATCCTCATAAAAGCTTGAAGAACTTCGGGAGGGACTTTGACACTTGTTTTTTCTGAAGAATTTTTTCCTTGAGTGATGGACAAAATTTAATTAACCCACATACTCAAATTTTGTCAAGTAATGGGTGGATATAATTAATCCAACTACTTCATTTTCCACTAAGTAATTGATCAACTTAATTAATCCAATTACTCAAAATTTTTTTAAAGTAATGGATCAACTTTATTGACCAATTACTTGAATTCTTTTTCAAGTAAAGGATTAAATTTAATTAACCCAATTACTTATTCTTTTTTTTTTGCCATGACTGAACTTAGAATTTTGATATCCACGTTGCCTACGTACCCTGTGAAGGGATCAAGCCATCACGTAGTTCAAAACAAATTGATTTTGTTTATTTTGAGCCGTACACAGTTTATACTCTTGCGGGCCAGGAGTATTACATTTTTTTTTTTGCATTTTTTTTTGTGACGTGCAGTTTAGGCTCGTGCGTCAAGGAGCATTTTCCTTGTCCATTCTTCAAGCGTAGAACTTCTTCAAGAACCGGCCATTTATCGGTCCGATGCTCACTCCATCGTTACCAATCATCATGTAGGCTCCGTTTGTGAAGACTTCCGTGATGACGTATGGTCCATCCCATTTGGAGGTGAACTTGTTCCCACTGCGGTAGTTGATGGCAATGGGTCTCCGGATGGCGAGGACGAGATCTCCAACTTGGAACGAGCGTGCCTTGACTTTCTTGTTGTAGAACTTCGAGAGGCGGGCTTAGTAGCATTCCAACCTTTGTTGTGCTTCGAGCCTTCTTTCATCAAGGGCTTCCAATTGTTCCAAACGCAGTCGGGCGTTGTCCTCTTCAGTGAGTCCTTCTTGGATGGCGACTCTTAACGACGGGATTTGCGTTTCCAGCGGCAACACGGCTTCCACTCCATAGACCAACGAGTATGGCGTTGCCTTGGTGGGTGTGCGGAAAGGTTGTGCGATATGCCCACAGAGCTTCGTTGATTCTCTCATGCCAATCCCATTTTGACTTGGAGACAACTTTCTTCAATAAACCGCATAAGGATTTGTTGAACGCCTCCGCTAATCCATTTGCCGGCGGATAATACGCAGAGCTCTTCATTTGAATGAATTCGAACTTCTCACACAACTTGGTGATTGTACTGTTGACAAATGATCGTCCGTTGTTTGTCATGATGTAACGCGGGACGCCATGACGGTAGATGATGTTGATTCATATGAAACTTGCATCATGTTCCCCTTTGACTTCTCTAATGGGTGCAGCTTCAGTGCACTTGGAGAAGTAGTCGGTTGCGGCAAGGATGTAGACATGCCTCCGGAAGACTTTGGCATTGGTCCGACAATGTCCATTCCCATGCGTCAAACGGTCATGATGCCACAGTTGGATGCAACGCCTCAGGAGGTTGGTGAATGGCCTCACTTTGATGAAGATCCGCGCAAGACACGTTTGACATGGACCATGATCTTTCGACATCTTTGGAGGTGATTTAACTCTTCAAGAATGCATTTCCTTACTTCAATAGGGGCTTTTGTGCTTAATCCTGTTGAAGGCATGAACTTTTGAAGAATTTCGAGAGGGGCTATTTGTGCTTGATCCTCTTGAAGGGCTTGACGACTTTGAAGATTTGACAGACTACAGGAGGGGCTTCGAGCTTGATCCTCGTGAAGGCTTGGAGACTTGAGAAATTTTCTATTTCGAGATGGGCTTTTGAGCTTGATTATCTTGAAGAATTTGAAGACTTGTTTTTGAAGGCTTCATGAGGGGCTTTTGAGCTTGATCCTCTTGAAGGAATGAACTTGAACATTTTTAAGACATCATGAGGGGCTTTTGAGCTTGATCCTCTTGAAGGGATGAACTTTTGAAGATTTGAAAGACTTCGAGACGATGGACGACTATCTTGGGGTCCAGCTCGGGCATTTCTTTGTAAGGCCATGCGAAGACGTCTTTGAACTCTTGGAGGAGCGTCACGTATTTCTCCGCTTCAGTAGGGTGCTGATAACGTTAGGCGGGGTTCTTTCTCATCGCCTAAGTTTACTACACGCAGTTCATCCACAGTGACCTTGATTTCTTCTTCAAGTTGCATTGTTGCTGCGTTAGCATCTATCTCTTTTGACTCGTCATGTCCAACAGTGATATGATTGATGGATCAACTCCGTCAACTTGGTCATCTTCGTCATGCTTTGTGAAGATGATGGTCCGCTTCTTGAGCTTCAGCCATTCGTCGGATGAGACAGTCCACTCAACTTGTCATTTCATGCGGGAAGGCGCAATACTTCTCACATCGTTGTCGTAGTTTGGGTCGTCCAATATTCCTTGCTTCACTGGAGACCATTCTTTGCTAGCCGATGCTTTGTTTTGCAATTGGCGTTTTGTAGAACCTAGCCTTTTGAAGATGGAATTCGCAGAGTCTTCTTTGGCAACAGCCCCGAGCCTATCGAAAACAGTTAGCTTTACTTCTTCATTTGCTCCAAGCCGGCGGAAGACGGATTCTTTGCATTCGGTCGTCTCCGTTGACCCAAGTCTATCGTGGACACTCCGTTTTGGCTCCCCTTTTAACGCACTACCGATGCGATCAAATGCTGACTTTTGTGCAGGTTGGTCCTTTGGGGTGCCATCTCCTTGATTGGCTTCTTCGGTGATGTAATTGGCCGTAGCTCGTTTTACGATGATACGAACCGGTGCCTTCACTGTTTGTTCAGCTTTGACGAAAATGGGCGCCTTCGATGTTTGGGGCACCGTGTCGAATTCCGCAACATAACCGAGTCCACTCTGGTCACCTTTTCTCTGATTGTTGTCTGGGAGCTTTCCCAACGGCGATGGCTCATTTGGGTTGAAGCCAGACTTGGTGAGCAACTTGAATGCCTTCGGACCGAATTCTTTGTCATTCTTCAGTCGACATGCCTCACTGCCTTTGAATTGAATCTTCAACACTTTCTGCGATGTGCCGGGATCAATGGGCGTTAGCGGGAGTGTAAGCCCTTCGAATGCTTCTTCTATGATGGATTTTCCTTTGTCTTCATGGATTGGTTGACTCTCTTTACGTTCTTCCTCTTCCGATGAAGATGCCTTGGCTTTGGATGCATCGAAGTAGTACTTAGCGTCTCCGTAATAGGACTTCGCCACCGCAAATGGTTTGTCATCAGCGGTAACCCTTTTGACGACGCCGTTGTGCACATACTTGAAGCACTGGTGCCATGTTGAAGGAACAACGCCGTTTTCATGGATCCATGTCCGGCCAAGAAGCATGTTGTATGATGTCCTTGCGTCGATGACGTGGAAGTACGTGCTTGCAGCCATGTCATCAATTTGCAGCCGGACTCGGATTGCACCAAGGGATTTTTGCCCCCCTTGGTTGAAGCCTTGTATCAACATTTTGCTATTGGATAGTTCTTCCTCCGAGATGCCCAATTCCTTCAGGGTGTGAAGTGGCATGATGTTGACGGCAGAACCTCCATCTATCAGGATGCGGTTTACTCGCTTGTTGTCTACGTATCCAACGACGAACAATGGTCGGTTATGAGCCTTTGAATTTTCCAGCGCCATCGGCATGTCGTCGTCATTGAACGTGATGGAAAGCATGCATTCGTTGAGATGTGAATGATCCACAACTTGTTTGGTGTGGTCTTGCTTCGACGTGCTCCCAACTTCGAAGACGGTGTTACAAGTTGTAGACTTGTCGGGAACTTTAATTTCGATTGAGCTAACTTGGATGGAAATAGTGTTGGCCGTCTCTGCTTCGTCTGCCAAGGTGATTTTGCCTTGTTTGACGAGATCCATGACTTTGTCTTTGAAAACGAAACAGTCTTGGATCGCGTGGCTCACTAGACGGTGGTACTTGCAGTATAGTGGGTCGTTGGTCATCCCCGCTTGCTCGGGACGTTTCATCCTTGGTAGCTCGATGAGGTTTTCTTTCATCAAGTCATCGAAGATGCCCGGTAAGTCGGAGTCAAGGAATGGGTACGTCTTAGCCCGTCTATCTTCCAACGACGACCTTTGACGTTGAGCTTGTGGTGGCTTTGGCTTGTCGCTTGTCACCGGCTCCTTCCCACGTACCTTCACGAAACTGGCGTTTGTTGCAATCGCATCCTTTGTTGGCGGCTTTGACGGTGGTTCACCTCCCTTCTCCCATTCGACTCGATTGTTTGCACGAGTTTGTTGAACGGGCGGACCATATGCTCCACTTGACGCCAAACTTAGCTCCATGTCGTGAGCACGGGTTGCAAGCTCCTCGAATGTTCGGGGACGAATGCCTTGTAAGATGTACCGTAGACCCCATTGCATGCCTTGGATGCACATTTCAATCGCTGACGTTTCAGACAAGCGATCCTTGCAGTTGAGGCTTAGGCTCCTCCAGCGGTTGATGTAGTCGATCACCGGCTCGCCCTTTGATTGTTGCGTGTTCGTCAATTCTATCATGCTGACGATACGTCGTGTGCTGTAAAAACGGTTCAGAAACTCTTGCTCAAGTTGATCCCAACTGTCGATGCTGCCGTGTTCCAAGTCGGTATACCATTCGAACGCATTCCCCTTTAGTGAACGAATGAACTGTTTGACGAGGTGATCTCCAAACGTACCCGCTTCGTTGCATGTCTCTACGAAATGGGCGATATGTTGCTTGGGATTCCCTTTGCCGTCGAACTGTTGGAACTTGGGCGGTTGATAGCCTGCTGGCATCCTTAATGAGTCGATGCGGGCGCTGTATGGTTTGAGATATGTCAAGGAGGATTTTGATCCTGCCGAGACCTCTTCCTTCAGCGTTCCCGTGATGAACTCTTTCAGTTGATCAGCCGAGATGAAGCCGTCAGGAGTGACTTGAACGTCAGCGGTTGCTTTTCCTTTTGCTGAAGCGCCTTGCCGGGAAGTCTCTCCATCGTCGCGGATCTCCACGGGTTTGTTCACCGCTTGGCCGCCGTTAGAGCCATCCAGTTTGTTCATCATTTGCTCCATACGTGCATCTTGCAACTCGTATCTCTTCGCAAGCATTTCAACGATCTTTGTCAGGTTGGCCATTTGCTCTTCAAGAGTGCTGGCTTGGGTTGTCATTGCAGCAGCATGACGCAGGGCGGATGTCTCTTCTTGATCTCCCCGCGGGCTTGACAACGGCGTGGAAGATCCCGATCTATGGTCGTTTCCTTCTTCCAGCAGCGGCATATCCGCATCAACTTCTTTTCCGCGCGCAGCATCGGCGGCCTCCATTGCTTTCTTCATGTTCCTTGTGGTGACATTGGGCATAGCGGCACCGGATGTTGAAGAGTTGCTCTTGGAGGTGTTCCTTGAAGCCATTGGATTTTGTTGACGACGTCTGGAGGAGATGAAAGGCAGAAGTGTCCCACTGGGCGTGCCAAAATCTGTAAGTGCAAAAATGCGTAGACAAGAAACTACAAAACACTTTTATTAATTTCACAATAATGTCTACAATTACAGAGAATTTCAATGAATTTAAAAGAAATATGTGAAGATCAAACGATATGAGTGTTCGACTTCTGTTACTCCTTTGATTCCTCCAACCTTGAAGACGTCGAGATGCTTTTGTGCTTCTTCTTCGGCTTCTTGGAATTTCTGCAGCGTTTTGTTGCTGTAGATCTCAAGTGTATGAGTCTTGAGAGTGTGTGTCTGGAAGTGAAGTAGTGGTGTCGTAGTAGTAGTCCCCCAATATGTGCCAGGGTGCCTCTATTTATAGAGGGAAAAACCCTAGGGTTTGTGGATGATGGACCCATCGGTGGGCTGGTCCAATCCACATTTTTATCGGGTCACGTGGGCCTTTCATCTGGGCTTGTTCACATTGACTGATTAATTTTCTTGGGTTGGCCTGCTTCTAGCATCCATTAGGCCATGGGGCTTGTGAGTCTTTCATTTGGACTTGTTCACATTAGCCCAACATAATTAAATCCATTTGGCTTGATGGATCCAAATGGCCCAATAAATATTAATAATTATTTCAAGCATTTAATTTATTTAAAATGCCTAAAAATAATTAAATTAATATTTAAATTTGCACGTGTCGCATTTTTAGTGGCGAATAAATTTCACGTGTTTACATATACTTTCCGCGTATTGCGCGGGCGGGTGTGCTAGTTGTAATTCTAAAAATACTGTATTACCATATTAAAAAAAAATCGAATTTTGAACATATCTAAGGGGGGTGTATAATAAAATCCATAAAAAATCAACCTAGATTTAAAATCAATGGACTGTTGAATACCTCAAAATTTTTAAAGACTTTTTAAAATTCGTATTGAATACATCTAGATTTTTAAAGACTTTTTAAAATATGTATTGAATACACCTAGATTTTTAAAGATTTTCTAAAATCTAAATTGAATACACCTTTTAAAAGTCCAAAAAAATCCTACAGAGTCTGGATTGAATACACCCCTAAGAGTTACGAATTTTCATTTGTATGATGAGAGTTCTAAAACCACGGTATAAAAGGGGAAACACGATCCAATAGTAAAAAAATAAAAATAAAAATTATGACCTGTTTGGTAAAATAACTAAATGGAATTAGCTTATTTTAGGTATTTTGAATTGAATTAGCTTATTTAAAAAGACAAAATAACTTAAAACAATGTTCAATCAGTTCTTTCTGAAACCGCTGTAAATAGCAGTATTTTGGATTTTAGCTTATTCTAATTAAAAAGTTAGTCTCGAAATTATCAAACAATTAATTTAACTAATTTATTACGCAAATTACTCACATAATCAGTTAACAGTTAACAACTAACAGCTAATTCCCAAACATGGCGTATATAAAATGGCAACCAAATCCAACCGTATTAATTACTACGTTTCACCCAAAAACAGTATTAATTACTTGCATACTATATCCTCCCCTCCACTCTTCGTTTTCCTCCAACTGCTTCGTTGACAAAATAAACCCCTTTTAAGTATGAAATCTTAAAAAGGAAAAAGTCAGATTGAATAAAAATCCCGCAGTATATAATGTAAAATGGGATCGATATTTGATTTCTGATGAAGAGATGTCCGAAGTTGATGTCGCATACAGGTAAAACTATTTTCCAATTCCAGTGTTTCTTCATGTGATTGTTTTGATCCGATTTTTGTTTTTATTTTTTATTTGTTGTTTTATTGGTTATTAGGTTTTGTATAGTTTCTAGGTTTGTTGGGTTTTGCGGATGATTTTCTGATTCCTGTCTTGTTATTAATACGTTATTCATTTTAATTCAAGATTTCAATTTTGTGAGGAAAAAGCCCCTGTGGAATGATGAGTTTAGGGTTTGGTTCAATTTCATTGTTTAATCTTCACCCACAATTGAAATATTAATATTTGGTCATTTGCGGGTTGCATAACTGATTATATTCATTATAAGGAATTATTATTATTATTTTTTAAATTTACACATTATTTATTCATGAAGAAAACATTTATTTACAAATAGAAAATCTATATTTTGTTTCCTGAACAGTCTAGAGAAACTTTTGTGGTCATTCTATTGTTTGCTATTTCACTTTTATGCAACTTTAGAATCATATATATATTAGAAGATGGCTGGTATAGATCTGTATGGATGCACTTGAAGGATGAACACAGTGAAATAGTTTTAGTTCTACCGTTCTACGTATGTTGCATGGAGCCACTTGTGCATATGTGTTTTTGATTAAAGTTATTCATTAATAATATAAGATGTCAAGATCAGCCTGCTGGATGTCTCGTGATTATTGCGAAAATGAATAAAAGAAAAAGGAAGAACGACAACAAAGGAATTTTGAATATTAGTACTTTTCTTTAACGATGCATGTTGATATTGTTTGTTGGATTGGAATTAGCGCCATTGTATTGTATAAGTACACAATAATTATGTATAATGATTCGTTATCCTATGTTTGACGTTTATGAAAAAGTAAGTTGTACTATTCTAAAACTTTCTCTTAACTAATAAATACCTTTATTAATGAATGCAGTTGTGGTTCTTGTGGATATGTTCTCAACTTAACATCATCCAATCGTGTAGCTTCCAATATTGGTTCCAAATATAGAAAATATATTAATAAGGGGCTAATTCCCTTCATTTCTATTGATCCCAGTAGATTTACTCAAGTTGATCAAGCAAGGTGCCTACCTATATCATTCAGACGTTATCATTCAAAATCTAAACTTCTTTGTCGCAATTGTGGAGCTCTCATTGGTTATGGTTATGGAGGCTCAACTACTCTTTGTGGGTTAGATGCTCCGACATCATCTGAATCTTCTTATAAGAAGATTGTGGTAAAAGTTGAAGCTTTACAACCTCGTGAAGACTCTGTGTGAATTGATATGGAGAATATCCATTTTTCTACATCTATTTTACAACTTTCTGAAGATTGTCTTTACATTATTTTTGGAAAGCTTAGCTCTAGTTCTGATCGTGATTCATTTGGATTGACATGTCGTCGTTGGTTTAATATTCAAAATTTAAGTCGTCGTTCATTACATTTTGAGTGCTCTTTGACCCACCTAGACCGAGCTTCACTCTCTCGCCCTTCAATGGACATAAATGCATCCCATTTGAGTCGGTTGCTTCGTCGATTCTCACAGTTGGAGTTCTTGAACTTATCAGGCTGTACTAATTTTCCAGATTCAGGTTTATCCGTGTTTCTTAATTCTGGTTTGAAGTTGCAAAGATTGTGTCTGGATTGTTGTTTTGGCATTTCTGACACTGGACTTTCTTACGTTGCCCGTGGTTGCCCTTCTCTGAAAATGGTCAGTCTCTACATGTGCAACATCACTGATTTGGGATTAAAAACTTTATCGGAATCTTGCCTTTCCCTGCAAGACTTGAATATATCGTATTGTTCGCGTATAACTGACAAGGGAATAAGATATCTTTCTAGAAATTGTCGTGAACTTCGAGCTGTCAACATATCTCGTTGCAGAGGTATCAATGGAATTGGGTTTCAAGAATGTTCAGGGACTTTTACATGTCTAGAAGCAGCTTCCTGCAGGCTTGAACCGGAAGGCATATCAGCCATTATGAGTGGTGGCGGACTTGAGTACTTAAATATTTCATCCCTGCATTGGTCAATTCGAGGGAATGGTATTGCATCAATCGATGGAGCGCTCATGTCTAAATTGAAAGTGATTAATTTCCGTTTGTGCAGATCATTTGGTGATGATGAAATTATGCATATTGCCGTGGGTTGTCCGTTGCTTCAAGAATGGAATTTAGCTCTGTGTCATCAGATTAGACTATCAGGTTGGATGTCAATAGGCATCAATTGTTGCAATTTGGAAATACTGCATGTGAATAGATGCCAAAATATTTGTGAGCAAGGCTTACAAGCTCTAAGAGATGGCTGCAAAAGGCTCCGGAGACTGCATTTGGGTGGATGTGCTAAAATCAGTGAGGTGTCTGTTGAAATGTTTAAATATGTTAGGAGTAATGTGCATATTACAGATGAAGAAATCATATATATTGAACCTTCATGTTCTAGCTGAACACATACATTCATCTTGATGGTTCAATATTGTCATATTAGCCTAAGTTATGATTTTTGTACTTTTTGCACATGTTATACTATTTGGCATTACCAAGAAATTTATACTACAATTCTTCTATATTTGCTTTTTGAACAACTAAACCCAACATTACCACCACTATGTACAGAAAATTTGTTCATGCCTTCAATCTTGTCAGACATTTCTTAGTTTATCTCGCATCTGCAGTTTTCTGGTTTCTCAAGGGCAACTAGAGTACCAGACGTAAGTACACTTTGTTTAAAATAAAAATGAACCACATAAAATAGCAAAGAATGAAGGTATTTAGACCTTCCCGATGACTGCATCAATAAGATTACACAAAAATAGCACACATTCACCCATTTATTCCAGAAGATGCATTGAATCTGGAAGTTACAGAACACATTTAATCAATAGTGACAGGAAAACCACTTTCTATAGCCTATATGACATGACACGGGGGGGCAGCCAACATAACAGTCCGGATCACAAATCTCTTACAGGTGGAAATGCCCACCCATAGTACAACAGCATATCCTTGTATTCAATGATGCAACTTTAAAGGCAGGATCAACCCATCATCACTTTCACCAGTCAGATTAGAGGGGAGGAAATTGTATAGAGTTTTGAATCCAGTGTATTACTTTGCTTCACTGCCCCATACGGAATCCCAGGCACCACTAGGAGCTGCTGGCTTGGGTCCTTCGATGAGGTTTCGTTGATATCCTTGGGCATTGTGGGGTTCAGGAAGACCAGGCATGCCAGGAGGATGAACTTTCTTGGGCTTCGTTTTGATTCCCAATATTCTAAAAACAAATCGAGCAACCTCGCCATATAGCATCCCGGACCGATCAAATAGCTGCAAAAGAAGCATTGTCCTCAATGAAAACAAAGGTAATGATTGGTTTTCAATATAATGAACAGGAATGAGTGACAATGGATGATGTAATGCAAGAGCAAGTGGATACCTGAAGAAGGGCACTCATAAACATGTGGAATGCTTGTGTATTCTGATCAATCAACATTGCAAAACGACCGAAGAAAGTTACAACACCTTGCATCTGCCATTGTGAATGAGCAAGGATATCAATCATAAGTAGAGATTTAGAGGTGCTGAAAAGGTAACCAAATAATTATTCATGCTAGAATATGGAAGGAAGGGAAAAAAAAAAAAAATGTCATCTACAGTTGCACCAAGGGGATATAGTTTTCCCAGTCATCCTACCTCTCTGCATTGGCATTTAAAGCCTTTTCTTTTCTTTTCTAGTCTTGCAGGAGAGGGTGAGAGGAGGGATGATCACGAGTGTATATTGATTTAAAATTACAAATCCTCATTGTTATTTAAAATCATTCTTGAGATGGTGTGAATGTATTCTCCCGTGTTCATAAGTTTTTCCACAACAAATGTGACAAAATATAGAACTATGTCTTACATAATAGATCATTTAAAAAATAAACTTATAGTTGCCCTTGAGAAAGCCATGGAATAGCTGAATAACAATAAAAAAGATAAGTTGAGAAAAGTGACAAGGTCAAATATGGGCTTACCACACGCATTAGTGAAATCCAAAAACCTGGTGGAGAAGCAGGAGCTCCAAAGGGATTGTTGGGATCCTGCTCACCCATTGGGCCCCCCATGCCCATCCCGTAACCACCCCCCATTGCACCTCCATAACCTCCATTATACATTCCCCCACCATACATGCCACCTCCATAAAGTCCACCATAGCCTCCTCTGTACATGCTATTTCCATACATACCACTGTTGTATGAACTTCCGTACCCCCCATATGTAGAACCATACATCCCACCCCCATATCCAGAATTATAGTTCATACCTGAATTATATCCTGGAAAGGAAGAAAGAAGACTTAGGAAGGCTTTGCTGAAATTAGATATTACAAAGGTTTTAATTTGTTAGAACATGATATCAACATGTACATGGATGTACGCATCATATCAAATCCGTATACAACATTAGATTATAGCACTTCATACTTTACATTGCACCTAGGTTTATGGTAAACACAATGCAGTTAAAACATCAAAATATGTACCTTTTCCACAATCAATACCAGAAAATATATCGGAAATAATCATTAGACATATCAACTGACATCTTAATTGTGTCTAGACAAAACCATCATTAACAAACATTTATTCTCTATAAGATGCTTCTCTAAACAATAAGTTCAAAGAATCCCGTCAGAAACTAAATATGACAATTTAGTTCCCAAAAAAACGGTGAGACACTGACTTGTTTGGTAATTTCTTCACGTCATAATACATTGTAAATACAGCTAAGATAGTGACAGGGACCAGCCAATTTTACTAAAAACATCACCACCATGTTCCATTAACAAGAACAATTATGTTGATTAAATTTCATAATAGCCTCGGGATTGGTTCTGATTCCTTACAGAATTTGTTTGTGTAGTTCATTAGGATGAGTAGTACATCATCTGCAGTTTTAGATAAATGCCAAGGCTATCGTTGTTCAGACTTCAGTACCCTCACCCTCATTTTGAATTAAAAAGGCAAAAACTGTCAACAAGGTTTCTTTGCTTAAAAACAACAACATTGTAAATGCACCATTGTCTCACCTATCTGAGATGGTGGCATTGGAGCCAACAAGAATACCATAGCACAATGGTAAATTATAAATTTTCCCTTTAAATTTTTTAAATCATGATAAGAAATCCCTGGCAGAGCCCCCCACACACAACTTTTGTTTTGCATATTGCATAAATATAGTTAATACCTCCATATGTGCTGTTGCCATACGTCTGTTGTTCCCAAGGTCTTGATGGTACTGGTCTCCCCAGCGTGTTTGTTGTATTAACAGCTGCACTCCTATCAGCAGTAGAAACAAGCTCACCAGGTTGAGCAGTTCCAGAAGCCTCCACTACATCACTTGTATTGCCAGCGGAAGGCGGTCTAAAAGGTGCAGGCCCTGAAGAAGCGGAACCAGCCTTTTCCCATGGTTTTGGCGGACTACCCCCTGCACAGCAATCCAGGAAACATCACATATGAGCCAACATAAAAAATAACACTTGTTGTGCGCGATTACACTCCACTTGCCATACTTTGGGTATCAAATTATTGCAAGGTGGATATGAGAAATAGAGGCAAACGTATTCTGAAATGATTTCATCATCCAACAAAACAAGACTTCTTGAAAAAATAAACTACTCAAAATAACCAGGCAAATCGTTAACCTAAAATTAAAATTAAAAAAAAAAAGAAAAAAAAAAAAAGAATATATGTATGTGTATTATATCGGTACGGCAAATATTTCTAGCAACTCCTAAGTCAAAACCATCTAAGCTTCAAGCAAACAACGAAAAACACCTAATCCAACCAAGTATCAGCCAATCAATCAACAAAATTCAGAAACCCATGGCTAGAAAACTCATACGATTCCGAAAAAAGTGAAATCAAAGAAACCAATTAGATCGGAAGAAATAGGCGCAAACCTGATGGCTGACCGCCGTTCTCCATAGATTAGAGAAGGCTACAGAAGAGGGGAGAGAGATGATATGAGATGAGACGAAAAATCGATGAATATGAGACGAACACCGGCGAAAGCTTATCTGAAATTTTCGGTAAATTCATTATTTATTTTTGTTGTGTAAAGAATATGGGAAACCCGAGCGAAATGTGGAGAGTGAAATGACGATTTTAGCCTTTGAGAATTAACGTGCCTCATGACGTGATAATGGGCCCCATGGTCTACCCTCGTTTACCAGGCGGCCTGCCGGCCCGCCCACTTTGACTATAGCCCTTTTTACTTCTAATTATGCACACTACCAAACTGGCAAACTCTAATACAAGTATCTGTCAAATTACTCATAAACTAGTACACCCACCCGCGCGATGCGCGTGGATGTAAAATAAATTCGATTGAATCAATATTGTTATTAACTCCTACAATAAATTTTTAATTTATATCTCTATAGTATATATAAAAGTGTTATAATCTTGATATTTATTTCTATAGACAAAACGTTATTAATGGATTTGCCGTCAAAACGACTATTAATTCTACAAAAAAAATAAAATCGGACGTTCATATTACACAAAAAAATTTAGTAAAAATTTATGTATTATTTGAATCCTATAAAACATAAAATGAAATTTGCATCAATGGTCATATAAGTAAATAAATTATACGGTTAAATAATATAAAAAAATGTTTGATGTCATAAATTCGTAGTGTATGTAATAAATTTGCAGTGTTTGATGTAAGAAAATAAATTTCCAGTGTTGGTCCTATAAGTAATGAAAACAATTGAAGTGTATGTCATAAATCCATAATAATAATATGAGTAGAGTAAATATAAATTTGCAGTGTTGGTCCTGTCGGTAGTACACTGTAGAATTTCATTGCTAAATTTGTATATAATTTAATTCAACTTATTAAGTTGTATAATTAATAAAATTAACTGATGCGTAATTAGGCAAAACGAATGTATCAAAATAAATGTGAAAAACATATTCTCTGTAAGAAGAGTATTCGAAGTAAAAAACATCATTCAAAACATATTAAGAAGAATATCAACGCAAATGTATTTAAATTTTCTGAAGAATTTCTCTGTATACAACATTCAATGTGAATTTATTTTCATTAGAATCCTGTTTCTTCGGCAATAAAAATTTCAAACCGGAACGCCTTACGACACGCGACGCAGCAACATATAACTGTCCATGAGTGAAAACCGGATCTTTTAAGAAAACACCAACGTGTTGTAAAGACTGTCCCTGGCTCTTGTTTATGGTCATGGCATAAGAAACAATTATTGGAAACTGACGTCTTACAAATCTAAACGGTATCCTATGATCCGAAGAGGTCAAGCTCATTCTAGGAATAAGAACTCTATCTCCACTTCTATCGCCATTCAAAACTTCACCCTCGAGTACATTCTTTCCCATTCTCGTTAGAACCAACCTTGTTCCGTTGCACAATCCATTAGTAGAATCAATGTTTCGAAGCAACATAACAGGAGTTCCTATTTTGAGGGTCAGTGAATGTGCAGGCAAACCGGAGCAATCAATGGAATTCAGGAATTCTTGAGTGTGTATTTCTGAGAACATTGAACAAATACCATCGGAAGGAGATGCAAAGTCTGCACTAAAATATGTCATGCTTTCTTCTTTGTTCAGCGACATCATGTAAGCATTAATAACATCGACAGCCTTCAATGTGGGAGCAAGTATGGCACGTTCTTTCAAATAAGATGAGTTAGACATCAAATCTTCAAATGAAGGATATATAGCAGAGACTATTGCACTTACAGGATCACCTTCGTAATCAATGATTAGGTCAGAAGGAATCTCAACCTTAGACACACCATCGTTGTCTTTATTGAGAAGACCATCTCCAATAGAACACAACCATCTCGAGAATTTGTCCACTTCTGATCTATCATCCATTGTAACCAAAGATTGAAGCCTCATATTCTTGGTGAGCTTTAGGACAGTGCACAAACTCCACAATCTTGAAGAATTCAAACTTGCATTTACAATTTGTTCCCTTGTGCCTTTTGGAACTACAGGAAGAATCTGCCTAAAGTCACCACCAAAAACAATGGTTTTTCCACCAAACGGTAGATCTGCAGTGTTAGCAGCTATAGGCCTCATGATATCCCTTACTGTCCTGTCTAGTGCTTCGAAGCAATGTCTATGCGTCATCGGAGCTTCATCCCAAATAATCAATTTTGTTTTTTGAATCAGAGAAGCAAGGGGCGATCTCGGAGAAATACCACAGATTGAATCTTCGGTCACCTCAATTGGTATTTTAAACCGAGAGTGAGCTGTTCTTCCGCCTGGCAGCAATAAAGCTGCAATACCACTCGATGCAACACAGAGAACGATTTCACCTTTTGATCTTAATGCTGCGGACAGACCATTCCAGACAAAAGTTTTGCCCGTTCCTCCATACCCATAGAGGAAAAAAACACCGCCATTTCCTGAATTGCAAGAATTCAAAACAGTATCATGTACTTGCAGCTGCTCGGCTGTGCATTTTTCTAAAAAATCTGTATATATTTCATTCTGTGCTGCACGATTATAAGAGAGTTCATCAATAATAAGGATATTATCATCAGAATTGAATTCTACTGCAGTAGGGAAAGGAATATCAGGAAAATCCCTTAAGCTCATCCCAGAACGTTGTAGAGATTTCTCGATTTCAATTAATATAACGTTCTGTACGGCAGAGTCTCCTTTGACAGAAGCTGCAAAAGAATAAATTCAAATAAGCATATTTCAAATTGAGAAAAAGTAATCATGACTACAATACATAATATTATATAAGATGATATTATAGATGAATGAAAGGAGATTTGAAGAACTCACGATTTCTATATAAAATGTCATCAGACATGTAGTGCCAAGATTTTGTCCAAATATCTCCAGGAGATGTTACGGAACACGACAGCAATATAGAGACAAACAGATTTCTCAGAGTGACTGGCGAGGCCCAATGACTTGCCTCCTTAATTGCGTCAATGTACTCACCATCATCTTCCAGCAGCCCTAACGAATAGCATGCTTCTTTAAATGTTGTGTACTGTACTCCATCAATAGTCCTCAAATCGTGAAAATTTCTTGGACCCTTTACAACATTCAACAGACACCTCATATAATACAATTCTCCCGACCGAGGATGAATGTAGTTCATCCTTCCCACTGAGAAACCTCTTTGTCTAGGAACCCATTCCCTTAACTGTTCTTTCCACACAAATTTAGATGGAAACTCATTATAAGTCAGTGATCGAGCTTCTTCGTATTTTGAATTTGCTTTGAACCAAGACAAAAATTGGGATTCCTTCATTCTTGCTTGATCAACAACTGTTGAGATAGATGCATCTTCAGAAAATATAACAGGCTGTTGACCGGGTAGATGAAAACCAAGACGTTCAACAGATGGATTGCGAAAGTGAATATCATACATGAACAATCTCCATGAAGCCTCGCATGGAGATACATAGCGGAAATCATAATAATTTTGCACTTCATCAGTTGTATCGGTGGACATATCCTTTCCTGAACTTTCATAGAAGACACCGGTGACTCGATCATAGCCTTTATGAACATACTTAAATAAGTACTTGATCGATCGACTTTGGTTACACCATTCCACATTAATATGAGCCCCGTACTTAATCAGAAGATACCTGTTATGAGGAACAACATGGCGGTTATCAAATAAGAAACCATTCTTCTCGATAGAGCTGCCATTATTGCGACGTCTATAAACAGGATACCCGTCATCATCAAGACACGTTGAATCAACAAAACGCTTCGGATAATACTTTGAGCATCGATCATTTACCATGCATGCAGCATTCATCTTAGCCGAACCACATGGTCCGTGGAGCATTAAATTACAGACCGCATCAAAGTACACAGGATCTTTATCTTTGTCTGGTAGTTCAGCTGAAATGATCTCATCAATTTTCTGGGGACTCTGGACATTATGTCCACCACAGACGAATAGTAATATATGAGCGTGAGGTAATCCTCTCTTCTGGAACTCAATTGTATATACAACTGCAATAAAAATAAACAAATAGATAAATAAATTAGAAGACACAATAAATAAATTAGCAGACACCGATATTTACTATACTATAATAAACATCAAAATATGCGAACCTTAATTCTTAGTAAGTGTTTGGAGGAAATACAATTTACCTGCTTTAACCTTTCCAAATAATTGTTGACGCCTGAAATCTTGAATCATGAGGTCCAATTTCATCTTGAATACTCGGGAAACTATATCAGCCCTATCCGCCGCTCTCAAACCATACTTGGTAACATATCTAGTTATTTCAGGCCAAGCAGGATTGCATGTGAAGGTGATGAATAAATTGGGATACCCAGCCCACCTACAGATTGCCATAGCATCCTGATAATTTTGAATTAAATACCTAGCACCGCCCGTGAATGATGAAGGAAGAATGATACGCTTTCCACAATGAGTAGCTTCAGATTCTCCCTCTAAAAGAGCATCTTGCAATCCTTTGTACAGATCACATCTCAGCTTTTTCTGATTGTTACGTATATACAAAAGCCTTCCAGTCTCAACCATTGTATATGTATCAACCAAGAATTGTTGAAATAACTTTCGAGATAAAAAAATAAGAGATAGTTCAGATTCCCTGGGATGCAACCTGAAAGATAAATATTCCCTGAGAGTTATATTTTTTCTCTTCATTCCTTCATTCCCATGACGGGGGATCCCATCTCTAAAGCCGTCTTCACCATAAGGAAACAACAATGGATATTGCAATGCAAGATAGGAGGGATGTAGTTCACTTATCCTTTGTAGCGATCCATTGTGACTTTCAATAATTATGTCTCTATCATCCAAGTTTTCATCAAAGTCTCCGACTATAAGTGCCGCAACCTCAGAAACAGACGGAGCATTGTACGTCCTTCCATCATGAGCTCGACTATTTATAAGACGGAGTTTCAAGTTTCTTGTATTCTCAATGTTCAGTCTATCCCTGGCCATCCGATAAGATTTTGCGAGAACATTATGCTCGTCCAGCATTCTTCTGAGGGCAGCAACAATTTCAACGTCAAGATCAACTGTCTTGCCACTGCTTCTGTTTTCAATAAAAAAATATAAATTTTACGTACATAGAATTTAAGAAAAAAAATTTAATATCAAAAGTATTAAACAAATATCTGTAAATAAAGGAATTTTCAGATACTAATAAAAGTATGAAATTTACCCAAACACATTGATTCGATTTTGGTCTTCATTTTCAGTATCAAAAATATATAATTGTCCAAATTGCGGACTCTTTCCCTCTGGAGGAAGCAATGTCCCGATTGAATGATAATTTTGACCACTAATACGGAACACAGGCGGAGAGGAACCATTATTTATGCTGTTGTCGATCTTTCCTCCCATTGAGGTAAAACCAAACATTGAATTATAAGCTCGTATGTTCTGAAGAAAATTGATTCTCTTGGGGCTATCTCCCAAATAAAAATCCCTCAATAATTGAGGAGGTTGTGGCATTCTAGGGATGAGTGTCTTCCCATGGAGACAACATACACTATATTTTGGACATTTACTCGCTCTCTGTTTCCTGATTCGTTCTTCGTACCAAAAATTGGCTTCGCAATGCTCACATACATATGTTGGATCTCCGATATCGTAATATTCTGTGGAATTTAATATTCATTAGAATGAATGTTTAGCTAAAATGTAAAAATTATAAGAGGGATGTTTACCTATGAACATACTGCAAGGCAAGTTTTCTATCTCAAGTGAGGATTCTTGTGCGTTAGACATAGTTGGTAATTCTGCGATATTATAGATTAAATAATATAAACTTAAATTAACAGAAAAAGGATAAAGAATAACATGACGATGAAATCGAACCTTCATCTATAGCCGTTGCACCAATATTTTCTGATACATCTGTATTTATAGGGAATACAAAATCTCTTGATAGCCCTATGAAATCAATTACAATGAAGAAGTAAAACATTAATATTTTCTGGACATGTCAATGTAGGATACTCTGGAATAGCTATATTAACATAGAATTGACAATATTTATGAACGATGGTGATCAAGTTATTAGGGACTTATTTTACGAACTGAAAGATTTAATGAAGAAAAAAATATATTTTATATTTAAATCAATAAGTTTAGTATAATTTTTGGAGAAATTATATTAAATAAAACTATAATTCAAAAGTATATTCAAACCTGAGATTTCGGAGGAACTTTGACATAAGGTGTGATCAACCATTGAGACCCGCGAAGAAGATGGAGAAGAATGTTGAAAATTAACTACATTATATCAAATTACATTTTCAAAATTACGAATCAATAAAATTAACAAAAATTTACATCATTGAAATTTTCTATATTATAAATAAACGAATCATACCATTGGATATGCAACTAAGAGGTATTCTGGTAGGAGGAGATATAAAATTCTGAGATGTAGGGGATAACACTGATAATTTCTTTTGCGTTTCTCCATCCATCCGTCGGACTTTGATTCGAGAATTTTGAGAAATACTTTGAGAAATCGTATTATTTTCCTGTCCATTGTTGATTCTCTTGCCTATCTTCTTCATGTCTCTGTAAATTCAAACGGAATAATCAGAAAGTTGAAAAGACTAAGGATGAAATACTTATCTAGGTGAATATTGATATGGAGAAAATTAGAAGGTCACTACAAAAAATAAATCTCGGTAAAGCATTTACGATTAACAAATTCACTAATACATGATTTACCACTCATAAATTAAATATTCTTGGAAATGATGGTTGAGTAATGAATTCATTTTAACTTTTTTACCAAATGTATGTTCATATTGTTGTCTAAAAAGATAAATAGTTGAATCAACTTTGAACATCATATAAGATAATTAAGCAGTCATAAAGCAAGTAAACATTACTAAAATTAAACTCATGGGATGAATCGAATATGGAATGTGGAATCAGATTAAAAATAATATTATGACTTATATAGAATTCAATAAAAAAAAACAATTTTATTCGATTCATTAATTAGTGGAATATAGTACAATTATATTCATATTTTTTTTATCTATTTGACATTTAATTACTGTACAGCAACTAATTATAAGATTGAAAATTTATGTGAAGACGCAACGACCCTAATTAATCACTTATTAATTTATTTTTGATAAAAGATGTTCAGAGGATTTTTTTATCTAAAACGGATAATGTTAAAATATATAAATTAAATTTTTTTTACAATGTTATAAATGATATTATATACTTAACTTAAAAATAATGATAATATACGTACTGCGGATATATATTATATATACTTAGGTTATACTGTATCTTTGTTGTTGTATATAGATTAATGTAATCAAAAAATTAATAATAAAAATAAACAATTGCAACTAGGGTTGCAAATGAATCAAATAATTTTGATTCGATCCGTGATTCGATTCGAAATTTTGCTATTCGTATTCGAAATTTTGTGATTCGAATTCGAATAAAAGATATTCGATTCGATTCGATATATAAACAAATACAAATACGAAATCTCAATATTCGATTCGGTATTCGTTCGTATTCGATTAAATATTTATTATCTTTAATAAAATAATAATATATAATATTATATTTATAAATATTTGTAAAATTTTTTATTATTTTTATTTGATTCTAGCCATTTAATTACTCATGGCCCATGCTTTCAAAAAAAAATTATCCATGGCCCATAATCCACATTACAAGCCCATTATACATAACCCTACCCAACATAAACCCTATTTAATTTGTGAAAACCCATTTGTTTGACTAGGGCTGGAGATTGCAGCGCCGCTGCCCTCCTCTCACTCTTCTATTTCTTCTTTTGTTTTCTTCCCCTTCATGTACGGAGACATAGTGAGATGGAGAGCAGCGAGCCGGAGTAGCGAGCGCAGCAGCAAGCAGGGTTTTGGTGGAGCCGCAGTCGTGTAGGAGATGCGACGGAGAGAGCAGTAGTCCACGGTGGTGTTGTGTGAGTAGATGGTGGCGTCGGTCGATGGTGGCCCTTTGGTGGTGTTGGTGAGCTGGAGCAGAGGAGCTGTGGTAGTGAGCAGTGGTGGTGGTGACCGGATCTGGGTTAAATAGTTGAGTGAGCGGAATTGAGACATGGGGTGAGAGACAACCGCAGCAGGTGGTCGTGAGATACGAGCAAGAGCAGCGCAACATCCGTTTGGTGGTGAGATGGGACACGGAGGAGGTCTGGGGACCTTGTAGCGTCGGAGATGGTGTTAGACGGTAGAGATGACGATGGCAGCAAATGGAGGATGCTCGAGCAGCCAGAGGTAGTAGCGGCCTGCTGGAGGCGGAGCAGCAGCCAGTGGAACAGACCCGGAGTCGATTTCCTTTTATACATTTCTTGTTTGTTGTTCCCATTGTTTTCAATGTTTGATAGAGAGTGGTTCTTATTTTTTCTGATTGATTCTTGTATATGAATGTGTGGTTGTATGTTAAAATGGGTGTATAAATTTTAGATAGATTTGTTTTTGAAATACTAGCTCCTATTTGATAAGAGCCTATTGAAGTTCTTGATTATTTTTTATTTTGGATTTTTATTTGTTTTAATAGGTTTTAATTGAATTTCGAATCGAATAGTTTCTAATCAAATTCGAATAATTACGAATCGAAGCGAACATAATTGAATCGAATAAAATATATTGTACCAAAATATTCGAATCGAATATTCGAATAGTTGCGAATAATTCGAATATTAATTTCGAATCGAATACGAATATAAATTATTATTCGTTTGATAATCGAATACGAATACGAATATTCGAATATTTTTTCGAATACGAATACGAAATTGTGGTATTCGCTTCGATTCGATTCGTTTGCACCCCTAATTGCAACTATAAATCTATAATAATAATATAATTAAAGTGTGCACAAATTTGCATTGTTGGTCCTATAGGTGTTAACCAATAGAATTTGTTTGCGAAATTTGTATATAGTTTAATTGAACTTATTAAATTGTATAATTAATAAGATTAACTGATGCGTAATCACGCAAAAAATGATATTTGCATCAATGGTCCTAAAAGTAATGAAAATATTATACGCATACCGAATGTGCCAAAATATTTGATGTCAGAAACAATGTTATGTAATAATGCCAACATCCATTCGATAAACAATAATCAATTACAAAATATGAAGTTCATAAATAAAGATAGCAACATTAAAGCAAAATAAAAATAGTAAAAATGAAACTCTCCCATAAACTCTGTTCTTCAATCAATTTTCTCGGTCTTTACTTGAACAGTTGCCTTTGAAGTACCCTTTGAAGAGGAGAAATCGTCAATCAGATTTTTCTTAATATCTACATCATCTTCAAGATCTGTTATAACATGAGAGAAATTGGGGGTTTGCTGGGATGATTGATTGCCCTCGGAATAGTTCGAAGGATTATTTGACATCCCAGACTCATCATCGGCTTGACTGTTTGCATCAACAGGTTGTTGATTCTTCATTTCATTAACGGTTATAGGACGATCAAACCTCCAGGTCTCCCCATCTCCAACTGTAACCCTGAATATGAACCTTTTGTCCATTAACATTTGAAAGATGTATGGAGGGAAATCCACATCCTACAGAATCAAAATATATTGAAAATAAGTAACATTATAGTAAATGAACAAACCAACAAAATACGTATGAATTGAAAGTTAAATTTTATACTTCAGGATACCTCAGTCATTTCCTTGTACAATACAGATGCACTCTTTCCTAAAACACTCTCTGCCTCACTATCCCAAAGGAGTAACGAACACGAACTTGTATCATCTGCTACTAAAATTATTAATTTATACCTCATTCCAGCAGCCTCACGCATTATCTCACAGTTAGAACAATAAAAACGGGCATTCACAACAGTTAACTTCCTTGCACATGTCTTGCATGAATGAAAGAACCAACCGGCAGAATCGTCAACATGCACAACGACAGCATTAAGATAGAATGAACCACCCTATATAACAAAGAAATATTATAAATACTATATTAAAAATTAAGATACATAAGGGACATAAGAAAATGCTGAGATTACCACTCCAGAAGTACATATATCCTTAATAGTAGATACTTTATAGGAATATACTTCATGTCCTTCTGATGAAACGCTAAGGGGAGGCATGCCGGAAAGTGACCTTTCAGGCAGACTTATACAGGCGATCCTACGAATATTATGCATACAGTCAAATATATATGAATTAAAATATTCAAAGAAATACTAAGTACAATAATAATCCGATTATGACAACTAACCTTTCAAGAAAATCTTTAACCTCAGGGATGTCGGGATTCAGAAGAAGCTTGGACACACGAAAAGCATTTTGAATTTGCACTTTTCCTAATGCAATATAATAAATGTATTAAACTTCGTGCATATTAAAATAATACATAATAAACTTTCATTGTTGAGATATTATAAAACAAATACCTTGGAAAGTATTAGCACGACAGAACTGAAGAGTGAATATATTTTTAGAAATGTCATCTTCATTTATGCCCGACAGAAAGATATCAACATAATCATCCCACAGAGTACAATTTATCATGAGTCCCCTGCAATTAAAAGTCAACGAAACAATAAATAAAATATTTAAACTAAATAAAACCGTAAAAGTACAAAAAATACTATCCCCTTGATCAAAATGAAGAATTACTCATCATCTTGTAGAGAAACTTCAAGAAGACGCTTCTCCTTCCCATCCCGGGTGGTTTTCTTTTTCGGACCTTCAATTCTTACAACTCGACCAATGATATCTAATTACGAAAAACAAATAGAAAACTCCTTAATCAAAAACTATAAGTTTATTTTCATAATTTTATTTAGTAATGTGATTGTTTGGTAAAGGAAAAAATCTAAATTATATTATATATCTGGACAATAAATATAAAGAATAGTAATCTTACCAAAAGGAGCTTCATTATGAGGATCCTCCATTGCAAAAATATCTTTGAATGGTTTAAACAAATATGTGCAATCGGGAAAATCAGGATCAGTGGATGGAGTTATAACTGAATTTCCATATAAATTGCCCTTGTAATCATGACCGGTAAGGCGAAATCTATCTTTATTATCAGTAACGAAAAATCGATAAATTGAATAAATAGAACCCTCCACGAAAGTCTTCGCAAACTTTTTTGCCACTGATCTCGAAGCAGTAAAATGAAATCGAGTTCCCTAGGTATAAAGGGAAAATTGTTATTATTTTCAATACATAGAAGTATAATATCATATAAACAATATATATGAATAATCACACCTCATTATCATGCAAGATGCATTCAAAACTAATGAAGAAGTCTTTTTGTTGACCCTCGACAGCATAACAACGGACGCATCTACCCTTAATTCCTACCTTCACAGATAAAGGAGTCAAATTCTTAAAAGGAACAAATTTGTCCATGAAGGTAAGTAATTATTGAACGGAATTTTTTAAGGAATTCGATGAACTGAAGAAGGAGATGAATAGAGTATCTAAAGGGATATAAGAGTCTACGATTTAAAGAATGTTCTGCATCCGATTTTATAGTACATAGAGAGAAGACAAAACGTTGTAACGAAACTATGAGAAATGAATTTAACATTTAAGATTAATACTATTCAAAGAACTTGATGATATTATTTGAATATCGCATTCATTGAACGGTTTTATTTAGATGTCAATAAAGGAATGTACATTAACCGAATAATACTTCATTCAAATTATAATGAGATACAAATTTCAATAAAGACATTAATGAATAGTTCAAATAAACAACCTAGTAATATGATGTGGTATCAATATTTGGGTATAATTCATGGAAGTACAATTATTTTATGATGATCGTCTTTATGTGGTCAAACATTCAAACTTTAATAAATACTGTATTTGGAACAAAAATTAAATAGAGGTTTAAAAAAATCTTGGAAATAATTAAAAGAATAATGACGTTTATAGTTTATATGATGATAATTAAAATCGGGAATAAATTTGATACTTAATACTACATTACATTCTATTAAACAAAAATTATATGTAATTAGAAAAAATGATCACATTGAATATACTTATAAGTATATTTAGTGAAAAGTTTAAGACAAAGATAACAAATAAATAATGAAAGTAAATGACACGTCGCATCGGCCTCCTCATTTTCCATAAATTGAAATAAATTTCAGAGTCGATGAAGGGAATGAAACGAACAAAAAATGAGTATATAGCGTATACTTGAAAAAAAAAACTTATAGAAAGCATTCGATTTAAAAATATGTAAAATGAACGGACACGTGCGATTACTCCGATTACTTTGTCCAATGAATAAATAAAAATATTAATCAATATAATACACTTACTAAATACAAAATACAAAAGATTTCACCACCGCCTAACCCATTAATTATTTTACCAACCAAACCACCTTTATTAGATATAAAATTGATTTCGATTTGACGTGAGCTGGAAAATAGAGAAGGCAATGGAGAGAGGTGCTATACTGCTATTAAATGATAAATAGGTAACGTGATGCCATTGTTCTTTGATCGAAAGAGAAGGAAGTGGGTTAAAATGATGGAGAATCCGAGCAATCTTGCTTCAAAATTAATGCGATCATTGAATGCGATATGACAGGCTAAACATTTGAATGGTTTACTGAATATGAATTAGAGATAAATAAAATTACAAATTCAGTCAATTAAGTACATAATAAAAATCTATGCAAAATTGAAACGTTCAATGATGATTTACGTTTAATAATCTGTTGCCTTAAAAATTAATATTAAATAATAATAGGCGAACCGACTAAAAACATTTCTTTCGCCGTTGTAGTTAAATGAGATAGAATTTTAATGTACCACTAAATTAATCTTCATTAAATAAACACAACAACCAAAATGAAAGGGGATGGTCAAAACAAATCTGCCTATATATAGAAGTGATACAACATTATATAATAACACCTAATAAAATCCATCTCCAAAGTAATCCTCAGAATAGAAGAAAAAAAAAATGTCTAGCAGCAATTGGAGCAATGAGTCCGAAGAAATCAATCTACTTCTTCCGTATGCAGGTATACAACATATCATTTCAATGAATTAATCGATATGTTTAAATTACTATATATTAAGTTTGGAGTGGTTTACGCAGGAATCACTTTCCCAAGAGGGGAAAATGCAGTGGCATGTAAAAACATTCTAAGGAAGATTGTTTCGGGAACAGATACGAAACTGGTGAAGGAAGAAGAAGATAAGATTAACGATGTTATAGAATTCTTGGAGCGAACAGAAAAAGCATGTGAATTTGCGGATGCAGCAGATCATTTCACAAAGACGTTGAAGGAAACAACAGAGAAATATAAAGAAAACATCAACAATTGGCTTGACTATTCCGAGGACAATAATCCCGACATGCTGTACATTCCAAAATATGTTTTCCTGTCAACAACGGATGAGTTAGACATCCTTTGCAATGGTTTGAGTGATAGATACAAAGAGTACAATCTGAAAAAATTTAATAATTTAGAACTGGAGTGGGCAAGCAAATGTCGGGAGAAATTCCTCTACGTTGCTTTCAGATTCGGAACATATGTGAAAAGAGGGTGAGGTCGAATTTCGATTGTATTTGGGCTACGAATTTTAAATTATATGCCATTCTACCAATGAAAATGAATGTTTGAATTGATTTATAATCGAACGTTTTCGTATAATTGTAAATAATTTTTTTAAAAAAATGTTTAATGCTATAAAAAAAAAATTGGCAGCTATTTCAACAATATTTTATCCATTATATCAATTAAATATACAACAAAAGTGCATTGACAGCTATAAATATAAAATGTTAAAGTATATCCTGTAAGATGAATAATTGTATTCTTATTGTCATTTTTATTAAGTAATGAGAGATTTTTATTTTTTTTTTATTAATTTGTAACATGTATAAAAGTATTAATTATGTAGTTTGAACATTAAAACAACCCCGATGTAAGACCGAAAGCAAACATTAATAAAAAAATTCAGAAACGATTGAATTTTTTTGCAAAAGCAGTTACCAATAAATCTATAATGAGATACAAATAACTTACTTGAAATATAAAAAATTCTCTTAATGACATATAATACCAAAATAACATCACAAAGTGATCACTCTTAGATGGCTCTTAAATAGGAAAGCAGAACATGAAAACGGTGTTGTGATAATCGACACATTGGATTCACCATCATTTGAAACTTCCTCTTCAACGGGCGGGTGCAATAGTCATTTGATCCACGGACAATGGACGATGAAAGCTTAAATTCTCATTTCGAATTATTACCCGAAAGATGAACCTCCTATTTAGCAACATCTGAGATATATGAGAAGGAAAATCTTCTCCCTAAATAGGATAAGAAATTTGAAAGGATAAAATTAGAATAAATTGAAAAATATATAAATAAAGAGGGAATGATTAAAAATCATTATACAAAATACCTCAGTCATTCCATTAAACAATGTGCTTGCGTCAGTTATTAAAATACTTTCGGCCTCTCGATGTCTAATGAGAAGAGAGCAGGTAGTTGTGCCATCGGATACGATGATTCTCAATCTATAACGCAACAAAGGGTAATTGAAAACCTCGGCACAATAAGGACAATAAAATTTCAAGCCGATAAGATCTTTCCCCTCGCGCTGACAGACAGTGCATGCATAACTATACCAACCGGCAGATTGATCTATACCAACAACAACTGCATTTACATAGAAGGATCCAACCTAGAAAAAAAAAGAATAAAGAAAAAAGAAATAAATGAAAAATTAGCAAAAGATAAATCAAAAAAGATAAAAAAGAAACAATCGACAAATGTAATTCAATATACTTTAATTAGATGGAAGAAAAAAATTTAAAGATACCCGTGGAGAAGAAAATATATCCCTAATAGAGGATTCCATTGCAGAGAGATGTAATTTACAAATACAATCGGAATATGAATGTGTAGATATATATTATACTGCTCTTAATGAAAACGATAATTTATGTTACATTTATTCAAGGAGTGTATTAATTATAATTTAAATTACCAATGACTTGGAAACACAATAATACGGATTACACCAACAGGTGTGACATTATTATCTTGAATCGTCGATATTAAAAGAATGTGGACACGATCGTACACAAAATTGTATTAATTTAATATAACGTTTCATTTTTCCATATGAAATAATCATTGCGACGTTCCATCTGTTTCAATTCTGTTTATATATACGTGAATAATGTTTTCTACGAACTTAAGAACAGGATAGGTCTACGGTATCAAAAATCAAGATGGCTCCGATATACTGGACACTACAGATATCAGCGATAAATCGTCTCATACCATACGCGGGTAGGCATCATTTTGATAAAATTATATTTGGGTCTTCACTACTTTTAACGTTTTACACGATTGTGTTTAGGTTTAAATTTTCCCAGAGGGTCGGATGCAATTGCATGTAGGGACATATTGGCGAAAATCTTGTCTGACAATGAACCTGCGCTTGGCACAGCGGATAAAAGAAAGTTCGTTAGAATTATCGACTTCTTAGAGACTGCAATTAAGGAGTGTGAGCTCGCAGATGCTACGACAAACTTCACCAATAATCTCAAGGAAACGGTTGCTCGCTATAATGAAAACGTCAATAATTGGATTGCATTCACTGACTCGAATCCCGATTTCATTTATGTTCCGAAAAATATTTTAAACCAAAGCACTGATGAATTGGACAGCCTTTGCAAACGCATGACGGCAATATATGAAGGCTATCCAGCGAAGAAGAATAGTGAATTGCAGCTGTTATGGGAAAAAGAAATTAGGAAGAAACTGCTTAACATATCTTGTAAATTCGGTAGCAATGTTAAAAAAGTATGATATATATATTATTATATTTAAGACTTTTAAGTATGGTGTAAATTACGCGTTTAATGAATTTATTATGTTAATTGATTTACGATTAATTTTCACATCTTTAAATTTAATTATTCATCTACTTTACATTATATTTTAAATTTTTATATACTCAAGAATAAAGAATTTTTTGAAATTTGTATTCATACTCAAAAAAAGGTTTTTGTCTATAATTAATGTCATAGATCGTATGAATTGTATTATTCGTATGATCAAATTAACAAAGTCAATTAAATGAACTCGATTGCACAAACAAAAATAAATAAACCACCAACCATTACACTGTTTCAGAAAATCATAATAAATGAAAATGTCACCGATTACAAATCCAATACATGGGAAATATAAACTGTTTAGTGATGTCATAATTAAATCGGATAAAATAATACATCATAATTAATAAATGCAACGACTACAGTAATCCTAAATGAATCTACATTTCATTTCGATCTGGAGATTTTGTGAAGATAGAATAAATTGTATTTGGTTATTGAAAATGTTTTCCTCTGTATTTAATCATACGAATCATATCTATATTTATATTTCCTTTATTTTACGCAACTGTACATTCAAATTCACCACATAAACAAATGGTATAATTATGAATTAGGAAAAAAGAGGGAGAGGTATCAGAGAATTTTATATTCATATTTAAATTTTAGGAAGTGTAGGTATTAGAAATAAAATTAGAATAATTATCGGTACAAAATTATAGTAATTTTTTAATTGATATAAGGCTGTGTTTTATTCATTTGTTTGTACGTATATAATTGTATGATTGGAACAAAATTATTACATAATGCAATAATAAAGGAGACATTAATAGTTTTAACAAATCACGGCTAAAGTTTTATACTCTACAGTATAAGTTTTATAATTTAGGAATTGTAGTTTAAGCTTTGATGTTTTCCCGTAAACAAAACATTAATTAGAAGAAATACATATAAATTACACACGCTGAGCAATAGATTAATACAAATATTGTTAGTGATAACAATAAAAATATTTCAACAGACTATATTTCACTGATGAAATTTAGCTGTACAAAAACAGACAATGTTTGATAATAGGATAACATCAACCAAAAACAAAAAAAAATTGTCTGATAAAAAACAGGATCGAATAACATGTGCTCCATCATAGAATATTCATCTTAAATACATATACTTGGCATTGTCAGGACGAAAAATCCAACACTCCCAGGTGGCAATGCAAAGGAGGCAGTCTGTTTGAATATTCTCATAGTCATCGTCTGGCCAACCTCGCGTAAGACTAAGAATATGCTCGTTAATGTCGCATATTATCTTATGAGATGTATCAAAAAAAGGATTTGGAAATTTAGGCCAACAATGAAACCATCTAATTACTTTTGCCCGAAGCGAAACCAATAATTTCTTATCCCCGCTGATTGGAGACAACGATTTCAATCCTTCTTTCAAAAGTAGAGGATCATAACTACTAAAAAGCAAAATGGACTTTAGATAAAGAGATGGAAGATGTCCATCCTTGATAGACTTATCCAGAACTGACACAGCACCAGCCAAATCACGATAAACGATATGTTTGATCTGGAATGTTCAGATTTTACGAAATAATTATTAGTGGATATAAGAACTAACAAAAAAATTAAATAATAAAATCGAAATATAAGCATTCGAGAAATTGCTATTATTATTAAGTTACCATTGCAGACTGAAGTTTAAGCATCGGGTTGCCATTAGCCACGCAATTAAGGAAGAAATTTCTCTTTGCAGGGCAACGAAATGGCCTCATGAACGATCGAAACGAATCCATACAACATCTAGAATAGACTAATGGATGCTTTGTCGCTTGATAAAGGGATTTACAACTGAAATATAATAAGTAATTCAATCATATTACCGAAACAAAAAGTTAAGAATAAAATGATGAATGGTACCTGTAGCTGGCAGTGAACATTTCATCCAACGATGAAGCCGATAAGCGAGACATTATGTCTCCCAAAACATCGGGAGTAAGATCAATTAAGGATTTTTGTCGGTGCTGAAGAGAACTTTGATCAGAACGATCCATGACTATATACTATATTGTGTATGGATCAATACCGAAATTTTTGGTTCTTATTTGAATGGAGAAGTCGATTTTATCAAACGAAGAGAATAAGAAAACCATCTACAGTTAAATAGAAGAAAGAAGGATAAATAGTTGAAAGGGAATGCGAACGGTCGTGCTATCCAGTATAATACTTGAAAAGACGTCGCTTCATTGCAATGGGAAATGAAAAATAATCATGAATCGCAAAAGACGTGATTCATTATACTACATATTTAATAATTTTTCCTTTATTTGCAATTATCATTAAAAAACGGGTATATTTATTTATAGAAAGAGAAAAGTGATTTTTTGAAAATTATTAACTCACTAATGAATTACAATAGAAAATATTTTTTTGGGAAGTTCCATATCTACTAAAAAAACAATATAAACATAATTATTAAGGAGTTTGATTATCGATTCTTTAACAGAATATGCAATTATCATTATTAAAAAAATGGATTGAAACGTGTTTTTAATATAAACTTTAAAATTAATTAAATAATCGGATATAATAATTTTATAAGACGTTTAGTGCTCAAAACAAAAAGATCTAAAAGAAGTAAAATTTTTGGAACATAATTTTATAAGACGTTTAGAATAATTTATACATACATTGGTAACAAAATTTAAATGTTGTAAGTAGTCATGAATGTTGTAGCTAAGAGATGCATTATTTGTATAGAGTATAATTAATTACACAACACAATTCGGGATGAAGAAATAATTGAAAGAAATGAAGTAAGCATATGCAATATTATAAGTGAATAAATATATGAAACTTACACTATCATGAATTGTACAGAGGATTAGCTGGACGGGAAAGGCAACATCCACACAACACGATAATAATACGGTCTGTTTCATAACAGAAAACAAACGCATATTTAAACGAAAAAAAAAAATAGATCTAGAAACTGAAATATGATAATGACTCTACAAATAACTATTGTTGTTGCATATTCCAAAAATTACTCAAGAGGACAAAGTAAACACAATAACTTCAATGATACTCTTATATATGTTCCATCATTATAACTTAAAAGGAAAATTTACTTCGGCTAGAATGATAGAACGTTGCATATATATCATTCGACATTGAACAACAGATATTAGTGTTCTAAATATAAAATAAAAAAATTAAACGATTACACGATCAAACTTTATATGGAGTACTAACCAAAGCAACATCTATTTAAAGCATTCAGTCGCGCTACATATAATTTCACAAAAATAAAACCATTGGCAGAATAATTCACTGCTTGAACGTACAATAAGAATAGATCAATAAAGAAGTGTGTCTAAAGCAATGGATGATTCTCAATTCGTACGTCGTGAAAATGATAACTTAAAAATAAAAACAAAATTAAATTAAAATAAAATAAAAATAAAGAGAAAAAGAGATGTGTAAAAAAGAATAAATTACTTTACAATTTCTATTTCATATATAATTGTGTCATATATAATTATCTGGAAAAAAATAATACTACAGATAATTAATAAAAGCTGATATTTGCATATTTGGTCCTATATAATTTATAATCATACAACATGGTATATTTTAGCAATGAACAATCTCGAATAATTTTCGTAATCTCTTCTGCATGCAAAATTTAACATGTAATAATATTATTTTGAATTTTTATACAATCACATGAATTCATATTTAAGCAATGCATCCCACTTAGTTTATATACGTTGAAGGAAAGATACTAATAAAATACATAGGAAGGGAAATAATATCAGAAATTATTATGTTGTAGCATGCAAAATTTAAAATTCATATCTATTTAAATTACAGTACCAAAAATTACAGTGCAAATTGTCTAGTAAATCTTCAAAGCATCAGAGTAATTACAAAAGAGGTGCATAATAGTTTTACAAAAATGCATATCTTAGTGCAACCATGGGGGATTACAAAATATCCAGCATTCCTTGGTTGCAATGCACATGTTGCACGTAGTGTCATTGAAAACATAGTGCATATCCATATCAATCGGTGTTGCTGCAGGGATCGGATGGCCACGTTTGTTACAAAAATTCACCATCATTGGTTGAAACATTGAACCGTCAGTCCAGACACGTTCCAAGATGAGAAGCACTTTCTCCCGACTACGAAGCAACAGTCTCTTGTCTGAAACATATGGAATCATTCCATCCAATCCCTCTTTGATAAGTCCAGGATCTTTCGAAGTCAACTGCAGAATACACTTAAAATATCTCGAAGCATCATGACCCTCTTCTATAGACCACAACAACCTTAGCATACACCATTGGCGATTTTTCATCGATAGAAACTCAATCTGTACATTTTAATATATTAGAAATAATTAATTAATAATTCAACAACAGAACTTATAATAAATTGTCTGGAATATTATAAAAATAGTACTTACAATGGTCTGGCGCAATATTAGGTCGTAATTGTCTTCTAAAAAGCAAGAATTGTAAAAATCCATCTTATTCCCTTTCAATTCAGGTATATTTAGATGAACGAATGAATCCATTGAGCATCGAAGGAAGACATCGTTAGATTGTGCAGCATTGAAAAGAGTCTTGCAGCTGCATTCATAGTGCACGTTTATACGATCAAACAATGATAGGTTATATTAAGATCCTAATCTACTTAATATTTTGCTTGCATATAAGAATGGTAGGATGTAACCAAAATGCCATAGAGAACAAATAATCCAGCGAATCCTCTGATACTTTGGCGGCAATTTCATTCAGAATCTCTGGCGGCATGTCCATTAATGTAGCAACGCCGTCCACCGTACTCCCGCCAACGACATTATCCTATATCAACAAATCCATACACAAACATACAAAAAATCAATGCTCCAACAAAAATACATTATTTCCAGGGGTATAGAGATTAAACAAAAAATAAAAACTCAAAATGCACTAACCAATTTCATATGACCAAGAGCATACATACTAACATCTGACGAAGAGCTTCCTGAATCGGACACTGAATAGTCCTCGTCCGACAAAGTGTGATTTCTATTCGAAGATTCAGCAGATTCCATCTCCAATACATATTCGGAAACAATCAATGAAATTCTCATTTAAACAACACAATAACGGGAATATAATTGCAAATGTCTATTTGGAAAAAATATTAAACGCAATCGGAACAGATCAACGAAAACAATCCTACAAATAACAACAGAGCATAAAAAAATCACATAGTTAAAATATAGAATAACATACCGTAAAACACCAATCCAACTCCTTCCAAATAAGACAATCCGTAAAAAGCTATCGGAGAACTATGTTATACATCGCAAAATCAATCACCAAGAAATAAGAAGATAATGATTCTTGGAAACTGCAAAAAAATAACGATCCCAACATAAACGAAGAGCAAGAAACCCTAAAAAATGAAGAGGATTAAACAAAAGTAAATGTACTGTGTAGAAGTAGGTAATTGTCATTTCAATATTGGACCGATTTTTCCACTTCAAGAAGCAACATACTCAATATAATTAAAATATTAATTTTACTTTTTATTTTTCTGTGTTCTTTATCATTTTTTAATACTACACAAATTAGATAGCTCTAAATAAAGTAATAGTAAAAATAGTTTTTCGTTGTACAAAAGTTAATTAATGGGAAATCAACGTACATTGATTATTAAGGCATTGAAAAAAAATTCAATAGTGAGATTGGACTATATTGAATACAGTTATTATTTAATATATATCCAAAACAATAAATAAAAATTAAATGAAGCGTACACTACATGTCTAGAAAAAATTAATATTATTCAATATATAAAAAAGTGTATAATTTCATTTTAAAAATATAAAAGCACTAAGTATACCTCATAATCGTGCAATATACATTCAACACTAATGAAATAGTCTTTTAATGAAATAGTCTTTTGATTAAACTAAATGAAATTGCGTAGCTATTATAAATCAAATCAAAATAATCAGTAGTAAAAGATAAAAACGATCCATATGTCCTATTTAATATGTAGACGTAAATAACAACACCAAATCTCTATATTCTGGAAATAAATGAATATAAAGACGTTTCATATTCGGATACGATAATTTAGACTAATTAATACAATAAATGAAACAATTCATATATACATATATATAGGTGATCGAATGAGCAATTTGTATATAGTATATATATTGGCACAATTGTGGTGGCTTGTTCATTGAGATAATGGCTTCATCAAGCAAAAGATCGGCCGTAGCAAACATATTCCTTCCGTACATTGGTTTGTATAGATCATAATACATTTTGTTTTTTTTCTATATATAGAGGTTTAAAGTCTCTATTTTTCGTATTGAATACAGGTGAGTATTTTCCAAAGGGTTCAAAATTAACAGATTGCAAGAGTTTGCTGGATAGTATTTTGATCAACCATCTACCAAGGCTCAACGACGAAGACAGAGAAAATATTCTGATTGCAATCAACTTTTTGGAAACAGCGCACAAAGAATCTCAAATAGTAGATGCAGCGACAGATTTTACGTACGAATTACGTGAGACAATTCGAAGGTTTAATGAGATAATTGAAAACTGGAAGGAAGCAGCTGACAAAAACAGGGATTTCATGCAAATATCGAAGATGGAATTAGACCTAGCAAAATTCGATGTGGACCTATTTTTTGATGGTGTGTATTCAAAGTATGTGAGGTTTACGGGACCTAAGTTAAGTAAATTGCAAATTCATTGGACGAAAGAGGTGAGAGAGAGGATAATTTCCATTGGGGCAAGATATGATGAAATTATCGGGAACAATTAAAGTGTATTTTCATTTGTAGAAAATTATCATTATTGCTCGATTTGAAGAAAATTAATATCTTTATTAATACCACGTTGCTTGGTTTGAATAAAGTTAATTATATTATAAATACCATGCATATTATGAAATGAAACAATCAAATTTTTAAATTTTTTATCTTATTTTACAACAACGAAGAGTATTTAAATTGATGCTCATTGTTAATATCCCGTCAGCCAATAAAATATCATTATATAAATAAAAGATATAATTACCAATACGAATGAATAAAGAAATTAAATCGTTGAATTTAAGATTTAGTAATTAAAAGAAATACAAAAAGAAAGAATAGGCGGAAATACAATATTTATAGAGTCATTATGGAATAATTAGAGCATAAACCAAACTGGAACGGTCGTATTAGGAGGTTCATAAATTGAAATGGAAAACGAACAGACACATTGAATGGGATAAAATTTAAAATAGAGGTGAAATTTTTGAATAATTAAAGATTGGTTTGAAATAGTTAATGCATCATGCATTATCAAGGCTAAGGATTATTAAAAAGTTATCTATTATTTGTTGTCATACATGAATAATATCCAACGAAGTAAAATATAAAACACAAAAAATAAAATCTTAAATAACAAATTTTAAAAACAATAAATGAAGGTCTTACATAGTATCATTTATTATACACGAATAAAATAAAATAAATCATTTTCTTGACATATAATGATTAATCTTCAAGGGAGTACAAAATTATACACTAAAATTAACATTAGTTGGACGGAAAAGCCAACATTCTCGAGTAGCAATACAATTTACACATTTGATATCGAATCGCTCGTAATCATTATCCGTCCATACACGCAATATGCTTAAAATATGGTCATAATCTTCGCAAAAGACCTTCACATTTGTAAATCGAAATAAATCTGGAAAGTCCCATCTCGTGCTGAACCAACGCAGGACTTTTACTCTTGCAGATACCAACAGCTTCTTATCACAAAATATTGAAGACAGCAGCATTAGGGCTTCTTTTAAATAAACATCGACGTTAGAACTCAATAGGAAAATGCACTTTAAATATACTGAGGGAATGTGCCCCTGATTAATAGAGTCGTCCAAAATTGACAGTGCACCACGCAAATCATTACTTGTAGCGTAACGGTCCTGCATTATTCAACAAAACTATCAGTAATATACATACGTAATGCTAAAAAATAATAAATTACCCAACTAATTTGTTTATTCAATACATACCAAAGAAATGTCCAGAAAAGGCATTCTGTTACCACGGTCCACACATCTTGAATAGAATAAATCTTTAGCAGGAACCTTCATTGGCCACGGGTACCATCGAAAATGATCCATACAACATCGTGAATAAACCAATGGATGATTGGTAGCACGGTATAGAGCCTTACAACTGGAAAACGTGTAACCATCATATCGATAGTAGTCACAATTTATGATGTGCAAAGTGCACCGTAAAAAAAGGAAAAGACAAAAATAAAAAGTTATAATAAGAAACAACCTGTATCCAGCATTAAACATGTCCTTCAAAGAATAAGCAGAAACACGGGACAATATTTCTCCAAGAACATCCCATGGCATATCAGTAATAGATTTACGAAGTCCAACTTCATTCTTTACTGGACAGGAATCTAAGAGCCTCCGTTTCTTCAGTGGTGGTTTGTTAGAATTTGGCTTAGCATAAATCCAGAAACGTCTGCAATAAAAAAATATAATAAACGAACTTAATAATCGAACTATATATATAGAAGTATTGAATCGAAAAGGCAAGATTTCAAGTAAAAGGACGTGTACAGTCGCATGAACCTGGAAAAATGAATAAAAGAAATATTAATGTAGTACTGTATATCAAGAGTTATCAACTATTTAACTTGGGATGTCATTTTATATTGTTGTTAATTAGTATTATGTTATTATAACAATGTACATTAATACATAAATTAATGCAGGATGCATCATTCAATACATGGGAACTTAAAGGTCCGTCGACTTAATTATAAGATTTGCACGAAAGGTAGTTTTTATCAAAAAAAATAACAGAAAAAAAAATCCATCTTAACGTGAACTATAAATTCATACTGACTGAATTCGAATTGTATTAATATAATACAATTATTTTGAAGTTCAAATTGTGTTACAATGGTATAAACCATTAACCTGCGCTTGGTCAGTAAATTTGAACCAACACACATCAAAAACTATATATTATATTTAACCATATAGGAGACTAATTTTTTCAGTTGATATATAAAGCTTTCATATTAAATAATACGAAAAAATTGTTTTAATTTTATAACTACGTAAAAATAAATTATTTGAAAATTGTATTATAAATTATATATATATTGTAATAAAAAAAAAATAGTTGGTCCACTGTAACTCTATCACGCACTAATGAAATTTATTTTTTCCCATCAAACAATACTACTTTATGAAAAAAGATTACTGAAACATAATTAAATTTTCTTAGACAAAAATAAATATTCCAAACAGGTCATTCAACCAAACAATTAAAAACAGCAGTAATCCATATCGATAGAAAGAAAATACAAAGTGTTCAAAATAGGGGAATATTTCCCCTACCACCAGGAACGAAAGCACGACATTCGGTAGTTGCAATACACTTCAAGCAACTCCTATTATAAACCGTATAATCCCTATCTAGCAAACCATATGTAAGTGAAAATACATGGTCACGATCGTCGCATAGCATAAAAGATTGTCTATCATGAAACAGGTGGGGGAAATCTTTCTTCACACTGAACCATCTAATAACTTTATACCTAATTGAAACCAATTTCTTCTTATCTGCGGAAATACGACTCAGAAGACGAAGTCCTTCGGCAACTTGCTGTGCACCTCCTAAACTCAGCAACATAATCATCTTCACATAAATAGATGGTTTATGTGAGACACGAATACCATCATCTAGAATAACGAATGCAGCTTCAACGTCACCATGATTTCTAAATGCTTCCTGTAAAAGAAAATCTTAATATTAACCATCAGGAAAAAAAAAATTGAATTCATAAATTTGAAATATAATACCATTGCTTCGTTCAATCTTAGTGTCTTGTTATTGTTCGTCCAGCACATATCAAAAAATTCCATTTGTTCTTCACAATAACGGCCACTTTCCCAGAACAAAAATTTATCCAAACAACAACTCGCGTACACCATAGAATGTTTGCTTGAAGCATACAAAGCCCGACAACTACATTTTAAGATAAAAATATATGGAAATGATAAAGTTCAAAATGAAAATAGATATAAGAACAATTTATACAAAGATATCAAAATAAATTTTGTCCAACCTTCGGGCAGCTTTGAAGAGCTCCTCCACGGATTCAGAAGCTACGCGAGATAATATATTCCCCAAGATATCTCTAGGTAAATCCACTAATCGTCTATAAAGATATTAACTTAAATTTTTCAACATATAAAACACTATACAGTTATGAAAGAAAGGACCGAAATTGTCATAATACCTCGTTGTTGAATCATCATCCTCCATCGTCTGGAATTATTTTCAGAGCACAATAGATAGATCTTGAGTATTGAAAGGATTATTTAAACAATGGAGAAAGGATGAGTAGGTAAAAGAATTATAACAGCACATCAAGATTTAGTATAGATCACTATTCAAAAACGGTGAAAATACATTTCAAATTCCAACTAATAAAATAAACGCAATAAATCGAAAAATTGAAGACACAACACAATTAATGTAATTTAATAGTAAATAATGAACCCCACTATCGTATTAAATTTTTTATTCATATTGAGTATTGAAAGGACTCCACGAAAAGACATTTCGAGTGATTAGATAATTTTCAATGATAAAGGAAATATATATGATAATTTAATACCAATATATAAAATACTGATAAGGATTTCAAATAATAACAAAAACATATAAAATTAATGTGATAAAAATGGACTATGATTTCGAACGATATAAAAAAAAAATACATTTATAATTAAACTGTATACGTTTCATTTGCCACTTAAATTAAATAAACATAAATTTTGAAAAAAAATAATAATTTTTTTTTTTAAGATTTGCTTTGAAAAACAAAACAAATAATCTCCTGCTACAATATCTGATCTTTACGGGAAATGGTAAAAATTGTTGATTTGAACAGTCGAAAATAATAACGACGTGAGTGATAAATGTTTGGAAAAATCGATATAAATCAGTAATCAATTGGCAACATTTATGTCCACCTGCAAAAATCAAAGAAATGGAAACGACGGTAGTGGATAATCATTACATATATAATATCTCGGTAGTCGATATTGAAATGACGGTAGTAGAAAACATAGAGTATCACGGATATTAAAATGGTAATATTTGATTTTGCATATTCTAATACAATTAAATTGAATAATATTTCCATAATGAAATTAGATGTTCAAAATTGACAGTCTATAAAACACATTAAAAATTTCGATAGTGTATGTACACGATATTATTCTATTATGTTAAAGGCAAAGAAAATAATTACATATTTTTAAATAAAATCATATTTAAATTATTGGTTTGACAACTTAAATACTTTTTAATCCACAATGAAAGTATTATCTAATTTTATATTACCATATCATATTAAATAGGAAAAGTACATGTAGCAGTATAATTAATATAATTCACCGGTCCAATTGAATCATTGATATAACCAAAGTTAAACAAATACATTCCATTATATATCATAAACATAAATAAATACTAAACCAACCATTATACTGTTTCTGATTTGCACATTATTTAATGCACGAAGCCAGACGGTACAAATCCGATGCATTGGTAGTATTAGTCACATCATACATAATCAGCTGCATTCATAGTAATTGCTTAAGAAATGTAACAATGCACAACTCCAACGAAGCAGAAACGGATAATAAATGAACATTATTTGCAGGTATAAAGTGAAACCCATTGAGATGAAGCAACAACTATAAATTCGCTTACAATGAACCGAATACACATCAATATTCAACCAACTCTGAAATCGAAGAGTTAAAGATGTCCGTCAGGAACTGGAAGGTTGAAATAGGAGAAATCAATCGTCTTCTACGCTACGCAGGTAAGTAACTGTCATAACTAATGAAAATGAATTATTATAGATTAATCTCTCTTATGCTTGGATGCGTAAAAATTAGGGCCTACTTTCCCAAGAGGCAAATATGCAATCGACTGCAGAGAAATACTAACAAAGATATTATCCGAAACCGAACCACCACTAAGCCAGCCAGACCGAACAAAGGTTATCAATGTTGTGGAATTCTTGGAGCGTGCAGAAAAAGTATGTGATTTTACGGATGCCGCAAACAATTTCATCATAAAGCTCAAGGAAACAACAGACAAATATAAGGAGAATATATACAATTGGGTCGAGTATTCTGAGGGGAAAAATCCAGATATGCTTTACATTCCAAAGTATATTTTTACGTCAACAACGGATGAGATGGACATACTCTACAATTCCCTAAACATCAGATACCAAAAGTATTCGGCGGATAAGTTAGAGAATCTGGAAGAGGAATGGGCTGATGACATTAGGAACAAATTAATTTACTTTTCATTTCGTTTTGGAGTATTTGTTAAGAGAGATTGACTTGTATTTGGATTATATATTTTATATATAAATATATATATATAATATATTTATTATTATAGTACACGATTTTGCCAATAATCAACTAAACACTTGACCAACAAAAATAATTTTAGTACACGATTTTACCAAATAAAAATTACAGTTTTATATTTATTGACTAATATATACATAATTCATATTTTCAAAATTGGACATAACACAGAAAATAATAGTAATAATTTGATAAACAAAGGGGAATTACACAAACTTATCATTACTACATCTTCCACCATACATCGAAAATATTAAAAAGGATCATGATATACCCCGGGTCCATATTTGACCAACATCCTTCGAAGGCGGGGACGAACAGTTAGAAACCAAACATCCTCTAATCTAGAGACATAAGGAACTCCATCATTAAAAAAAACATCCGATATTTTCTTAAGAAAGGACTCCATGAAGATGACAGTGCTCTCAACGGTCGAGGATGGAATTTGGAAAAACATGGAATCTGAATTCCTCCTTTCTTTCAAGCGATTCACAGAGGACTTCACACGATGTAAAATATCCTTCATATCATCAATGAAATCAGAGGATACATAGACGATCTCCATCTCACGATCCGCAACATCGAAAAATTCCAAAGTCACCTTAAATGTTTCTAGGTCTTCTTCATCCCATTGGACCATTTTCTTATCACGTATGTAGGTGATAAATGCCTTTGCACCCTTGCCAACATCCCTTTTCGGGAAGAATATTGATGCACATGCATTCAAGCCACTCAACCATTCAACGTTTCCCAAAGACATCACTGCATTTCGAAAGAACAAAAAAAAAATATTACTACCAAAATAGGTAAACAAAATTTAATGAACAATATAGAGCAGTATTTGATAAGAGAAAAATAAAAAATAGAGCTCAACTTTCATACCTTGCTACTACCGAGTGAAACCGAAATCTGAAGAAATAAATTGATCACTGTGAAAAAGAAAAAGGTCATACATGAACAAATGGTTTCAAAAAGCACAAATGAAAAATATCAAAACAATATAATTTAAAGATGTTATATTTAATATTCAAGGAAAGTGAAGAGAGGGAGAAAATACGGATAGGAAAAGAATGACAAAAAACAACATCATTATAAAAGAGAGTTACCTACTTTGAATGATAAAGAACACTCAATAGAGGGCATATATATACTACCAAAAAATAGAGAAAATCAGATGCATCGAATGAATAACATTAATGGTGCATGGAAAATGATTAAAATTTGCATGGAAAATGTGAAGGTGATGTGGAGACTAAATTTTCGTATTTTTTTTTTTTTTGATAATGGCATTTTCGTAAATTTTTTAATGTGTGTGAGAGAGGATTAAAATTGTTGAATTTAGTGTAAAATTAGCTAGGCGGGAAACTATGTGTGGATTTGAGGTATATTGTTATTATATATATAATGATTATGGGGTTTATTACACATGTACTATTCATTTTCTTTTTTAAATTATTACTATTACATAGGTATCCTCTTTTTCTTTCTTTTTTAAATTATTACTCCCTCTTTCCCATTTAAGATGTCTTGTTTCATTTCTGCACACAATCCAATGCACTTTTTCAATCGTTAATATCTCAAAATATATACAACAAAAAATTATGTAAAATAGGAGTATATTATAAAACTACATGATTATACGATTCTAACAAGATCCAACTCGATTATTTTTTCTCAAAAATATACTTAGAATAATATTGAGTCAAAGTTAAACAATGAACAGTGCCAAAAAGTCAAACCAGACATCTTGACTGGGACGGAGGGAGTACTACATAGGTATCCTCTTTTTCTTTTTTAATTACATAGGTATTCATTTTCTTAATGAAGTTTATTACATATGTACACCGTAAACCTCAGTAGTCACACACTCGGACTAGTCCCACTAAAACTTAGTCAATCTTATTATTATTATTATTATTATTATTATTATTATTATTATTATTATTATTATTATTATTATTATTATTATTATTATTATTATTATTATTAATATTATATTGCAATAAATTTAGTTGTTGGATGTATGGGCCACATTTATTATTTTGTCTAGTGTACATTTATTATTAGTGCACCTTACATCTGGTTTCACGTGGTATGGGTATTTTCTATGCCTATAAATCAATGCAGTATGGAATGAAAAAATATAGATCATTTTCTGATCAAGCATTCTCTCTTTCTCTCTTACATACTTTCTCTCTCTCTGCATTTGTATTACGTCTTCTATTTTTTTATTTTCAATTATCCACAGTCTGCACTACTATATATATTCAAACGTCATATATTTACTTAATACACATATATATACACATACACACTAAGTTATTTGTCCATAAACTTATAAATATCACAACACGTTATCAGCACGAAGAGACTCTGCCCCGATACCAGAAATTGAGAAATGGATGCTGGAAATTCAAAAGTCAGATATGATATCTGCCTCATTGACAGTGCAACAACGCATAGTATTTTGAAAAGCAAAACCTATTTCTCCAATTTAAAATTGGAAAAGACCGCAGTGAAAACTATAAGCGGTAATGCAAAATGCATAGAAGGCTCCGGTAGAGCTGTTATATTTCTCCCTGAAGGGACAAAAATGGCGATTGAAAATGCCTTGTTCTCACGCAAAGCTCGAAGAAATTTACTGAGCTTCAATGATATTCGAAAAAATGGATATCACATTGAAACTTCAAAAGAGGCAGATCACGAGTATCTTTTGATAACTCGAATTGAAAATGGCAAAAAATTTGTGAATGAAAAATTGTCATGTTACTCCTCTGGCTTATACTATACAAAAATATGTGCCGCCGAAATACATAACCTAGTAGGCTTGAAGGCTACTAGTGAATTTATTACCTGGCACGATAGACTTGGGCATCCTGGCAGTGTAATGCTGAGGCGAATTATTGAAAATTCAAATGGCCACACATTGAAAAGGAAAATGATATTGAACCCAAATGAGTTCAATTGTGCAGCCTGTTCACAAGGGAAATTGATAACCAGACCATCTCCAGTAAAAGTGGGAATTGAATCCCCTGCATTCCTAGAAAGAATTCAAGGCGATATATGTGGACCTATTGATCCACCGTGTGGACCTTTCAAGTACTTTATGGTACTAATTGATGCGTCATCACGCTGGTCACACGTTTGTTTATTATCAACTCGCAATTTGGCATTTACAAGGTTACTTGCACAAATTATAAAATTGCGAGCACAGTTTCCAGATCATCCGATAAAGAAAATACGCCTTGATAATGCTGGAGATTATACATCACATGCATTTGATGATTTCTGCATGTCGATTGGAATTATTGTTGAACATCCTGTGCCTCATGTGCACACACAAAATGGTCTGGCATAATCATTTATTAAACGATTGCAATTAATTGCAAGACCATTGTTAATGAAATCAAAACTCCCCGTTTCTGCTTGGGGACATGCTATATTGCATGCAGCAGCACTTGTGAAAATAAGGCCGACAAGCTATCATAGCTACTCCCCTACACAAATTGTGTTTGGAAAGGAGCCCAATATCCCACTTACGAATTTTTGGGTGTGCGGTTTATGTACCGATTGCGCCACCACAACGCACAAAAATGGGACCTCAAAGAAGGTTGGGCATATATGTCGGGTATGAATCACCCTCGATTATTAAATATCTTGAGCCAAAAACGGGTGATTTATTTACTGCAAGATTTGCAGACTGTCATTTTGATGAAACTCAATTCCCGACATTAGGGGGAGGAAATGATCAACTGAAAAAGGAAATATCTTGGCAAAGTCCATTTGATTTCCTTGATCCTCGTACTAGGCAATGCGAACTTGAAGTTCAAAGAATTGTGCATTTACAGGGAATTGCAAATCAATTACCCGATGCTTTTAATGATGCTGCTAAAGTCACAAAATCATATATAAATGATGCATCAAATGCACCAGCTAATATAAATGTCCCAGAAGGGCATATTCCGAGTGCAAATGAACATACTGCACGCCTAAAACGTGGCAGGCCTTTGGGTTCCAAGGATAAAAATCCAAGAAAGAGGAAAATTATCCATATGGGTGATAAATCAATCACCGGTGATACTCCTGAAGGAGAAATTGATTCAACCCCCGAAAAGGTTGAACCTGAAAATATTCACCCCAAAGAAAATGAAATTATTGAAACTTCTTTCAATTATATCAATACTGGGAAATGTTGGAACCGAAAAGAAACAAACATTGATAATGCTTTTGCATACAACGTTGCACTCGATGTAATGGAAAATAACGAGGATCCTGAACCAAGATCAGTTGAAGAATGTCGGAAAAGAAATGATTGGCCAAAATGGAAAGATGCGATTCAGTCTGAACTAGATTCACTGAATAAACGAAAAGTATTCGGCCATGTTGTCCAAACACCGAAAAATGTGAAGCCTGTTGGCTACAGATGGGTGTTTGTGAGAAAAAGAAATGAAAATAATGAAATTGCCAAATATAAGGCAAGGCTTGTAGCCCAAGGTTTTTCACAACGACCGGGAATTGATTTTGAGGAAACATATTCCCCAGTTATGGATGGAATAACATTCAGGTATCTAATGAGTCTAGCAGTACGAGAAAATCTCGAAATGAGGCTGATGGATGTTGTTATTGCATATTTATATGGCTCATTGCAAAATGATATTTATATGAAAATACCTGAAGGGTTTAAATTACCTGAGTCTTGCAACTCAAAACCCAGAGAAACTTATTCCATCAAATTGCAAAAATCGTTGTATGGGCTCAAGCAATCTGGCCGAATGTGGTATAACCGCCTCAGTGAAAGTTTAATAAAAGAAGGTTATACAAATGACCCTATCAGTCATTGTGTATTTATAAAGAAAAATGGGTCAGAATTTGTGATCGTCGCAGTCTATGTTGACGATTTAAATCTAATTGGAACTCTTGAAGAGTTGAAAAAGGCGGTCGAATATCTGAAAAAGGAGTTCGAAATCAAAGATTTCGGGAAAACGAAATTTTGCCTTGGCCTACAAATTGAGCATTTGGAAAAAGGCATATTTGTTCATCAATCAGCTTATACCCAAAAGGTATTAAAGCAATTTCGAATGGATTATGCTCATTCGCTAAATAATCCAATGGTCGTTCGGGCACTTGATCCTGCAAAGGATCCATTTAGGCCAAAAGAAGATAATGAAGAGCAACTTGGCCCAGAAATGCCATATTTAAGCGCAATTGGCGCATTAATGTATCTTGCAAATAGCACGTGACCTGATATCGCGTTTGCAGTCAATTTACTTGCAAGATTTAGTTCTTGCCCTACTCAACGACATTGGAAAGGCATAAAGCACATCTTTCGCTATCTCCAGGGAACCATTGATCTTGGGTTATTTTACCCAAAGGACTCTCGACATGAGTTAATCGGCTATGCCGATGCAGGTTATCTATCAGATCCACACAAAGTCAAATCTCAGACAGACTATGTATTTACTTGTGGCGGAACTGCTATCTCTTGGAGGTCAATGAAGCAGACTCTAACTGCTACTTCTTCTAATCATACCGAAATATTAGCAATCCATGAGGCAAGTCGAGAATGCGTTTGGTTGAGGTCAATGACTCAACAAAGTGAAATCGATGCGCAACAAATTCGATCAGAAAATAATTTAGCGGATCTATTTACCAAGGCATTGCCGACTGCAACATTCGAGAAGCTCGTGAAGAAAATTGGAATGCGGCATCTTCGAGATTTAAAATGAAGTCCAAATCAGGGGGAGCACTGGATACAAGAATACTAACTCTTTTTCCTTCACTAGGATTTTTTTCCCACCGGGTTTTTTTTTCCTAGTAAGGTTTTAACGAGGCATATTCTCTGTATATGAGACATCCAAAGGAGGAGTATTGCAATAAATTTAGTTGTTGGATGTATGGGCCACATTTATTATTTTGTCTAGTGTACATTTATTATTAGTGCACCTTACATCTGGTTTCACGTGGTATGGGTATTTTCTATGCCTATAAATCAATGCAGTATGGAATGAAAAAATATAGATCATTTTCTGATCAACCATTCTCTCTTTCTCTCTTACATACTTTCTCTCTCTCTCTCTCTGCATTTGTATTACGTCTTCTATTTTTTTATTTTCAATTATCTACAGTCTGCACTACTATATATATTCAGACGCCATATATTTACTTAATACACATATATATACACATACACACTAAGTTATTTGTCCATAAACTTATAAATATCACAACATATTATTATTATTATTATTATTATTATTATTATTATTATTATTATTATTATTATTATCTCTCCAAAAGTAGAATTCTGCATACAAATGCTCGAACTCGAGACCTTTGCTTAAGCTATTAGAGCTCCATAACACTTAGGCCAACTGCATTTGGTTACTTGATCTTATTTGTTAATTATTTTTTTAGAATTGCTGGTTTTATTTTTCTATTTATTTTAATTCAAATGATGATTTATTTAACTCTGTATTAGTGCGTTGCATCTTATTACCGGTAAAAAAATGAATTTAATAAACGTACTAGACAATACAGTTAATAATTTAAATTAAATAAAAGTGAAATGGCATATATGAGATATATTTGGGTAGGATAATTGACTGCCATAAGCTATACTTTGATTACTTTCTCCATCTATTCTATGTATTATTACATTAGTATTCAAATTTTGGTTAAATTATAAATCCACGTGATAGGGTGTAATGAATTTAGAATTTCAACATATTTATTTATTGACATGATCATGCATAACTGAATTGGTATGAAAAAAATCGAAACCACACAAATTAAAAAAAATAAATAAATAAAGGGGAAGAATAGGAGTCGGTGGAAAATCGAACCGTGATGAAAATCATGGGGACAATTCCATAAAGTGGCTTAGATTTCGATGATTCCTAATTAATATGTCTAGTGACATAAAACACACCTAATGGGAAATGAATTTTTTTTTTTTTAAAAAAAAAAAATCTCCCCCTTTTTGTTTTATAATAATAGGAAGGCCGAAGCCTTGAAAAAAAAAGGATCTCTGTTCACCAAACTTATTATTATGATTTATTTTAAAATACGATAATAACTTCCTGGCCCAAAATAAAATTGCATAAATTAAAGCATATCTATTTGGAGAAATTAATAAAATAGTCCTTTAAGTTTTAAAATTGGCCAAAATAGTCCCATTCCTTTTAATTGGATAAATTGGTCCTCTAGGTTTCATATTTTATTCAATTTGATCCTTTGACCCTATCAAACTAATTAACAACTAATAAAACAAAGACTAACTCTAATTAGTGTGATCCCACCATCCTTAAAGAAATGGACCCCACAACACCGTATGAAATGAAATGGGTTAACCCACCATCCTTCCCTCTTCAGTCTTCACTACCACTTTGACTTTGTAAACCCACCACCAATGAACTGCAGCAGCCATCCCTCATCATTCTTCATTACAACTTTGCAGACCCACCACAACTGCAACTTTTGTAATGCTAGGAACTAAGTAGAAACTCGATCCACTAAAACTCTTCAATTGATATATTAAGGATCCATAAAAATTCTTGGTAATGCTAGCAACTAATTTCACCAATTGCATTCAAAATCCAAGACACTCTTACAAAGAATCACACAAATCTATTAACACTTAAACAAGAAAAATATTTACAATTCCCACATCATTGCCACTGCCCAACCTCCATCTCAGCCGCCACCGCAACCGTCGGTGCCACTAGGCCGCCACCGCAACTGTCGGTGCCACCAGGCCGCCACCACCGCGCCACCCTCCGGCAGCCGCTGCATTGAGCAACGGCGCACAGCCATCAACAACGCTCCACTTCCGGTCTGCTCACCCCATGGTTCGCCATCGCGGGAACCGGTCGCGTCGCGGTCGCGGTAGTTCCACATCGGTCGCGGCGTATCGGACAAATATCGGGTCATTGCATTTTATAGCAAAAAATATTTAAATGAAATATGGGCGAAATTTCGGTGATATCGGCGATATCTCGGCGATGTCTCAAATATCTCGGTATCGCCCGGCGATATCTCGGCAATATCGCAAAGATGAGTTAAAAATTGAACCGGGTATCGTTCTCGGAACGACACCTGCCGTTCCAGTGACGACTCGGCGAGATCTCGGCCGTCTCGGCTGAGACGGCGAACCATGGCTCACCCGTTGTCGTGCCTCCCATCACTTCTGTCCATCACTATGGTGGCCTCGGCCGTCGATTTCTCCGAAGAATAAAGGCGTCTCCGGGAGCCCCTCCAAAAAAAGAAAAAATTGCAGAAATATGTAAGGAAGAAAAGAGAACTCATTATCATCGGTAAAGTATTGAGTATTCCATCATCCATTCCTCTCCCATATATAGCAGCTCCCATCCGCCCCTTCGTCTGCAATTTCCCCTATCTTCAAGCCCTTATTTTGCTGTTCTTTGTTGAAGGGAAAAAAAGGGCTAAAGTGCTCCAATTCTCGTAATCCTAATTTGTGATTTTTGATAAATGGGTGGGGCATGGTTTATGGGTTGAACCATTTTATCATGGGTTGTGGGATTTAGTTTTATAATTTGGTTTTATTGGAGTAAATTAGTTTTAATTTGATTCATTATGTATAAATGATTAAGTTGGAGAAAATGTCAAACCTATAGGATCAATTTGTACCATTGAAAGGAAGAGGACTATTTTGTTCAATTTTAAAAGTTAAAGTACTATTTTCTCCATAGATCTCTACTTATCCCAACAATAATTTCTGGAAAAGTCTATTCATTACGTACAGTATTGATAAATTCAGATTTATTATCATCGGATAATTCTGGAAAACTTTATCCCTTTATATCCCCATGCACTATTACACATATCTCTACTCCACCTTTTTTTCTTTTTTAAATGTAAATTATATAATTTTTCTCTAAATAAAAGAAGTGTAGGAATTTACAAATTGAAATGGGATAAGGATTGGCCTAGCAGTCAAGTTTATTGAGATGTTTGGGAGCCAGCGGATCCGCTAGCGGATAGCGGATTCGGAGAGAGAACTGTAAGACAATCTACTCCCCAATCTGCTACCTGCTAACGGATTCGCTGACTCCAAAACATCCCCATTGACTCTCAACCTTTAGGTTGGATATTAATACCCCACTTGACCACCTACTTATCCCCTTTGCCCATTTAAAATGGAGATAAGAACTTGGCCGAATGATAAGTTTGTATTATTTTTTTTTTTCATAAATCCATTTGAGATCTCAAAATATGTTATCCAAAATTTTACTTAAGGGTGAAGCTTAGTAAGTCATATCACTCAAACCAATTATAATAGGTGAAAATAATAATTTTTGAGATTTAAAATTAAAGTACAAAATTATTCTTATTATCCAAAATATAAGTTTCAATTGTAGTATGATATGCACATGACGTATTCGTTCTACGCTAATCGATGCATAAAAAATGCACTATGTTTTTTTTTAATTTTTATAATAAGTGACCACGAGCGTCGACAAAAAAAAGAAGAAAAAAATTATATAAAAAAGAGGAACGAAAGAAGTGAAAACCAAATTAAAATAACTAAATACGCAGAAAATAAACTCCAACTAAGTCCGCAGTAATAAACATGTTTGTAGTGAGGTGGCAAAGTTAAATATCTAAAGTCCTCAGCAATAAACATATTAGGCCTTCCCAACGGTGGGGAAGGTAGCGAGGTGGCAAAGTTAAATATCAAAAATCCCAAACACTACGTATTTAACCACTGAAGGAAGAATGAAGTAAGAAATGGGGTAGCAAATTTGCTACCCGCTATTGCACCTTAAAAATTGTGCGCAACTGACTTATTTTTTAAAAAATTTATTGGCCTAATCGCCATTTGCGATCACTACTTTCTTAAAAAAAAATTTGGTTGGCATATATAATCGCCAATTGCCCAATTCGCCATCTTGGACCTTTTCATTTACTTCTTTTTTTTTAAAAAAAATTGTTTGGCATATATAATCGCCATCCAGTAGCGACTTATTTATTTTTTTTTCTAATTTCTTGATTCAAACTATTTTAAAATATTAAATAATTCAAGTAATTTTAAAAATATTACTACCTCCGTTCTCATTTAAGTGCTCCATTTGCATAGTAGTAACTATTCATTGAACAACTTTGATCAATTTTTTAACATAGTTCTATAAGATAAAATATAGTCAAGTGAGATTTTGTTAGATTCGTCTAAACACGTAGTTTTAGAATATCAAATTTTTATAATTTTTACTTATATACAATTTGAGTTATAAACATTTAAAAATGTGTATTGGACTGCGTGAAATGCAGAAGTGGAGCACTTATATGAGAACAGAGGAAGTAATTATTTATCATTTATCAAAAATTAAATTATTTTTTTAGTTGGGAAATTAAAATAGTAGATGGTATAATAAATATAATAGTAAGTGGATCCCCTAAATATCTACTTTTTAAGTATTATTGTTCGGGGGATGGTTTTTTATAGGTAGATGTATTTAAGTTTTGATGTGGCGCTGATGTAGCACCTAAATACCTGGAATGATGGTATTATCATTAGAGAATGCCTTATTATTGGACACGTAGTATTAAAGTTTAATTACTTAGAGCCCGTTTGGATTGTCTTTGAAAAAATCAGAAGTCAAAGGTAGAAGCGAAGCAGAAGTCAAAAGCAAAAATATGTAAGGGCCTGTTTGTTTTGGCTTTTGAAAAAATGAGAAGTAAGTAGTAAAAGGAGAATGAGAGAAAATGAGAATTCAAAAGCAAAAGAAGCTCAAATAATTGTTTGGATTGATAATATTAAAGTTGTTTTCAACGGAAACATGTTTGGATGAATTGTAGTACATAAAATGACTTTTGATATATTAAAATTACTAAAATGGACATAGTTATTGTAAGGATATTTACAGTATATTTTATTTTTTTTTAAATGGAGATATTTTTGTATTTTTATTCCAAAATGACTTATCCTTTTTAAAAAAGTAACCCCACCTACTTTGAAAAAATTGAATTTTATTTTGCTTCTCATTTTCCTTTTAAAAAAGTCAAAACAAATAGTTAAAAAAATTCAAAATGACTTTTGGGTGGAGCAAAAGTCAAAAGGAGAAAAAATAAGCTAAAACAAACAGACTCTAACTTTTATGTTTGGATAGAATGTTTGAGAAGTGGCTTTTTTAAAAAAAAATGTTTGGATGAATAAAAATGAAAAGTGGTTTTAGAATGTGGTAATTACCAAAAAGGATATGTTACTTAATATGATTAGAAGATACTTCATTTATAGTGTAATTTATATTAAGTAGTGAGGATATTTAAGTGTTTGCATATTTTACGAGGTGCTTTTGGCTTCTGCTTTTGGGAGAAGCACCCCATGAACTGCTTCTCCCAAAAGTATTTTTTTAGCTTTTCGAGTTGCTTTTGTTTTTTTTAAAAATGTCCAAACAAACACTTTTTTCTACCAGAAGTGCTTTTGGCAAAAGCAAGAGATAAAAGCACTCCTCCAAAAGCCAATCCAAAAAGGAATAAAAATCATTAAAAAAAAACTTTTGGTTTAAGTCCCCAACTCATTAAGGGCGCCTCTCCCAAAGCAGTTTTTTGCATACACAATGCTCGAACACGAGACCTTGCTCCATACTCAAGCCAACTGCTTTTGGTAAGTCCCCAACTCCTTTTTATAATTTGATTTGGTTTAATTAGGTAATTATATATATATATATATATATATATATATATATATACTCCCTCCGTTTTTTTTTAACTTCACCCATCCTGCACTGCACGCAATCCAATGCACATTTTCAATCATCAATATCTCATATTACATATAAGTAAAAATTATAAAAGTTTGATATTCTAAAACTACATGATTAGACGAATCCAACAAGATCTCACTTGACTATGTTTTATCTTATATAACTATATGAAAAAGTTGAATTAAAGTTACTCAATGAATAGTATCTACTATGCTAATGGTGAACTTAAAAAAAAACGGAGGGAGTATCTAGTATATATATGCTAAACCTTATGAACAGTACTTTGACATGTGTAATTCCTCTTGTACCCTTCTACCCTCCATTTGTCTGTTTCTGTTGTCTTTTTGGTTTTTGGTGTTCCTTTTCCTTATGCCTCATAGTGGCTGCTGTCTTGCCATCCCCCTCTCCAATTTTCCTCCACTACCACTGCTATCCCTCTGCTTGGTGTCTCTCGTTGAATCGCCGGTGGATGCTACCCGTAACCATAAAATCCATTCAGGGGGAAAATTTTGGATTCAAGCCCTAGCGTAGCGACGCCGCACTCGCACATGACCGCCTCATATTCCGATCGTATCTTGCGCACAAGAATTGTTGATCCGTCGTCCGACTCCGTCCTCGCCAGGCTAAAATAGGGTTCCGGCTATTAATCAAGAAATCGTCGCCTCCCCCATCTAACCAGCATTTTGCAGCCCGTCGTCAGAGGAAGCCTTGCCTATTGCTTGCTCAATTCACGCAGAAACTGAGGAAATCGACATAATGATAGCCCCTTCCCCGAGCTGCCTGATACGGTAGTATGTTGTTCATTTTTCTCAAATCATTCTGTTGTAAACCCTCACCCTTGTTTTTGTTTCGAAGTCTCATTCTAGAACGTACACTACAAGAAAATGTGCAGATAATGACGGTTCCAAACTTACTATCAGTGAACACAGTTAGGGCTTCTGTAAATTAGAAGCTCTCGGCGTCCAGCGCAATTTCCCCGGCTTCGCATCCCTTCGCCTCCTGCCGGAACGCCCTCCGCTTTGTCGTCTTGCCTGAAATCAATTAAGGTAATGATTCTCTCTTGAATTCGTTCGACGACCCACATCGTTTTCAGAGTAGATTGTGTTTTAATTGTTTTGCTTTTACTGAATTTTTTTCTTTGTTTATTCAGGGTGGTGTGAGGGCGAGGGGGGAGGGTCGTAGTGATGGTTTTGAGTTTAGTTTTATGGTTAGTGTTATGGGGGTTTTGAATTGCGGTTCAAATTGAGTGATTGTTTGGTGATTTCTAGCTGATTCTGGTGGATGGACTTGAGTTGTTGTTGAGAAGCCATTTGGTAAGGGTTCGGCTTCAGCTGAGAAACTGAGCTCCCAGATAGGATGCCTATTTGACGAATCCCAGATTTATCGCATAGATCATTATTTGGGAAAAGAAATAGTGCAAAACATGGTTTGTTATCTGAGTTGGCTGATACCATCTTAATTAACCATTAAGTGTGTAGGCAATCTGCCAGAAATGAAAACTTATTTATCTCAGTCTTCAAATCACTGCAGTTGGTGCTTCGTTTTGCAAATCGGTTCTTTTTACCATTGTCTGTGAAAGTGTGAATATTTCGCAATATGTTTGTAATCCTTTGGTGACATACAGTTTCAAAATTGATATATTTAACTTTCCTCGAGAATTTGGGAGAGCTCACAATTACTCACATTCTACACATAAATAAACTATGCATTACTCATATATATGCACAGATGTACCAACATTCATGCAGACATTTTCTTCTTCTTCTTTTTTTTTTTCAATTTGTTTACTTACCCTTTTCTTTTAAGGCCAACATCAGGGGAAATTTGTACCATGGTTTAATGAGGCTTGTACTGGTGGATCCCTCAGCTGCCAACAACGTTTTGGATTTACTCTTGTCCCACTTCCAGCGTTTCTATAAAGAGGTATTCATAGATAAAATTTAGGCTATAAAAATGAATCCTGGAAAACCTTAGATCTGTAGTATTCCTTTCTGTGTTCCTACAAGAGCTTAGCTTAGTCAATAATGCACTCATTTCACATTCACCTGTTGAGAATCCTTGTTGAAGTGTATCATCCTTCTAGGATATGATGAATCCATTAGGAGTGGATCAATGTGTGAAGCAAGAAAATGGAAACTTTTGTGTTGAAGAGCCACTTGACTGATTGCTTACCACTGTATCATTAGAAGTTGAGGTCACATATGGGTGATCAAAACTACATATGTAGCATCTCTCCACTGCAGATTGTTTTTAAAGAAGACTTTGGAACTGAGGGTCGTGGAGGATATTTTGATAAATATGGGTATGGCATGCACTGCTGAATTGCTGATTACTTATTTTGCAGAAAATGAATCATCTTATCCAACTTGAGTGATTTAGGCTTTTCCTTATTTGTCATGTGTTGATGGAACTCTGTGTTCTTTAACTTACATATTTACTTGTATCTGGTTTGATTTGCAGTATTATCCGTGACGTTATCCAAAATCACTTATTGCAGGTGAGTCTAGGTAGTAGTATATAAAAAATCCTGATTGAGTAGTAGTATGTTTTTTCTACATGGATATTATAATTTTGTCATAATCTTGAGTAATTGTATATTTCAGTTGAGCCGACAATGCTTCTTGTCATGCTAGAATTCAGTGTTTTGTCAGTGACTTAGTTCAATTGTTTTCATATTCGGTTTCAAGTAATCAGTTGATTTCAACAAGCCGAGTTTCTTTCTTCTGTAAATATTAGCAGTGTGAGATTTTTAAAAACTTGCAGGTTCTTTGCCTTGTTGCTATGGAGAAACCTGTTTCTCTGAAGCCTGAGCATATTCGAGATGAGAAGGTCAAGGTATGCATAGTATTGTGTTTTTCTGACATATGTTCTGCTCGAGTTACCCTGCATTCATCTACAATTAGATTAATTACATCGAACTGCGGATGGTTTTGGAGAGACACTCTCTCTCGCTAGGAAAAATCCCCAAATATGCTTTTTGGTAAAGGCATACAGAGGGGAGAATCTATTAACAATAAAATTACAAAAAACGTGATAGGATTGCACAACTTAACTTTGCGAGGTCTCTTTTAGCGCACTTATGATGGAGGCTTGGACAAAAAATATGGAGGTTAGCTTTCACTAATTTCTCACTTGGAACTTAGGTTCTTCAATCAGTTCTTCCAATCTAAGATGAAGAGGTGGTGCTTGGACAATATGAAGGCCATAGGGATGATCCAACCGTTCCAGACAACTCAAAACACTCCCACATTGGCATCAGGGATTCTACGCATAGACAATGAAAGATGGGATGGTAACCAAAACATTGCCTGTTTAAAAATGTCGATTTTATACATATTCAATAAGATGAAATTCTTGAAATCAGAATGAGAGTGCTTATAAGATATAAAACGTATACAATGCCTACTCAATTCCATTCCAGTATTAGATTCAAGGATGTTCCTGGTGATATCTTTAAATGTATGTATTAGATTTCTGATGCTACATGGTAGTACATTGCTTATGAAACTTAACTAATAAAGTTGTCCTATGTATTAAGATCAACTGCCTTTCTAACTGAATGTTTATTGGAAAACATGGTCAGTTTGTGATAACCTCTAAGTTGTTACTAATTGAATCTTAATACTAAAGTTCTAATTGCATGGTTCAAGTTTTTGTGTGATTCTCATGGTTGCAAAGTATATCGGCAGGGACTTTTTTGCTGATAAGCCTGACGGTTTCAATTTTGGTGCATGTATACAATCTAGGTCAAAACCAAGGAATGAATGAATTTGTGATGCGTCTGCAACCTTCAGAGGCCATATACATGAAACTGACAATGAGTGTGACTGAGCGCATTAACATGAGCCTTTTTAATGGTGTGAGTGTGATAATGTAATGATGGATGTACTTCAATTTTAGGGCTGTAATGGTGTGACAGTTGCAAAGAGCATTGAATTTAAGGATAAAGTTAAGAACGTTGGTGCAAGCCTTGTGAAGCAGGTTGCAAATGCTACAAATGATGTTGCTGGTGATGGTAAGTATTTCTTGTTTTCTAATTTTATAACTTCATTTCGTTTTATGAGATGAGTTGTCACTTCCATTCTTAATGTGATGGATTGTATAAATTAAATTCCTTTTTCATAGGGAAAGAGCAGTAATATGTAGCATAGAATTCTTAAGCATAAAATTTTCACTCTCATGTGATGGATTGTAGCATAAAATTCATTTTATCGAGGACATGTCTACTAGAGCTGATAGAGCAAAGCGCTACATTGTAAATTGAAAATTTTCACTCTCATGTGATGAATTCTATGCTACAATTCATTACTGCTATTTGGTTCCTTTTTTGAAATTGTGGACTTTTCTACTAGAATTAAATATTTCTGCTGCTTTTTCCTTTATGAAGCACTAAATTATCGCTATTATTTCACTAATATTAGTTCCACCTTCCAAAGCTCTTGGGGTTGATCGGGCTTGGATACACTGGTTGGTTTGTATACCGTTACCTTCTATTCAAGGTACATTGAGCTGTACATAATCTTCTATGGTATTACCAGTTGTTCTATATAAATTTGGTTCATCATCTGTCCTGTTTCGTCAAATATTGCTTGGAGATTTCTATTACACGTAAACTCTATGATCAATGGTGTCTTCTTCCTAGGTCTTCAAATAAATTTGGTACATTGATTTTCGTTTTATTTTGGGCAAGTGATTTTCTGAGGTCGTACTATTCAAAATTTGCCACAATCAAATCAATAATCTCCATTATGCATTCTCTTTTGAAATGCTTGATCCTGGCATTAGCAAATGAGGGTGGCCTGTAGAAGTGGGGATGCCTTGCTCTGATGTCAATTGTCTCCTTTGTGTGTTTGCAGTCGTCTAGAAAATAACTGATTGAAGACATTGAAATACTGAAGAAGAAAATTGCTAGAACAGAGTAAGTGCTCCATGTCTGTCTGTCTGCTCCTGTTCATCTCGTCCTTAATTCTCTCAGTGACTATGACAATGTCATAGGTGCTTTGCCCTATTTGAAAGTGAGCACGGGCAATTTAAGGTTATGTCCTCAGCCCAACAAAGTGAATTGTACATCAATTTGATAGGTGCTTTATTTTATCTTGAGATATCTTGGTTTCAAGTTGAATATTATATCAAATTTCATAATTAAATTCTTCTCAATTTTGCTTTCATTTCAATTTTGAGTGTCTTATTATAATTTTCTGTAATATTTTTTCCTCACCGGGTGCGCGCAGCGTGGCGCGCGCCACCGGGAACAGTTCTAGTATATATATATATATATATATATATATATACTAGTGCTCTTTAGGATCGGGCGATGCCCCTCGCTTGGATAAGGAACCATCGAAAGGTGATATTCGCTCCAATATTCCATGGTGCAATTGGTTTTATCATGTTTTCATCACAACGCATATTTATTCAATCCAATTAATAGTGTCACACAATATTATTGTTGTGTCTGCCAACACAACAGTAAGTTAGACAACCGGGCGGAGATTCACAGTAGGAGCACAACATAACCATCTACGACTGTAAACTAACATCATCCCCTCTACGCCCAATTTAATGGATCACAATCTTTGGCAACCAATCTATTGTCTTACTTTGGCAACCAATCAACACTTAGAATGAATAGTTACAATAGGATCCGTAATTGAACATCTTCAATCAATTGGATGATTAAACCAATTATCAGCGACGATGAAATCTGAATGTCGAAAACAAACAACACTACTTAGGTTTCTCTAGAATAACTTTCTATACCACTAATGCAAAATGCATCCGAATTGAACTACCTTTACCTGTTCCCTGATGGTATTTCGGGTGCCACAACATTCCTGCAACCGCAAAATGTCTATACCCATTTCAGAGCATCCCTAATCTGTGATAAGAAATAATTTCAAGAAACACATTCAGAAAGCAGCAACACATGTATATGGATCTTAGTCTATTATCAACCCAAGGAGAAAGGTCATATAAACATGTTAAACTGCAAGGTTTGATAATAAATCAGCAAAGACTTCTTAAGAACTTGTCTTCACTCGTGCCTCCGGTTTTAAAAGCCATCTAGTAATAAATCAGCATTCAGTAATGATTCAAGGCCAACTATTCAACCCAGCTCTTAAAGAAAAAGAAACAAAGTGCATATTCATAAAAAAATCTTATAGAAAATAAACATAAGCAATAACTGCAGAAATCTTCAAAATTAATCAGCAAATAGCATCATCCAACCAGTTAAGCAATTACAGCTTTGCAAGAAAATGTCTAAAGCAGTCATCACAGTCAACAATCATTATACAATTTCACCACAATAACTCAACCAAAACATAAATATACTACTGTATGCAATCACCAATTAATTTGCTACATGCCTGGCAACACAAAAATTGACCTTGAACTTGAAGTATAGATTGCCACGTTTAAGTCATTGTCTATCATCGAATGCCAAATTAATTCATTCCCATGTACAATGTCCCATTTCTTAATATAAAGACAGGTATATTTGTAAAATAGATGATTTATTAAACCTCACAAAAGAAAGCAAATAAAAGTATAATCTTTTCTTCAACTCATCTCAAGTTTACTTGAAACAAAAAACAAAAAAAGACAAACCTCTTAAGAAGATTTACACATTCGAGAAAATCGGATTATAGAACATCGATTCACAAGTTTAGAGAACACATCAAATTATAGATTTACTTGACAAGTTTAGAAAACACATCAAATTATAGAACATCAGATTCACAAGTTTAGAGAACACATAAATCTGTAGAACGATACAAGTTCGCAAAACTTATTGCAGAACTCATAAACAGAACAAAAACATAGCAAGAAATTACAACAAATTCGAAGAACATGTTAACAGGAATTGTTAAAAGTAACACAACGAAAAATAGGGGAAAGCAATCCTCCGGTCAAATTAGACGAAAGAACACCAAGGGGAGCAGACTTACAGTAAAATCAACACAATAGGAACGACTAGACGAAATGATAAAAGAAGAAGGAAAAAGAACAAGAAGATCAAAAGGCTCACTGTGGCCTCGCCGACGATTGACGAATCCGTTGTCAATTGAGAAAGATGCGAAGTAGAAGAACCATACCTAAGGCAGCAGCAACCTAAACCGTAAACTCAATTAAGGTTTATGCGAAACCATAGGAGAACAGCAGGGCCCCGGCGGCGGTGAAGACAGTGAATGAGGCAGAGGGATCTCGAAGGCCAGCAAGATCCGAAAAAGCATGGAAATCGAGTACAGGAAACCAGGTTAGGTGTGGGGAAGATGCCAGCAATTTTTAGGGCACAACGGAGGCTTGATTTAGAGAGGCGCCCGAGGATCTAAAACCCAGCGAGAAGAATCCGAAGAAGAAGCAAAATGGTTGAGGTCGTGAATGGCATTGCCAGTAAATACCAAAAACTTTGAAGGGTATTTTCGTCACGCCATGTCACAAAAGTTGGCTATTCACACTTATATATAATGATATATTCAAAATTCGATTCTTCTAATTTGGTTTGATTTTGAAAAAACCGAATCGTTAAACCAATATAATCCAGACCTCTATCATTTTTACAAGTGGTGAACTTCAGAATGAAAACAAAGTCCCCACTTTTACAATTTGTTTGTCCCCAAGATTTGCTTATTACAACAGTAAAAGATTAACATCCCCGTAATTCATTAATAATGATGGATCCATTTTCTTTTACTATTTGATTTTTTTAAAAAAAAAATTATAATGAAGAATTTCATTTACAATTTTCTTTAACTAGTAAGTACTATAAAATGGAGTAATTGGGATGGGTGGTAAGTACCTGAATCCCAACTTATAGGTTGGGGTCCCGACCTCTATACCTCCAGTCATGATTTTGACTGCCAAAAAAATAAAAATAAAAGAGTAATTCAATAATATTTTTGAATGAATCAAGATTTTTCAAGTTTTTAGAGGCCCGAGTAACTTTCAATTTATTTATTTTTCCTCTGGTGGGAATGGATTGTCGAAGCCAATTTTATTCAATCAAGTACAACACACTTTGTTTTTTTGGCATACGTCAGGTATCCTCAAGTCACATTGGGCATCAAGACTAATCTCTTGAGGATCTGTTGGGCATTGAAATATTAAGCTCCAAAAGTAGAATTCTTCATATACAAAGGTTTCCCGATACATTTTTTTAAGATGACATAGTTTCATATCACTCAGGCAAAGCGCGGTTGATAAGTTAGCATTGTTTTACTAATTTGCTATATATTTAGAAACAAAATGAAATTATTATAAGCACAATTATATGGAGTAATTTCTTTGTCAGATTTTCAATTTAGATTCTGCTGACCTGTATTCTTACATATATTTACATTTACATGCGTATTCGGACCAAAACCCATGAAAATTAGAATAAAAATGGCATGTTTATGCCTTTATGGGGGCGGTTTTGAAATAGTTGAGGATTTTTTATTTTTGGCAAATGCCTTTTTGTGTTGTTTCGAGAAAGACAAGAAAAGAAAAGAAAAGAAAAGAAAAGAAAAAAGTGAAATGCGGCAGTCATTAATGGTTTTTATATTTATTTATTTTTATTTGTTGGTAGTTAGGACGGTACTATGGGATACTCCTCCTCCGCTACTATAAAAATAAAGCAGTAAAAAATTTGCTTTATCTGATACTCGGTTTTCCTTTTCCCCGACTTTCATCACTTCCGCCTCTTCATTCTCCAACATTTCCATCGCATTTCACTGCGCGATTCTCCTCTACAATTCCGCCCTTTCTCCCAGGTTTTTGTTGTTCCTTGCTTCAATGGCTGCCAGTGCCAACCCCCCCGCAGCGCGCCAGGCCAAAAACACCAATGGGAATAACAACGGGAACGGGAACGGGAACGGCGGTGCGCAGGAAAATGGCAATTGCGGCGGCACCGCTCCGGCGACGGAGAATTCCGTGGTGGGGCCACCATCCAAGCCGGCTCTCCGCCACAATCCTGGCCTGTCGACTGATTGGACGCCGGATGAACAGGCCACGCTCGAAGATTTGCTCGCGAAGTGAGCTTCTTTTCTCTCTCGCTCTCTCTTTCTTTTCTTGTGACTCCGTAATCTAAAAAGGACGTGATTTGTGTGTCTGATTGCCATTGGTTTCTTTTGAGTTTTTCTTGCTGTTTTTTTTGAATTAAAATGTTGTACAAGGTGATTTGATTTGCATGATGTTTATTTTTGTGATGGTTCTGATGCTTTAAAATGAAATTGATATTTATGGTGTGGGAATAATCTGGAGTGAAAAATGAAAGGATGTTATGAGATTATACAAATCAAACGCATGGTCTGCTTAAGGGAATTTGGAGATAATGGAAAGGAAACTTTTCGTCTTCTGATATTAATTTGATTATCCTTCATGTTTATTTATTTGAGGATGGCTAGGATCATAGGTTGACATGAAATCATTTGAAACTGGATCTAGATAGGGTAAAGATGACATAGAATATAATCATCGAACTCATGAATAGCAAACAAGTTGAGAGAGCATCATCTGTTTCAACTGATTAGGATTTGGGTATTTTGCAAACCATTCGGAGTCTCTAATGCTCAGGTATAACTTAGAGATGTTCAAGTGTACTTTTTTTTTTTCTCTCTATTATCTTGTTAATTTTCTGATTTTTGTAATGTTAATGTAATAATTCTCTTCCTTCTTTCCCTGTTTGTCTCTTGCTGTCGTTTTTCTCATCTGGTTCACCTCCTTATCTTTTAATCCTGTATTCAAATTCGGTCAAGAAAGTTCAGGTGGCCGCATTAATGTTGGTAAGACAGCTGCATCTGGAGTCGGATTCTGCCACGTGTCTTTTTGTGTCGTGCTCACAAGTGCATTCAAAGCTCGCTCATTAAAAAAGTGCCACTTTGTTAGATCGAATCTATACTTGACCACATTCTTGCATGTGTTACTGAAATCCAAACTGGCTTTACCGGAAACAATGCGATGCCAGGGCCTGGGGCTACATTACCTTTATCAAAATCACTTCCAAGCATTAATGTCTTTCTACCAACAAAGGGAGAATCCACAGCAAATAGACCTGCACTGATCAATCAGCTTAGGAAGATCTAGCCTTAGATTTTTTTTTTTTGTTAAGTAATTGTTGCTTGACGTGTCATGGTGCAAAGACTTTGCAAGATTTTTATTTGTCGGATAGCAGCTTCAATTAATTTTCACCTAGTAACTAATACACCCTTAAATGTTTTATTTGCAGCAGAGTCACAGCCTTTATGTTCTGGTTATATGCATGCATACATTAGTTTTATTGTACCGTTGCTAATGAATTAAACTTTTACAGATATGCCTCAGATACCAACATTGTTCGTTATGCTAAAATATCTCAGGCTTTGAGGGATAAGACAGTTCGGGATGTTGCATTACGCTGCAGATGGATGAGTGTGAGGATTTCATTCTTAGTTTCCATCCTTTCTTATGTTCTATTTCTTTCAAAATTTCCATTTGTTTCTGTTTGTAAATGTTTAAGATTTTTAATGAGCATAATGACGTTCAGAAATGAAAGTAGAAAGGATGGTATACGCTGTGTTTTACTCTAATACAGATTGGGCTTTAAATCTCTATGTTGACCACCATTCTTTCCCACATTAACTTCTGCGTTGAACATTATGGAGTTGAGGAATTGGATAAGTTTGAAAGAAAATCTGTGGACATGGTTCTGGGTAAAAAGATATACATGCTTGGGAAATGTAATAAGGGGGACCTGTTGACTTTTTGTGATAAAATAAAGACTTACTCCATATGATACTTACACAATACAAAATAGTTTAATATTATCACCTACTGATTTTTATTCAGTTAATTATGAATTAAGATGAAGCTGCCATTCTGAATCTGATTTTTATTCAGTTAGTTCTTGAAATGTTAATAGTATAGTGTTTTGCAGAAAAAGGAAAATGGCAAGAGAAGGAAGGATGATGTTCATTCTTCGAAGAAAACTAAAGACAAAAAGGTAGTATTTCTATACTGTCCAAGTTAATAACTATGAAATAAAGTGAGCTTCTCTCTCCCATATTTTATCCACCTTTATCTTGTAGTCCTACAAATGCAGCAGGCCATTTGGCTTTCTTGCTATATTACACTTACTTTTGCATTATGATTTTTCTTGAATATGTTGTAGGATTCTAGGAACATAAAAATTAGCAATATGATCTCACTTTTCAAGTGCTACTTTGTGATATATTAACCATTTGGGCATTCTAACAACTAATACTGAAAAATTAGTTCAACCAAATAGGTATATGATTTAAGGTATTGATAGATAGAGAGCATTTTTGAGTAACTCAAACAACCAACCTAACATGGATTTGCACAGATATATATGTTCTTGGGTAAAAGTTGACGCGTAAGATTTCACAAGATCATAGTTTACATGCTATCTTTAAGATTCATTCACATTTGTTATTTCTTGTTTTAGTTCGACTAATTATGATAGTTTTCTGATATAGTTGGAATATGATTTTATATCCTATTCTGCCATTGTAAAAGTGTCTATGGACACTCTAAACACTGATAGTTCTCCTCAGTACTCACTAGTGACAGAAAGAAAAAGAAATTTGATTGTGTTAAATGCAATTTTTCTTCAAGGTATGGTTCTCTATTAAATAGGGCCGGAAGAAAAAAGGCATGTAAAAAAATAGGTGAAACTCTCTGGTTTTTGTTCTTAGATTCTGTTGAAATTATCAATCTAATACTCTGGCTGTACAATCCGAAATTTGTACTCGGACAGGAAAAGGCTGCGGATTCTGTTCCAAGAACTCAAGTTGCAAATCGCACCAATGGCCCACCTTTTGTTCAGCCATTATTTCCAACGGACAATGATGATGGAATTTCCTTCAAAGGTCGATCCCTACTCATGTCACTTGCACATTTGGGAAAGAAAACGAGTTAAAAATTTTCTCTCATGATTAACCTACTGAATGTCCTACTATTGTAATTTCTTCTATTTTAGATATTGGAGGAGTTGCAGGACAGCTCCTTGAACAAAATGCTCAGTCCTTGGATCAAATTTCTGCCAACTTTTCTGCCTGCAAGGTACTTTCACTTCAATACATCTACGTCTTTAGCTTTTTGATATAGTAACTCATTGTGGCGCTTTTCCACTTTTTGTTTACCTCTTTCACCTTTTTTATTATTGCTTATACACAGTGGCGGATCCAGGATTATGAATATGATAGGTCAATTACCATACATCATTAATACAAGTAGTATATACTCCCTCCGTCCCAGTATACTTGTCTTGTTTGACTTTTTGGCACTGTTCATTGTTTAACTTTGACTCAACGTTATTGCAAGTATTTATTTGAAAAAAATAGTCGAGTTGGGTCTTGTTAGAATCATAAAATCATGTAGTTTTAGAATATATATTTTACATAATTATTTGTTGTACATATTTTGAGATATTAACGATTAAAAATGTGCGTTGGATTGTGTGCAGAAATGAAACAAGACATGTTAAATGGGACGGAGGGAGTATATAATTATTATATACTCCCTCCGCTTTTAAAAAATTGAAACATTCCTGCGTTTCACGTTATCCAATATATATTTTTAACTCTTAATATCTCAAAGTGTGTAAAAGTAAAAATTATAAAAATTTGATATTCTAAAATTACGCGATTAGACGAATCTAACAAGATCCTACTTGACTATGTTTTATCTTGTATAACTGTATTAAAAATGTGAATCAAAGTTACTCAGTGATTATTAAAAACTATGAAAATGTTACAATTTTTAACAAATGGAGGGAGTACTTAGTAAAAGAAAATTTAAAAACAAAATAATATTACCTCAAAATAATTATAATGGTTTTAGAAAAGTTCTTATATTTTGGAATTATTGTACAATAGCATCTTATCAATACTAACGTTCATAAACAAATCTTGAATATTAGTAGAATTTAGAGCGAAGATACAAATTGGAATTATCTCAAACATGATTTTGTAAATTGAAGTATATTGAGATTTTCCAAAATGGGGGAGAACAATTAGAACTTGAAATTTTAATAGCAATTGAGATAAAGATTCAACCTAGAACTCTAATAAATTAAAGTATAAGAGAAGAAAAATGAAATGTAAAAAGAATTATATAGGCTGAAATCTATTAAAATTTTAATTGAATTGAACTATACTACTCATTTTTACACTATGTTATTAATTTCTTAATGCTAACCTAGTACTAAATAATTTTTACACTATATGATTGATTTCTTAATACTACTAAACTACTAATTTAATTTTTTAATGGTGGGTCAATTGACCCACCTTGTTTGTGTGTACATCCGCCAATGCTTATACATGCACATGGATTTCTCTTAAAAACCAATGAAGAAACATATTGTGTTGGATTTATCATTGCTAAAATTGTTCCATTTGAAGAAATTCATTATTGCAAAATGAGGACCCAACCCAACAAGATGTCTGAGAATGTTAGCAGCTGTTGTCCCCATAAGCAAACTGATTCTTTATGGCATAGGGCTTCTATGGAGAATTTTGTTTTATGCACGACATTATCTGCTGTTTCTGTTTGTTATTAAACTTTTAATTGTTCAACTGTCAACTTTGACAATGGGTGCTGTATGATATCGTATTTGGTGGTTTGATATGCAGCCTCATGAGAACATCGGCCTCTTTTGTCAGACTCGAACGAATATCCTTTCAATCCTGAATGAGTAAGCCTTATACTCCACCCTTTTGCTTTTCTCATTATGTTATTCATACCTTTGGAGCATTGGCCATCATTTGGATCGAATTGCTTTAAGCATTCATACTATCCTTCAGCTTGCACTGTAAAAGATCACAAGTTTTTATGATAGAATTTCAAACATTCTGTTTTGATTGTGTGCTGCAGGTTGAACGATGCACCAGAGATAATGAAGCAGATGCCTCCTATTCCTGTCAAGCTGAACGAAGAGCTTGCCAACACCGTCCTGGGAAGATTACCGCCTGTGCCAAAGAAAGCTTGATCTCCTCATTCACTTGCTTTTTATACATACCCATTGCAAATTTAAATCGCAAGTCGACATGAGTTTCAGTAACAGTGACAGTGAAGTCTCCTGATGCATTAGGACATAAAACGCTTCTTTATCTGCTTTCTTTTTTTTTTTTTTTTTAAACAAAAAAAAACCAATTATGCTTTGGGATATTATCTATGACTGCCGAGCCAAATAGTGTAGAACTGATATTTCGCCATGTACATAACTTCAGGCCATAGTTTTCAAAGTTTTAATTAAAGGGACATTTCAATATCTTCTGGGCAGAAGTAATTGTATGGTTTTATATATTTATTCTGTGCCCAATTTTTAGGAATTGCTTGTGTTGCTGCTGTATTCAAAAAGTCGAATGCAGGAGAGATCGGGATGTTTGAGAGCCAGCGCAGATTAGTATCAAATACCATATTTGACCATGCTGGTTTCCTAAGTAACATAGGCAGATTCGACTCAATATGCTACTTGAGTAATTTTAGCATAATAGTATATTATTGTTTAAGCTATTACAATCGCTGGTTATTTTTATTTGTGTAATAATTTTATTTAACCTTAATCCTTTGAATTTCTTTGCTCAACCGCTTAATGTGCCACTTTCGATTGAATACTTATTTGCCGCATTTGGATGTTTTCCGGGACACAAATTCTACATGTATTTTTTGTTTTTGTTTTTTCTAAAAAGGGAAAAGAACAAAAACATTTTTGCAATTGGTGCATTGTTTTATTTTCATCGTTTATTGACCTTTTTGACTTTATAATTACATTTGTTAATTACTTCTAGTAGGTTCGTAAACAATTCGAAACAATTTGAACACCACAATATTCAATTCAGTTCATTAAGCTATTCGAACATTATCACATATTCACATCCAATTGAATATCAAAGATTGGATTGAATGATTGATACCTCTTTAATACATAACACAAATTATTTTTCATTTTGGGCTTTAATATTAAATTTATTTTTAAAATTATAATTGGTAACTAGTAGTATCATCTATATAAATATCTGAATTTCGATTTGAATCATAAAAATGAGATGCATTTACAAGCCTACTTAGTTGTGTCTTACATAACCTATCTCAAGTATAATAAAACCTTTCGCGGAGTACTCCTCCATTGATATCTCAAATATAATTTGTATATAAATATATCTAATGTTTGCTTCTTCCTTCAAAATATATCCATTAATTTTAATTTTTCTATTGTATAAATATAGAGAGAACACATAAATCAGAGAATGGTGACTTGACCTAGTGGTCGTTCCCTGACTTTACAAATCGATTCCCACCCGACCCCCTATCCCTCCCCTTTATTATCCCCTTTGTAATTTATATAGTCTGAACTCCCACATACCTTTGCTGACACATTAGTATAGTATTTACATGCATTGGAAACTTGACATCCGTCCACGAAATGTTCAGGAGGGTGAGTGAGTAGTTCACAACCTTGTTCCAAGGCAAGGCCTTCTTGCATTAGCACACTAGACATGGACGAGATGTAGTTCACTGAAGCAAAGAGCAACATGAATAATCTGGTAGCAGAATACCAATAGAACCAGGAAGCGAGAGCAACCTAAGAGGAGTACGAGGATCACGAAAGTGAAGAGGCCGCTATATATTACCAACTTGTTCATGATATTGTTTTTGTACCTGGTTTGGCTTGTTCTTATTTTCCACCATTTCGTACTCATTCTGATCTTTCACAAAAATAAATAAATAAATCTATTTACAAACAACAAATTTATTAGTAATATTTTTGCTCTTAAAGTGTAAAATTCTACGTGTAGATTAGTAACATATCATTCTCAAGAGTTGTATTTTAAGGTAAAGAAGATGAAGTTGTATATTGGAACCTTTCACATCCATCACAAATATTCGAAAAATGAAATAATACCTGTGGGTTTTCATATCGGCATAAATCATAATCATTGAAATTCCTTAAGGATTGCTTGCATAGGACACCCCCGACATGGTTATGGCTTTCCGGACATGATTTGAAGGATTTTTCATCAAAAATCGGTTGAACAAATAAACTCGTTAAGAAATAAAAGAAACACGTGATGTTACTAAGAGCTATAATGAGAATGTATCTCACCCCCAGTTATACCCCCATCTCCATTATGGATTGCAGTGGTGCAACCCTGCTGTTCCTCAGAGTTGGGTTGAAACGATGATTCAAGTATCCGGAAACCTGTTTAAAGGACTTGTCAGTGAAAGGAAGAAAATTAATTTGATGGGTGTAGCAGAATATAAGGCACATATCATTACTAAAGCAATCGAGCTGAAGTGTTTTAAAGAAAAACACCGCCTACGTTCACACCAATCATACTTTGCATCGTGCTAATTTATGCTGCATTTGGTACAAAACGCTAGCGTTTAGAGTTAGAAATCTAAAAGTTACTTTAAAAAGTAAATATTTTCCATTCTAATCGCTAACCTCTAAACTCTAAACTCTACCATACCCCAACTTCTAGCTTTTGAAACTCCCAATTTTTAAACTCTAATTTTTTTTGGGTAAGCTTAAACTCTAATTCCAAACAACAAAACTCAAAAGAATCTAAATTTAAAACTATTTTTTACCTTTTAACTCCTAACTCTAAACTCTAATTATTTCATAAACATAGCCTTAACAACATGCAGATCATTAACTCAAAAAATATGATAGTGAATTAGAAAAACACATAACAGCAAGGAACACAGAGAAAAAATTGTTCTGCAACTCTGGCATTTCAAGCAACGACAATCGGTTTTTGCTTCTTGAGCATTCCATAATAGTAAGGAAAGTTTGAATGAAGGAAGATATAGAAGCAATTCAATTCATTCAAAATCACGGAAAAGAATGCGTATGGGAAAATCACCTCATACCTACATGCTTCCATTGAACCTTCTATAATCAACACCAGCAACTGGAAGGTTGGCAATGGGAGAGTGTGGTACCAGCACCAGAAAATATTTTAAGATGGAGCATTCCAGCTGAGTCCTTCTAGTATACGGGAAGTCATTAATAACAAAATGAAGTTCTGCATTAATAAATTTCATTCAGCTACTTCTACTTTTTCTCAACTAGTTATCATTTGCTTCATCTACTGTCGGGCAAATAGCTCCATAGTTCTCTTGTGCATTGTCATGGGAAAGACCTAGCCACAATATACAACACTTGTGGTGAAGACAAAAAATAATATAATATAATGTGTTGTTTAATGTATAAACTGAAATTTACAAGAAATGTCCACAACAGATATGAACCAACAATCCAAGGAACCAGTCACAGAGATTACAGCAGAGGTAAATGCTGGAGACTAAAAAAATAGTCAAACCAAAAAACTCACCCGAGCAAAGAACAATAGGCAGAGGAGGGGCAAGAGAGTACAGGTGCAGATGGATGCGGGCACAGGGGTGGCAGCAGTACAGGAAGGCACCATGATGGGGTCGTTGTTGTTGGGAGTGGCATTGGAGAAGAGTGAATGCTCCAGAAAGCATTCCAGTGGCTTAAATTGAAGCTCTAACCCTAGATCTATAGCCAAATGGCCATTTAAGGGAAATGCCCTAGGGCTAAGTCCAAATGGCCATTTGAGCAAGTTTCATAGATGAGAGTAAAAAAGACTGCATAAATCCAACAAGACTCAGCCGAGCTATATTTTAAGTCCATCTAAATGAGGGGGCAAGTACTAGCAAACACAGCAAAAAGCACAGAGATTGCAAACAATTCCGTATATTATACAGATAATACCATTTCCAAAAATATTAAGCCAGTGGATGTAAGTTCGAGTTACAAGAAGGAAATACTTTCTGAAACAGTAACTAAAAAATCAACATGCACTAAACTGAAGCGTATACGTGCTTCAAGTTACTGTGAAGTTGCAGGTATGAAGAAAAACTAGTGCTTATCATCTTTGGGGATATCTTTCCTAGGTAGTTCCTTTGGTTTTGCCTTCTCCATTTCCCTGCAACAATATCAAACACAAATCGTACTGAGGGCATTCTTTAAAACAATTTGCAGCATGTTTGGATCCACGTAATTGAGCTCAAAAAATGTACTACGTACTAAATCACAGACAAAAAGATTCAATTTAAACGTTAACTGCTAGCATAAAATTGTATTTCACGACAACTGATGATCTTGAAAGTGTAACAAGAAGGGGAAAGCAGACACCCACAAACAATTATTTAAACCTCCAAACCAAGTCCCCAACTTTCTAAACACCCTAAATGCCGTGTATGAATAGAATCAACTTAATCAGCTATTTGGCAGAATATCACAGAATCGCTGTAATATAAAACCACGATTCCGTCAATTCATTGGTGAATTTAACGTCAAAATATCATTCTGATCAGTTAATTCACTCTAAAATTTCCGCAATGTAAAGAGCAGATAAAAAACAATTTATTATCGAGTCACAGAAAAAGATAAAATCATTGGGTAAGGCACATACTTAGCGGCAGAAGCAGACTCTTCTTCGAGCCAATTGCGGATGTGACGAACGTTGCGGCGGAAGATGGCGGCCGAATTCTTGACATCGCTCCTCAGCAACAATACCACGGCGGATACTCCAGCCACTGTGAGTATGAAATTTGTCAGAGCCATGATTAATTCGACAGTGATTATGAGTGTTATCGATCAAACTGATTCTGCTCTGTAGGTTTTATATACCGTGCGGTGCAGATTCTTGTATGAGAAGAAATTGGGGACGAACGATTAGTGGGCCATAAACAGGCCCGCTTTGTGTAGGGCCTTAACCATATTGAGAGGAATTAATTCGGCATTAGTAATTTTTATTCAGACATTTAAAATAGTAACAGTTAATAACTTGGTTATTTACTAGTTGCACTAATAAAAGCATAACACACGAGCATATACCCCATTGAGAACTCTGTTTTTTTTTTTGTTTTTTTTTTTTTAGGAGCCATTAAAGGCCCTGGGTGGTGGGAGCACATATCTCAACTCAGTTATGATATGATATGATGTGATGAATTTCGTTCAATTCAAGTGATCAATAGAGACTTGTTCAACCAACACAAGTTGACTTGAGTGGATGGGGCGCTCTAATCGCATAAACAAGGTCTTGAGTTCGATCCTTATGTATGCAAAAAACTGCTCTGAAAGAGACACCCGTAATTGCCCTTGCAGATCCTCGAAGTCCAAAATGGCCTGGAGATACCCGGTTTCACCAAAATAGAGACTTGTTCAGTTTATTAAAGCAAATCCAAAAATGTTCAATTCAAAACACACACATCCACCTAATCTAAAAATGTTCAATTTAAAACACAGATCAGTCTTTCATAAGAAATGACTCGAAACAAATCGAAACATGCATTTAAGCCCAAACATTTATCCAGACAGCACCTAAGTAGTTTTCTATTAATTATCTTAAATAGAAATATATAAAATTCGACAAGCCTATTATAATCTGAACAAGGAAAACCACAACAAACACCATGTCTTTTAAGAAAAATGTCAGTCCAGTATTGTAGTGTCAGATAATTACTACTTGGTTACTAAAGCCAATCCAAGATGTCAGAACTGAGCAATAGGAAATGCTAGTAGAACAAAGTAGTGGCTGATATTTGCAAAGCAAACCATCCAGAAAATATGTTCCACATATTCATCAGATCTCTATAGACCAAAAGCATACACAACAAAAGGATGAAAGATCAAAAGCCCCCATTTTATACATGAAGTGAAGAAGGAGAATAGTCTTTGTTTAAATTTTAGTTCAAACAATATTACTCTGAATAAATTTCAGCCTGGCATCGCAGCCTGGATTCTTTCATCTACTAACGCGAAAAATGAAAAAAGCTCTGTCACAAGTAAAGCTTGCAATTTTTCAGCCATAAAAAACAACAAAATCTAATAGTTCTCAATAAAAAAATGCATTCCGAATTATGAATATCCAAAAGAGACGTTAATAACAAGCATAAGAATCATTCAGGTTTTAACTCAATGATGTTCAAAACTCTAAACAACAAAAACTCGCAACAAGAAAAACATTTGAAAACATGATCTTGGACATTGACAGGAAATGAGAAATCAGAGCCTCCTTCCCCTTCTGCCACCCTTTCTACGGGTGCTATCGGTTGGAATTGGAGTCACGTCCTCTGGAAGGAGATGAAAACAAGAACAGTTATATGTAAATGATATCAGTCCATGAGATAAATCCCTTACATGTGACGAGATGTACATGTAAATAGTTAAATTTAAGTTTAATATGAGTGATAATTTACGTTGTCTTAAATCTGTTTAAGACAACAAGAAAAGTTGAATGAATATAAGAAAGCTCTCTCAACCTTCTATTACCACCAAGTCACCAACCACTTTTAAAATCCCTCAATTTTCTTTTCATTTTATTTACCGCCAACCAATCTTTGAAAATTTACATGCACAAAAGCATAATGAAAACTATCACCAAATCCAATAAGCTAATATTGATAAGAAGTGTATGGTAATATAACAATATCAATCAAAACGTTCTTGAAACTTATATTATGTTTAAAGATCCATAAATTATATCAATTCCAACATTGAATGCATATATGCATATACATCTCGCTAAAACTGTTGTATTCTGCCATCGATCATTCGATCTGATAAAACCAGATACTAATGATAAATTTTGAGTAGAATGGCAAACTTTAACCCTAGGAGCTGGCAGAATCACTCGGATTGGCCTCTCGCACGAATGAAATCACTAACTAACAATTGTCAATTGTGAGGGGGCGATTGCAGCATCTTTATAGATTATGATGACCAGATGGGATCATTCACCGACACCAGCAGCACTAACCTTGTTATACAAGTTGTACATAAGGGTGGATTTCGACATTTGAGGCTCCCTTTCTAGTACGGCTATCACATCCTTAACCGAGATACTTCGTACCACCCGTGGTAAAACTTGGTTTCTTCCTACTTTTCGAACCAAAGCTGCACAAAAGAGCAGTCAGGAAATCTGTTTAGATGAAATGTCACCTGTGTCCAACAAATTCCTTTATTCCAGACCAAAAGTTGAGAAAAATTAGCCATTCAGGCAAGTTGGGGCCATTACTCCAATCTAATTGATTTTCAAATCTTTAAAGATCTCCTAGTGGAATCTCAAAAGATAATTGTGTTCTAGATTATTCATAGGAACGAATGGTGAAGGCCATGCCATCTTTATTAACAACTTCGTTTCCCAAAAAAGCCAACATACCAGGGTTTTTAAAACCTGATGAAGAATCCCGCTTTTCTGCCTCTTGATTTTCTCTTGAGTTTCTAGCAGCAGTCATTGATGGCTTTCTATGAAGATCTTGACTAGGCTGCAAACCGGATGATGATGTATCAGATCCTCCTTGTTTCTGCTTATTTGCTTCAATCATTAATTGCCACTTTGACATCATGTCTCCAACTCCAGTAGCAGCTCGGACAGCAACATTTGCAGCTGTGGTACGCATTTTATCATCTTCATCCTTGTTAACCTGTAAATGAGAGAGAGCTCATACTTCTGTTCAGTTGCAGATAAAAGAAATTTAATCTCAATACCTTTGATTTTGCACGAGTTTCATCCTTCTCCTTTTCACCATCAACTCCAACAGAATTCTCGGACTGCATTTCACATTTAAATCATGATGCAAAATTTGCACAGAGTCTGTCCACAAGGAAAAGGCAGATTTTTCGTAAAACGAAACAAGTGCAGCACTGGATACCTCATTCAGTTTTTGTGACTTTTCAGTTTCGGCCTGTTTTTTCTCCCATTCTTCACGAGCTTTACGGTTTATCGCCATGATTTGTTGTCTCACATCTGAGGTGACAATAGTTCTGTGCCTAGGTTTCTCCATATCAACTCGCTGCATATATAATAAGAGTTTAGCCGACATAAACAAAGAAATCATTATTTGACCAGGTAGCAGAACTAATCCCTATAATAGTTGCAGAAACAGAGGGAAAAAAGGAAGAAACATAAAAGCATGAAAAGAAATTAACCTGTTTCGAGAGTCTAATGAGATTCGATATGAGTCCACGTAATCTTTCTTCCACACACTGAAAGAACAAAAACCTAAGAAAGTAAATGATTGTGCAATAACTCATTGTTATAAAAATTGTTTCAACTATAAACAAAAGTTTGATATTAAAAGATAGCTCCCAGCCAATCATTTTCTCAACTCTGGTGAACAACAGTTCCTCAGGATAAGCATGACTTTTAATCCCACTTTTAAAAAAGGTAAATGAAATCATTAAAACATTCTAAAATAACGGGGACATAGTTCCTAGAAAGCAACAAAGAATTCACATTTAGAGCATAATCATTATCTTAGCCTCACTCACCAAGGACAGGCACTTCTCCACATCATTGCTCATATTCATCAGGCCACATTTTGCCACTACCAGAAAGCATGAACATTGTTAAAAATTAAACCGCTTTGATGCTTTCAAAAAACCAAATTAATTAATTATATAAACACCAACACCACTATCCAGAGACATTAGAATGAAGAAGATTAAAATAAGCCAAAGCTTCAATTAATAAATATTAACTTATTTCCAGCACTTTCTTCTGAAGTGGAATCTTGTGTAAAATCAGCCTTTCTTCTTCTTCTTGAACAACACGCCGCGATGCCTCTGAAACTCGGCTGTCTTCCTTGGAACCAGATAAAAGTTGTTCCTCCTCCTCCTGTTCATGCATATATACTTTTTTTTAAAGACAAGGACTTAAGATTTGACACAAATAGTACAAGAACAAGGGAATGTGGTTGTGTTTCGTGTATAATGTAGAGGCAGCTTGAGGATGATTTACCCGGAGATTCACTCCGCTTACTGCAGTAACATCATTAAGATGTTCAATGCTTTGATCTAAGAGTCCTCCAGATACTTTTTGCTTTTTGCTGTCACAAGAATTCAGTAAAAAAAAATAAAATCCACTCAAGCATTATTATATGTACCAAAAAAATAGCAACCACCTTGATGGAGGCGAAGAAACAGGGTCTATGGGCTTCTTCTGACCAATGGATGTTTTTTTGGGGGCACTCTTGGAGTTACTTCCAAGCCCAGTCGAAGTCAGGGAAGGCATCCGAGAACTTGACTGTGACAACAAGAAGAAAGAAAAGGAGTCGAGTGATTACAAGATCTTGCTTATATACAAACATACAATGATAAAAATTTTATCAGCAGTTTAAGACCTGCACACAAGTTCAGCGCACACAGCATTCGCACAATGAAAATTGTTTTCAAAACCAAGATCAATTTAAGCATAACAGCAACATAGGATCATCAAATACCAGATTATTGGTCTCCATCGGGGTAGAGATTGAAGAGGAAATTGCATTTGTTGGAACCAAACTTGCAGATGGTGCAAATCCAGTCCTAGATGACTGCATCTGAAAAGATTCATCCTTCAGATTTCCTGAAATAGTGTTTCCCTGTTTGGTGGGTGCAGAAGACAAAGATAACCCATTTGGGGAAGCCATCTGGGCTTTATGCTGTTCATTTGATTGATCCACAGGTTCCTGCTTTACATGAGGGCCTGATGATGGCATGCCCATTTTTTGTTCTTTACTGGTAGGTGTTGGCCATTGGACCTGTGCGGAATTGCTATTCATGGTATTCATACTTCCAGCCTGCATTTTTTGGGGATCACCAAGAGAGTGAGGCCTTTCAAACTTTGACATATTCATCATACTCATGGTGTGGGTTGTAGCGCCCAAGTGATTAGCAGCCATATTCTGTTGAGCTGAACCCTGCATCATCTGAGAATCATGTAGTTGAGGTCGGAGAGCCGATGCGGATACAGCATTAGTTGCAGAGAAAGGCGGATAATCACTCCCACCACTTCCAAAAGCAGGAAAAGAGGATTGTGAAAAGTGCATATGCTGCTGCTTATTAAGTCCCTGTGTTGGAAATGCTGGATGCTTTCTATCCTGGGTGAAAGCCCCTGAGCTGGAGGTTGAGAGGTGACTAGCATGCACTCCCTGTGACTCAGTCTGGCTTTCAATCTCATATGATTTGGCCATATTACTATCATTTGTTGTATTGCTTAAATTTGACGGAACTTGTGCAGCACAAGTAGAAAGAGGAATTATGTTAGCAGAACAGTGGAAAGGCTTTCTCAAGCAAACAAATTAAGTAGGTTTCCTTTAAGACAAGAATTTGAACCACCTGATTGCACATGTTGTCGAGCTGAGATCTGGGGCTGTGACTGGAATTGGTTTGTACTAGTCTGTGAGTTCCGAGTAGCCTGATTTTCATTCTTATGGAATTAATCAACGTCTCCAAGGGATCAGGATATTAAAATCAACAGAAAATGCTGAAAATAGCATTGTATCTATAACGAACCTGAGTCTGTAGTTTGTATACAGCCATTTTTAACATTTGGTCCCCAACAATACTTCTCATGTGTCTGACAAAACCATCTTTCGAAATCTCATTTTTCTGCCAAAAAAAAAATGTAATTATAAGGTGAGACACCTATACACTGTAAACATTTTTGAGAAATCTGTCTTTTACAAAGTAATGACTAATGAGAAACCAAAATTACCTTCAAATACTCACACACACAGACACACACACAAAAGTACCTTCAATCTGACATAGAGGGTGTTAAGTTGCATAGCTCTGTCCTTGTCAAGTAGAGGGTTTATGATAGGAAGCAACATGCCAAAGGGCACTTGTTTGTTTAATTTCAACGCAACACCTGGCTGTTGACTACTGTTTGTCATGGGCAACTGGCTACTCATCCCAGAAGTCATTGTCTGTTGGCTACTCATTCCTGAGGGCATTGTTTGTTGGCTACTCATACCCATTCCTGTTTGTTGATTTGCTGTCGAAACATTCTGTACATTGCTGACTCCACTACTAATTGTTTGTTGATTCCCTTGTTCAACTGACAAAGATTGTTGATCATTGAACTCCAAGGACGTGGGCTGCCTATCATTTGATCCCATTTCCATTGCTGGGCGATTACTGATATTTTGCGAAATGTGCAGCTGTGGTTCGCTTTCTGGATTCGGTTTAGATTCTGGAACTTGGATACTGAGGGGCGGTTCTTCGGATGTCTGCACATTCATAGGCTGAGATACAGGGAAACTGTTATGATCATCTTGTGGTTTTTGACTAGCATCTGACAAGGGGTCATGTGGCAAAGCATTAGGCTCATGTGAAAATGAATTGTCTCCTTTTCTGCTCTCAGACTCAAGTCGAGATGAATGGTCTCCCTCAGGTAATGCTGTTGTTTGTGCATGCAATTATCAAAGACAATATATCTCTCATGAAATGATAGTATACGATTGTAATACCACAAACTTTGACTGGGAAACTAGCATGACAGCCCCATCTCAAAATTCAAATATGTATCTTCCATCATGGATCTGAATACCTTGTTCTAATCTAATATGCCTATCTTGTTATATAAATTGTATATTACAAAAATGAAATTTTGCATTAGAAAGAGGGGAATGACCGAAAATACTATTTAGAAAAACTTGATCCATGCATTCTTTTGGCAATAATGGAATACAGACAATTCAATTTCCTGAATCAAACCATAAATGACAGCTTCCCAAGATCATCAAAAGAAGAACATAACACAATGAATTTATTAAACCAAAATCCACAGCAGTAAATCACACCCTAACAGTGTTTGTCCTCCAGTTCAGACATTCATATGTACTGAAAATCAGGGATAGAAAACAGACCCGCTATCATTGTGGGAAACTCCAGAACAAAAAGAGGGCAATATGATATCTACAGATACACTGGTGATTATGCATCTGTCACCAGGTTTTAATTCTTGAATTGACCAAATTTGGAAATCAGCTCAGTACATTTGAACAAAGTGCCCATATAAATTCACTACAGCAAGCACCTGCATGTCATTCCTGTTTACCAGTACCAGTTACCTTTTTAGCTAAGTATTTCACTCTACTGCAAAAACATCAGATACACAAATACCATATAACCCTGCAACATACTCTACTAGATCATCATTGTATTCATGTCAATATTTCCTTTTCCCTATCCTAATTTTTTTTTTTTTTATAATATCAATAGAGGAGTAAACAAACTCAAACAAAGTAGATCAAAAATCCTCATAAAAACTAGGAAAATCCAGTGGCACAGATATTCAATTACACAAACCAATACATTACCACTATCAGAGGGCTGCTGTGATGATGATGCATTCCCTTCAATATCTCTGTTTAGCTCAGCTGTGAAAGCCTCCACATCTGCCCCGGAATGCATTGTTTCATCCTGCACAATTCTCATCATTTCATATTAACTTTGAAAAAAAGGAAAAATACAATAAGAAAAACTATAAAACCACTCCAATTCCATTAAAAATGTAAAATACAAGAATTTTAGGGAGCATGCGACAAAACCTCTTCTTCTTCGAGAAATTTCATAAAGTTAGGGTCCATGGGAACGAACACCTCTTCACTTCACTTGCTAAATTGAGGGTATTTGTCTGTATTGACAAAATTTGGTGCAGGAATTAAGGAGCAAGCAAAAACTGAAGGACCAAGTGAGCAGGAACCAGAAACTAAGCCAGGATGAAATGGTGAGCGAGAGGGGGTGCAACAATCAAATACTTGCAGATGGATTTACCTGAGGCATTGATTTTGTACTTTAAAAAAAAAAAAAAAAAACAAACAAACAAACATAGCTTTATGTCTCTAAAAATTCATGAAAAATCAAAGGAGTGTTTTATCAAACATGTGTAAATTGCAATATAAAATCGATTAAATTGACACTCCAAATCCACTCGACAACAACAAAACTACCAATGCACAAAATCAATAACATAAGAAATTAAATCTAATATGAATTTTCACTGCGTGCTCGAGCTATTTCTAATTAGCCCAAAACAAAAACAAAAACCACAAACAACAAACAAAATAAGCTATAGTTAGTTGCCTAGTTTTCCAGAAACAGAATAAGCTATAGTTAGTTACCCACAAACCATCGTCGATGAAGAGTCGACTGCGAGCAATGGCTCCGGCAACGCGCTGACTTAAGCGCAGGTCCAGAAGAGCCACAAGGGTTCGTCTGGTTTCCAATTACACTACCCACGGAATCCTTTGAAGGAAAATAGAGGCAATAGTTAGAGGATGATGTGGAGAAATATCAGAACGAAGAGGAATTGGGGAAAAATAAGAGCAAGGGAAACCGGTATAACCAAAAAAGAGGATTTGCTTGTGTGTATCTCTCAGCACTGAAGAGGAAGACGGGCACCAACCACCCGCCGTTGCCGGCCAGAGTCCCTACACTATGTGCTTCTAACAGGCAAATCCCAGAAACGGCTGGCCTCACCACCACCCGTCGAACGATTGGCAAAAGAAAGTCGATTCAGAAGCAGAGGATCGATCTTCGGGCGACAGTTTTATAGCAAATCTAAAAGGAATTCAGTCAATTCACCAGAACAAAACAAGAGGAACAACGAAATAAAGCCAATCGCAAAGCGCTGTTATTAGCCCCTGATAAGGCCTGATTGTGCAATTAAATCTTTTTATCTTTTTCCTCCACGGTCTGTCCCCCAGGTTGGGCGTGGGTCGGGTTTGGAGGTTCGGGTTAGTCGGGTTTGGGTAAAAAAATAAATTACCCATCCATTACCCGATATTGGTGGTACCCGACATATCGGATACCCGATCGGGTTGGGTATCCACTTCGGGTACCCACCCTTTTTTCTAAAAAAAAATAAAGAAAAACATTTTTTTAAAAAACAAATTATTAAAGAAATTTTGATAAATTCAATAATCACCATTTTGATAAAACAAACTGAAGTACAATTTATAAATTAATAAGAACTAGTATTTTTTGCTCGCGCGTTGCGCACGGGCGATGACTTTTTTTTTCTTCTCTCATAAATAAGATTAATAATTTGTTAAGTAAATTTACAAAATAAATGTTATGGGGACTTTCTAAGCTACTGAATTATCATCAAACCCTTACTGAAGCAGTAGGATAGTCAAAATTGTATTTGAAATTTTATTCATAAAGCATGATAGTCATATTTATTAATAAAGATTGGGAAATTACTTTTAAACCCAAAGTCGAATATTTTATTTAAGGAGAATGCATAGGAATTAGAAAGGACAGAGCAGGTAATCTAAAAAAATGTGGTATCAGGTAATAATAATGGTGTTACGTTTTTACTCGATGTCACATAATTGTTTATAATACTATTTTTTGGCTTAGAATTGTTTATAATACTATTGATATGCAGTATCTTAACAAAATTTATTTTGTATAATGTCATATATAATTTCGAATATAATTGAAGCAATAAATTAAGAATTACCGGCGATATTTATCTTTTTTTTTAAATTTATTTTATGATAGTGTAAAATTACTGGGAGCATCTACATCAACAACTCCATTGCCTTTGGTTTCTAATTGTAAGATACAATATAAAATAATAATAATTACAATGTGAGAGATTTTTTTTCAAAAAAAAAATACACATATGCATAAATGTTATGGGGACTTTTTATAGGCCAATTATCATCAATCCCATACAAAAACAGTAGGATTATAAAATCTGTATCCATAAATACTGATAACTATGCATTATAGAAGATTAAAGGATTGTATATTATGTAAAGAAGGCATGCAAATGAGTTGAAGATATAAATTATAGTTACCTATTTGGTGGTTATCAGTAAAAAAACCTTATTGACTTGAATCTCGGTCGACTACTTGGACTTAACACAATATACGCTCGTCGTGGTCGGCCTCTTTTTCTAAGGATGTTTGTGCTTGGTAGCACACCATCAGATTATTCCTTAAGCACAGATTTATCTTCTTGCAGTGTTCCTCTTTTCCGTGGTAACTTATTTCCAGACGATGTAGCAGGATGGACCACTACATTTAATAGTATGTTTTCTTTATTTTAGAATGATGACAGATCCATTGTTTACATAGATGTAAATAAATAAATAAAAAAGGTGTGAAAACGTCTGATGTGAACATCATATTATAACCAACAGAATTTAAATGAAAAAATAAAAGAGTTGAAGAGTTAGATTATAGCATAGTAGTTTTAGTTTTGGTTTAAGGCTGAATACATAACTAAAGTGTAGGTCTTTCGTTAGAAGTTCATAGACAAAAATTACTAAAAAAATAGAATTGGAAAAAAAAAAAAAAAAATCGCTCCCCTATAGATCTATTTCGTTAAAAGTCCATAGATAATATTGTTGAAGAGAGTTTTTTTACATGGAATTACACTCTTCAAGGAAAGCCACTCACAGCCCATCGAAAATGGAAATTAGAACCAACTACCATAAACCATTAACCAAAAACATCTTGAATTTGATGCATGCCTTAATTATAATTTTGTTGCAGCAGAGAGAGATAAACGGAAAATAAGTTCCAGTGCACTGTCATCTAAATTAAAAGTTCCAAACATTGTTGTTGCGAGTAGACGACAGAATCATAAAACTACAAAGAACTAACATTTGACAAACTTTATGATAAATATTAAAATCGTACAACTTAAAGATGAAGACTATTAATATGAAATATACTGATGTTGTAATGAATGACCGAGGCTTTAAATAATGTGGGCAGAAAATAAGATAAAACTCAATACATAGCAAGCAAGCATGCTGAATTAATCAGAAGAATGAGTAAATTCCATAAGTATAAAGTCAAGAGTAGAATGAGTAAATTGAACAAAGAAGACTGTGAAAGATTTGTCATATTCGGGGATATGATTAGGAAAAGCTATCAGTAAAATATGAACAAATAATATACGATCTGCCATTTGCTTCTCTAATTCACCATAAACCAACTTCCACCATTAGAATTCAGATTTATTCTATGGTACTGATGGAGGCTAATTGTTGCTTCTCTTCAATTCAGTACGTTGTTTTATCATTTTTTGAATCTAAAAAATTAAGTATTGTGCAATTACACTTCACCTCCGGTTATCCAAAATTATAGCAATTGTAAGGCCAAAGCAAAGAACTGTACATGATATGTTGGATGGTGTTGCGATTAATTCGGGATTAAACCTAACCTTATGGCTGTAGTTTGCTCAGCTTCGCTGCTTCCAGTTTCCTTGGTGGTGTGGAACTCAATTTCTCCCTGCAAGATTATTCCCACACTAAATCAACAACTTGAATCTGCTGATATTTATAAAGTTTTGAGTTTGTAAACCCAGGATACATAAGCAAAACAGCACCACAAATTGAAATATGTTTCTCAGAACTTTAGTTGTGGAAGACCTATGTCACCCCTTCCTATTTACGGATAGCCCTCCTGGAAATGTCTTCCTGCTAAAGTACTGCAGGGTATGTACTGAATTACCTTGAAAACTTCTACAGAATGAAATAGTTAAAACGTACTAATAGTTTGGGTTCATAAAAACTGAAGTTTAAGATCAATGAGAAATTTAAATACAAAGAAAGGGCAAACTACGTACAAAAAGTAAATGTACATGCAATAAACAGATTGGCTAAAGACACCAAGATATCATCTCTGAGACAACATGGAGAGATCACTCAAAGAGATGGAAAAATATAAGGCGAAAACATCAACCCCTAATTCTATACTCTAAGCTGATAAGATTACTTTTAATGGAAGTGATTTCAGATGCTCACATTCACATATACTGAAGGGTGCAATTTCTATACCCAAAAGTAAAGCTAAGCATTAACATAACGCTCTATACCAAAAATTAAACTATCTTCAGGGTAAAGCTTCTATTCCAGTTTTGAAAAGACAGGTTCTAAAGTGTTTCTACGTAAGTTGGTTCCATTGGTCAATATGAACAGTACATAATGTAGAAGTCCATATACATCTGTTTCTGTAAAAGTCCATAGATAATAGAATTGGTAACAAAAAATAAAACAGCATGTATGATGGAAGGTGATAACATGTAGTATACTGAAATGAGATTTGAAAGCTCCAAATATTGTTGCAAGTAGACGAATAGATTTTTAAAACTACAAAGAAGCGAAGCGATTTCAAATTTTATTGAAAGCTCCAAATATTGTTGCAAGAACAAATTCTTAAAACTACAAAGATCCCACATTTGACAAAAATTTCTTTATGATAAATATAGAAATCGTACAAACTACAAAAATTTCTTTATGATAAATACAGAACAGATTCTTTAATGCTCACAGATGTGAAATTTAGTTGTGAGATGGGGAAATTGACCATAGCCCTAACCTGATGAATGAAAGCGAGGGAAGTCCAAGGGAAATCGCGACAGATAGGATTTGAGAAAAGTCCGAGGGAAGGCGCGGCGGCTAGGGTTATGCGGAGTCTGAACGGCGACGCACGGGTGTCTCTGAGAGAGGGAGAGGATGCGCAGGCGGGAATGGGGCGGCAACAGTGCGTGGAGGGAAGGGCGATGGGTAGCTAGTGAGAGGGGAGTTAAATTATGCGTTGAATGTGAAATACTCAATTTGAGAAGAAGACACACAAATGGACGGTAAGAGATGAATATTTGTGTAATCGGATGGCTCTGGATTTTTTACATGAAGTGAATTTACATTTTAGACCCTGAAAGAGGGATTTTTAGAAATAAATTACATTTATACCCAAAATATAGTATATTTTATAAAGAGAATAGGCAGGAATTGAGAAGGAACAGAGCTGTAAACGAGCCGAACCGAACTGAGCTTCAAGTGTTTGAGCTCTGTTCGTTAAGCTTAACGAACGAACACGAACCGAGCCAAAAATCTTAACGAGCCAATTTTCATATTTGAGCTCTGTTCGTTTAACCTTACGAACGAGCTAATAACGAACGAACACGAGCCTAGTCGAGCTCAGTTAACGAACCAGTTATTTTATTAATAAATTTATTTGTTTTAGAATTAAATTAGTTGTGAAAATGTATTGTATATTATAATATAATTTATGAGAGAAATGTGAAATAATAAAAATGAAAAATGGAAATAACAACTAGATAAATTTTTTACAATATATATTCCATTAAAAAAGAATTCCGAACTGTTCGCGAACTTAACGAACGAACATACAAACCAAATTATGTGTTTGAACTCGGTTCGTTTAACTTACCGAACGAGCTGTTAACGAACGAACACGTGTCAAAACGAGCTCAGCTCATGAACTGTTTGTTCTATTTACAGCTTTAAGAAGGGTATAACAGATAAAATGAGAAAAAAATGCTTTCAAGATTTATTATAGTAATAGATAAGGACATACTCATTCATTAACGAATAACAAACAAGAATTGACTAATAATATTTTTTAAAAAATAGGGATCGAGGTTTTACCCTTTTAGTTTGCATAAAATTATGTAATTAGAATTTAGAAATACTAAAAAACAAATACTCTCTAATTTGTGGGGAAATTTTTTTAAAAAAAAGATAGACATTTTTTAATAAATAAAAATAAAATAATAATTTTTTTAAAAAAAAGTCGGGTAATTCGGGTATCCGATCGGGGAATTCGGGTTCATTTGTAAAACCCGATACCCAACCCGATATACTAATTTCGGGTTCGGGTAACCGACTTCGGGTTTTTTCCGGGTTTGGGTACCCAACCCGATCCCACTATTTCCGGTTGCCCGATTAACCCGCCCCATTTGCCCACCCCTACTGTCCCCATTTCCCAGTAAATAAATCCTAGAACTATATTTTAACCGTTCCTAATTTAGGCTGCGTTTAGGAAAAGACGCTAGCGATTAGCGTTTAGCTTTTAAAATACATACTAAAAATAGCCTAAAATCCTATTTATAGTAAACGCTAATTACAGTAACCATCAAATTTTAATCTCTAATCTCTAAACTCAGAACGTTCCTCTCCCAAGCTTTTAAATTTCCAAACTCCATACTCTAAACTTTAATTTAAAATTGAATTACCAAACACCATTATTCAAATTTAAAACTAGTTATTACCATTAATTTCAAACTCCAGACTCTAATCTCTAAACTCCATACGCTAAACTCTAATTATTTTCCAAACATACCCTTATACTATGTACCCTAAACATTTGTATAGACCCAAAAAATAATAAAAAAAATAAGAAGCATATTTTTCGTCGTCATGGGCCAAATGCTACTAACATTAGATTTCATGTGTTGTTAATGAAAATTTTATCAATTCAAACTTCATGTGAAGATTGCTAATATGAATAGGATGAGATGAATTAAAGATGTAAGCGGTTGTTTGCATAACATGTCATTTTATTTCCTGAAGCATGCTTGTAGTATATATGAGTGTATGACTAATGGAAATATATAAAGCTTGTAGTAATTAAATGGGCAGAAATATTATTTGGTCCTTTTTCTTTGCAAATGAGACGAAATATTATTTGTCTATTTTTTGTTCCATAGTAATTAAATTTTTAATTACATAAATCATATTTTGAATCGATTCACCACGCCCAACACCAAACTAAACTTGTGAGCAAGTCCCAAAAATGCTGGAAGGAAAAGCACACATCGAGGACACAGACATGCCAGTGAAGGAAAAGCACACATCGAGGCCAGGTGGGGCCCGGGCCCTACCTCAAAATTTTAAAAATAGTATTAGTATTATATTATATTATTAATTTATTTTTAATTGATTGGAATTAAATTAGGACATCTCTATTATATTGCTTCAATTAAAAATTATTATTTTTATTATTTTAATTTGACATATGATTTATGCTTTTATTAAGATATTTTTGAATTAATTTGAATATTTTCCATGGGCTTTCGATTTATTGAAGTAAAAGATGAAGAAACGATTTACTAAAACAACTTCAAATTGCTACTTTGTTATATTTGGCTAGAGTTTGGGTGATTTTTAGAAATCTTGGATTATTTAGAGAGGTTTTATTTAGTTATATTTTTTTAAGAGAATTCATTAAAATCTACTTCCTCCATTCTCAAATGTTTTTGACATTTGAAAATATGTTACTATTCACACACAGACTTTTATTTAAAGTTTTATCATAGTTATACAAGTTAAAATATAGTCAAGTGAGATCTTGTTAGATTCGTCCCGTCATGTAGTTTTTAAATATCGAACTTCTAGAATGTTTACTTGTACCGAACTTGAGTTATTAATGGTTTAATGTGCATTGGACTGCGTAAAAAGTTGGTTTGTAATAAACATTCAAGAATGGAGGAAGTATTAACATTTAAAATCCATGAACTATTGAATACCTTAAATATTTAAAAAAAAAATAAAATCTGTATTGAATACACCTGGGTTTTTAAAGAATTTTTAAACTCTAAGTTGTATACACCACAACTTCCAAAAAAAATCTTACGTACTCTAGATTGAATAATCATAAAAAAAAAAAATAATCGGCTCTACCAGCCGAAAATTCCTGGGTCTGCCACTGACCGAAGATGCAGATCCTAGCCATGGCCTTTGCTTCCAAAGCTCCTGACTTCTACGAAGTCCACGACTGCAAACCCATTGCTGCCCACATGAAGAAGGTGACAGATGAAAAACACATTATCAATCAATTCATAATATGTCTTTACCTGTTGTTTTTTTAAAATCCATCCTCTATTGTTTGTTTTTCCTTGTTACATATTCCATAGCATTCGTTGGCCGGAGTTCTGCGTAGTAGAAGAGAAATAACAGATTAGGGCATGTGTTTGAGTTCTGGGCAAGAAGAGGAATAACATATTTAGGTCATGGAAAACATATACTATTTGGTCTTTTTTCTTTTCCATTGTGCCAAACGTATTCCTTTTTATATTTTTTTGCCTCATTTGGTTATCTACGTTTGCTAATAAAATTCAATTTGGTCTTTTTTTCTCATTAATCTTATATTTTACAGATAATTAAGTAATTAAATTCATTAATTACCTAAACCATATTTAAAATGGGTTGACCCAACCCAATACCAAACTAAACCCGACCTATGCCCTAAATATATTCCTCATCTTCTACGTAGACATGCCCTAAATCATATCATATTTCTGTTCTGCTCTTCTACGCGGAGCAAGACAGGTTTGCACTATCGTAATTCACTATCTGACGCCTCCATCCATCCATTGTCTTGCCATAACAGAAATAGGATTTAGGGCATGTCTGCGTAGAATATGAAGAATATATTTAGGGCATGGGTTGGGTTTAGATTGGTATTGGGTTGGGTCAACCCATTTTAAATATGGAAAAATATACTATTTGGTCCTTTTTATTTTCAAACCGGCCAAAATAGTCTTTTTCATTTTTTTGCCACAATTACTCATCTACATTTGCTAATAAAATTCAATTTAGTCATTGTTATCAATAATCCTATCTTTAGCCAATGTGGTAATTAAATTTCTTAATTACATAAACTATATTTAAAATTGGGTTGAGCCTACCCAATACAAAACCCTAAACCCCACCTATGTCCAAAATATGTTCTTTACTTCTTTCCCTCCACAAAACTCAAAATCACATAACCTAATCCGTTCATTTAATTTTTATTTTGGATGGTTAATTAATCTCAGGTCTGAGGGAGTGCGGGATGGAGGTGATTTCATTCAGAGAAGACTTATCAAGGGAAAAGAAAATACTGTAAATGAGAAGGGTTTTTAGATCTCTAAAATTGTGGTGTTTTTTTGCCTTTCACAAACTACTACTGCTTCCTATATAGCCAGATAAGCCATATTGTTGTTTGTTAATGTCCATATGGTATTCCTTATTTTGAAACGGATTTTAATTTGTTACTTCTCTTTTTATGTTTCTAACACCATAATGGATTGCAAAATTGAGCACTATCGATGGTGTGGGAGTCGAAGTCTTTAATAAGTCAGGATTTCAACTATTGTTACATGAATTCCGTGTTAAAATTAATAAAAGATTAATGAAATTTCAAGTGATTATATGCAAACACGTCTAATTAGGATTGCTTTTTGAGTTTAGGGTTCTTCAACTTTCAATTATGCGTAGAGAAAGAATTGATTTAGGCATGGGTTGGGTTAGAGTTTGGTATTGAGTCGGGTCAACCCGATTTTAAATATGATTTATGTAAGTAAGACATTTAATTACCACATTATTGGCTAAATATAGGATTATTGATAAAAATGACCAAATTAAATTTTATTAGCAAACGTAGAAGACTGATTGGGGCAAAAAATAGAAAAATGACTATTTCGGCTGGCTTGAAAAGGAAAATGACCAAATAGTATATTTTTCCTTTTAAATATGGTTTAGGTAATTAATGAATTTAATTACTCCATTATCTGTTAAATATACGATTAATGAGAAAAAATGACCAAATTGGATTTTATTAACAAAAGTTGAGGACCAAATGAGACAAAAATAGAAAAATGACTATTTCGGCCCAATTGAAAAGAAACATAGACCAAATAGTACATATTTTTCCTGCCATGTGTGTGGGCTTATTTTGGTATTGGGCCGGGTCAGTTTGATTTTAAAAGCTCCATCCGTCCCATGAATTGTGGCATGTTTTCCTCTTTGGGCTGTCCCACGAATTATGGTCACTTTCCCTTTTTAGATAAATTTAATTAACATAAATATGATTAGAATCTTAGTGGTTTCTAAATCTCATTAAAACTAATTACTTTTACTATTCTGCACAACTCCCAATACACTTTTATTTTTCTACACAAAGTCTCTTGCATTTCTTTAATCTTCATATTTTAAAATTGATACAAATAAAAATTATATAAAATATATATTCTAAATCTAGACGTCTAGATGATTCTAACAAGACCACAATTGAATATTTTCTCTAATTAAATCATTACAATAATATTTTGTCAAAGTTAAAAATAAAGAAAATCAAAATTCATTAAAATTTTAAACACAAATACTCACATCACTTTAACTACTAAACCTCACCACACCCCACTACATAAATTACCGTGTCCAAAAGAAACGAATTCGCGGGACAGAGGGAGTGATATTTATGTAATTTTAAAATCAAATTACTACATTATCTATTAAATATGTTTTATTGAGAAAATTGATAAAATTGTATTTTATTAGCAAACATATGTGACTAATTGAGGCAAAAAAAATAAATAGAAAAAGGCTATTTCGCCCTTTTTTTGGATGAGCCATTGCTATTTCGCCCATTTGAAAATAAAAATGACCAGATAGTATATTTTCCCGAAGAAAAATAACCTATGTTCTTAAATAACTGCACAATTTTATGTATTTCATGCAATCCAATAAATATTTTTAACCAGTAATAATTCATGTTATATATAAGTAAAATTTATAAAAAAAAATAATATTATAAAACTATGTAATTAGATGAATCTAACAATATTTCACACAACTACGTTTTTTTTAATAACTTTGTAAAAGAAATAATTAAAGTTACTCAATGAATAAATACTACTCCCTCCGTCTCAATGAATGTGTCATGTTTAACTTTTTGACATTGTTCATTGTTCAGCTTTGACTCAATTTTATTGCAATTATATACTCTATTTGGAAAAAAATAGTCGAGTTTGGTCTTGTTAGAATCGTACGATCGTGTAGTTCTATAATATTTATTTTACATATTCATTGTACATATTTTGAGATATTAATGATTAAAAAGTGCATTGGATTGTGTGCAGAAGTCAAACAAGACATGTTAAATGGGACGGGTACTATGCAAATCTATAATATATAATAATATAAAGGTTGTTAATGTTATGGATAATGTTTTCTTATTTCCAAAAATAAATCATCATCATTTATTAACAAAACTTAAATATATTTATTATTTCTAATTTAAATATATGTATTCTTTCTAACAAATTTATCTTATTAACATTAATCTATCTATTTCGGGTCCGTTCTGCACGTCGAGCTGTAGCTGTGGGCTGTAGCTGCGAGCTGCAGCTGTAGGGAGCTATGGGAGCTGTAGCTATCAGTTATTGCATAAGTGTTCGGTACAAATAGCTGTAACTGTCAAAAATTATAATTTGAACAAAAAATTAATTAAATTTGGAAAGTAGCTTCCGAAAGCTTCAAAAGCTACCTCTTGTAGCTTCTAAAAATAAGCTTCCAAAAGTTCCCAAAAGCTAGTGTACATAATGGGGCTTTGTTTTGAAATAAAAGTTAAAGCTACCAAAAGCTCCCAAAAATTACGTACATAACAGACCCTTCACCTTACAAAAACTCCCCTATAAATAGTTCACTCACAAAAATTAGTTTTTGAACCCGCAACCAATTTTAATAATAATAATAATATATAATCTAATAAATAAATTCATTCAATATAAATAAGTTTATTACATAAACTATACTTATATAAGGCAAATAAGTATAATATAAAAGGTAAATCATTCAAATATATTATTTCTGTGATTTATTATAATATTTTTTTAAAATATTTAATATTATAATTTATACTACATTGTCTATTGAACTTAATATATATAAAACATACGGTATAAAAGAATTTGATCTCTTTAAAGGTTCTATTTAGATAAGCTCAAACATTTAGGTAAAAAAATTCATTGTCAATAATCATTAAGGTATACGTAAAAATGAACCTAATAGTTTGAATGCTCAAATGTTAATCCTGCAATGAGCTTAACATAAGTGAAATAATAAGTTTTTACCATATAATGAAATTTTAATATGTAAATATTAAATCAAAAACAATAAAACTTATTTGTCTATTGAAATTCTAGTTCACTAATAGCTAGCATTTCATAACTCAATAATATTTATAAAATAAGCCCATTAAGCTAGCTAATTGAAATTCAAAATGAATTTTACATAGCATGTGACTTAACATTGACAAACGAAATAAAAAATAAATTTCGACGACTCATTATTTAAGTTATGTTCAACTATTTCATAATAATGTATTTATAATTTTGACCATCATTTCATTGCGTACCTTTATATTGTATTTGAAATTTAAGTGTTAATAAATCATTTTGTTAATTATTAAAGAGTTTTACTTCTTTATATTTTTTTGAGAAGCATTTTTACTTCTTTATATGTAAAATATATCAATATCTAAAATAAGTTGTTATAGGAATTAGGAACAATAAGAAATATGATAAGTTATTTTATTATTTATAATTGAGTTTTATTTCGTTCACAAAATATTTTTTGTTGAGGAGCCATTGAAGGTCTGGAAATGGGTGGTGAGAGCCCATGCCACATAATTACAAATGAGACAAAGGGGAGGGATAGAGGGCCGGGTGGGAATCGAACCCCTAATATATTGGTTGAGAGTTGGGGGAGTTACCACTTGGGTAAGTCTCCAACCCATCGTTCACAAAATATTTGAGTTATAACACTTAATAAATTGAACTGACATGAGATTAATATATACTATTGTGGATAAAATATGAATAATTTATTTTACCAATTTGCTATTGAAAATTCAAGATTAATGTCTTATAAAATGAAAGGTTTTATTTGATCCCATCATAAACATTTTTGTTCGAGTATGTTTTGAACAATTTTATTACAATTAAATAAATAAGATTGTTTGATTATTATACTTTGTATCAATTTTTAATTCATTTATATAAAATATTCGTCCGGGCGGTGATATACCAGTAACTCACTTAAATAAGAATGAATGAAGTATAAGGTTAGAGTGGGGGCTCTGGGGCTTTCATTCATGGTCAAATGTGCAATTTCTAAAAATGGTTCCTAAAAGAAAAGTGAAATTTCGAAAAAATAAACTAGAGGCAAAGGAAAAAATAAGAAACAGTTTAGTTTCTACAAATATCTCCGCTATCCCTTTCCTTTATTTCCTTTTTGTAGTTTGTATGATTTGGGCTCCACACACCTTTTGCCCACACATGAGTGTCACGTTTTAAAAAAAAAAAAAACTATCTACGTTGTTCGTATCAATTTTTAGAGATTTTATTATATAATTTTTTCAGTTCTTTTAAAATCTAGGTGTTTTTTTAAGGCTATGTAACGGATCCTAAGAAAAACAATTATCCTAATGATCAAATTATTAAATAAGGATATTCATGAATTATCAAATAACGGAACTTGAGAATCTAAGTTTTCCAAATTAAATTGGGGTAACTGAGACTCGATAAATATTTCATGATCCCATCGTCTTTAACGTTTCAATTTGGAGAATGCTCCGTGCAATTGCGACCGAAAAAACATTACAGTAAAAATGAAAATAAAAACATATCCAGTAAGGCAGTAATTTTCAGTTTTACTGCACAAACTCAATAGCCAAAAACCCTTTTCCATCTCCCACTCCACATGTAACCTGCTTGTAATTTTTGTGCCACCAAAAAGTCCTCTTTCGTTTTCAACTTCTTCTTTTTTTTTTGTAATTTATCGTTTGCTGGGCGGCAGCTGAGAAGCCTGAAGAAATGGTGGAGGCGGCACGGCAGCTGATGCCGGAAGAGGAGAAGCAAGCAATCAGGGACATTGCCGTCGCCGCGGAAGCACAGACCAAAGTCGGCGATACTTTCTATTTAATTACCCAGAGGTATATGCTCTCTTTCGGTTTTTGGATTTTGATTCGTTTTATGCGCGGTAGATCTGTTTTCGGAACCGATGTGCATCTCCGTTGTTGTTATTGTTTATTGTCCCTCTTATTTTTCCATTGAGATTTGTTGTGTTGTAATTGCGTGATTTGGTTTGAGGTTCGAAGAATTTATGCCAGTATGGCTTAGGGAACTGGAGAGGGTTAGGGTTTAAGAATGATTCTCTTTATGCCTGGGCAAGATAGTTTTTCTCTTCTTATGGTTATTCCCTTTGTTCAATATTGAGTAGTTGTCATTTATGGTTAATGTGGTCGTGGACTTGTGGGACTTAGAGGCTTAGCTCATTATGCTTAATGCTTATGAATTTTTTTTGTTTTGTTTGTATTTTTGTTTTTCTTCCAGTTCTCGATGTTATGAGCTTAGTTTATCTCGTAGGATCTGTGTAATTTTTTTGACATCAATAATGTAACTGATAGATGGTGGCAAGATTGGCTTGGTTATGTCAATCAAAATCAAAGCAGCAATGCAAATGATGGATCCTCTTCGGAGCACCATGATTCAGTCAGTTCAAGTGCAATGAAGCGGCCCTCTTCCATTTACAATTCTGAGTTGATGAATGAATCAGTATCCGAGAATTCTGCTATGGGTATTGAGCTTCATGATACCTTAGTTGAAGGCACCGACTATGTATTACTCCCTCAGGAAGTGTGGAATCAATTTTATTCATGGTAAGTGACAAGTAATTTTCTTTCACTTATTCACATATCAAGTTGTTATTCGACAGACGACAGGTAAGAATCATGTTTCTGATATTTTGTGTCTTAACTCTTAAGTACTCCAAAAATATTCCAAGATCTATGGATTTAAAGAGGCATTGCCTCATTAGGCAAAGGTCTTTCTCAAGGATGTATCTGCCTTTTGTGATTGGAGGTCTTTTTCTCTTAACTATGCTAGTATGTTTCACATAGAGACAGATATGCAAACCATTCCTAGAATTATTCGGATTGGTTTTTGTGACCGGAAGAATTGCTGACTGATGACACTATACAATGTTTAAGCGTGTGCTATCAACTTTAGCTTCTGAAGACATTTTGGTTGTCTAACTTTAATACTAATTTTATTGTCATTATATGCAAACTATAGTATACACACTAAGTCTATGACACCAAACTGGAGTTTTTGGTACATTGAAGTAATGTTAAGTTGTTAGCTGAGAAGCCTAGAAGGTTTCTTTGTCATGAATAAGGAGTTTCTTGGCATGCAAAGCTGACATAGAAATATAAAATTGTACATGAAAAGAGATGCATCTGCAAGCCAAGTCTAGAATGGCGTCAAACTCTTAACATCTTTAGTGCTGATCGAGAAAGGAATCCCTAGATAAGCTTGGTTTTTTCGTCTGAAAAATAATTTGGTCAGTTATATATCCCCATACTCCATACTATGCTTGAATGCAATTTGAATTTCTGGAATCCAGTTTTTCTTCTGCCGAAATTAAAATAAATCAAGAACAAGTTCAGACTTCAGATGATTTATGTTGCATTTAAGTAAATCAAGTCATGCAAAGCTGCAACTTTGTTTTATTCACTTTAAAGCACTTCATGGTTGTGAATGCTGACCCTACTGGAATGGCCTGTTCAGATGCTTTGTGTTTCTACCTGTGCATGCTGATAGGGACATTCTACTATCTTTCTTCTAAATTTTGTTTGCTGCTATTGTTGCAAAAATCTGTTATCATAATCAGGTTAGGGAGATGTTGATAGTCTATTACTACAAAAAATTGTTATCATAATCAAGTTAGCGGGCTATGCATCTGCTTTTATATATGTATCACCTATTTTCATCTTTTACACACACCCAAGACATGCACAAAAAAATAAAGCTAAAAGAAACACACCCATTATCTTTTCCATAGCAATTTTTTCTTGCTCATATATCACATAGTTTCTGAAATATAGTGAACGCGTCTATTCATATGTCAAAATCACAATGTTACCCATACTCACGCGCAGCATCATAATTAATTATATTCTTGCACAAAACCTAATAATTACCCTGCAGAAACTCGCGCGCACACACACACTACTACTACTATATGGGGCTAGCTATATGGTTTCCATGCCTCCATAAATACATTCACTCAAGGAAATTTTTTTAAAAAAAACCAGTGCTTATTCTTAATTTCTTAAAGAAATGCTCCCCCCCCCCCAACAAATGCATAGATAACTAAACAAAGCATGCAAGTTTCCTTCAAGATATTGCTGTGTAGCGAAACAGATATTCTGTGTTAATTAATGTCACTTACTCAATTTAGGTATGGAGGTGGCCCTGTATTGGCTCGAAAAGTAATCAATACTGGTCTTTCACAAACAGAGTTGTCTGTGGAAGTTTATCCTCTGCGTCTCCATTTGCATTTGGTGCCTCAAGGTGATCATTCTACCATAAGAATCAGCAAAAAGGTATATTTGCCCCCCTTGTCTCTGTAGGAAACTATGACCCTCAGTTTTCCCCTTTCAGTTAACATATTGTGTACTAAACACATTAATTTCACATGTCAGGAAACAATTGGTGAACTTTATCAAAGAGTTTGTACAATTTTTGATCTCTCTGCAAAGCAAGTAAATCTCTATCCATTGATGATGTGTTTTGCATTTAATACTTCTATTGGTTATTAACTTTACAAGCAAGAGTTTTATCTCAGGTCTCCATTTGGGATTACTTCAGTCATCAAAAGCATACATTGATGAATGATATGGAAAAGACCCTTGATGATGCAAATATTCAAATGGATCAGGATGTGCGTGACTATATATTCTAATTCCTTCATTGTTATTTGAAGTCTGCTCTTTCTTATCCTTAGATTGAGTTTGTTGATGTACAAGTATCTTATTTATTTGATACTTGTTCTCATTTATTTTTTTACGTCAAGGACTCAAGGCATAATTTTATTTTTTTCATGCTATAATTAATGCTCAAAATCTTCCTAAGAAGTGAAGTTTTTGTCTCAGCTTGACGTTGCTTTTGTGTATGCGTGCTATTAGTTCATGGCTGTGGTACATGTGCACACAGGATTAGGTTGTTATGTATTTTCCAGGTGTCCCAATTAAGAATGATGATATTATTTCATACTTATACCTATAATTTAGTGGTGCATGAATGGAACACTTGAAGGAACTGGGATTTATGCTCTGTCTTTTTATTGACAGTGGTTTTTGCTGTTCTTTTAGAACATTGATGGGGCCGGGGGGAGGTTTGCATTTTCGTGAAATCATATGGGGATTTGGCAATTCCCAATTTTCTTGATTTCGTTTTTCCATATTGTTGAGTGGCTCAACATTTTCCTTTTCTGCTAGGTTCCTTTGTCAACAAATCTTTGATGTTTTGAATTTATAAGCACACTGGCACCTTGTAGGATGATTTCTGTGTTCAGGATTTAAATTAGATGATGATGTGTTTTGTGTGCATCTGCTACTGCTAGATGCCCTTTTCTCATTTTTTTTTTTTGGATGACTGAAGCAGATACTGGTAGAGGTTATTGACAGTAAGGCTGAAGGTGATGCGGGTTCCATTCAGGAGAATGGTTCTGTACAAAATGGAACCCTAGCTACTGTCTCTTTACAGTCAGGTTTCCCATCTCCTGGAGGTATATTTGCAAACAAGAATTCATCAAGAAATGGTGGTTCAGACTCTCAACTGCAAAATCTAAATATGGATAGGACCTATGGATCAAGCGGTGTCAGTACAAGGGGGTCTTCATATGGTCTCACTGGACTGTTGAATCTTGGAAACACTTGTTTTATGAATAGTGCAATACAGTGCCTTGTGCATACACCTGAATTTGCTCGGTATTTTCGTGATGATTATCATCAAGAAATAAATCGACAGAATCCCTTGGGCATGGTGGTAAGAACTGTTTACATGCCCTACTGCAGATGCTTGTATTTCTGATTTATGTTGATTTATACTTACACACTCCCATCTTTTTGTTCTTTAAATGATATGTTTTATTTTTTTTGGGTGGTTTTGAAATCACTGATACATTATCTTAAAAAGTTCTCCCATCCACTAATAAGATATCTCATCTCATCTTTCAATCCACTAATAGATTCTCCATTTCTCTCTCCATCCACTACTTCTCTCTTCCTTTTCCTTCTCATCCTGAAATCACGTACCCAAACCCCACACAAAATATTTTTATGTTGACACTCTTCCTTAGAATTGTTTTGGGCCATGCAATTGAATGATGTTCAGTCATGAAACTGTCAGTTAGAGTCTTGATGGCAATTTTATTCGGTAATATTACTACTCCATGTGATCTTCTCATAGACCTTATGGTTATTCAGTTTTGTTCTTTGAGACCCAGGCTATTGGATGTGTATTTTCTGTATTATGCATACTTCTAGGTTAAGAGGATAGTTCTTCAATAATAATTTCGTGGAGGGGTATATTCTGTATGCGTTGAGCTACGAATTGATTTGTGAGGAAGTGTTGTTTTCTTGATAATGTTTATGTATCACACAGGGTGAGCTTGCTCTAGCCTTTGGGGATTTACTTCGAAGATTGTGGGCGCCAGGACGAGCTGCAATTGCTCCAAGGCCCTTTAAGGCAAAGCTTGCTCGCTTCGCACCACAATTTAGTGGGTGCAGTCAACATGATTCGCAGGTTTGGAACCTCATATAAGCTTTCCAGACATGAATCTAAATTCTGAAATTAATTGAAGAATCTAATTGTATACTTAGTGTGTTTCTTACAGGAACTTCTTGCATTTCTGTTAGATGGACTCCATGAAGATCTGAATCGGGTCAAGCACAAGCCATATATAAAATCTAGGGATGCAGATGGCCGCCCTGATGAAGAAGTCGCAGATGAATATTGGGCCAATCATATTGCTCGTAATGATTCAATTATTGTCGATGTATGCCAGGCAAGTAGAGCAAGCATTCTGCTGAATTCAGTTAGTTGACGTCTTGGCTGAGTTGTGAATAAATCCACATTCTATTTCATCGCGTTACGAGTGGACTAACAACGAAACCACTGGGATTTATTGAAACCCCTTTTTGATTGGAATTTGACGATATTGTTATGATGAATATTTGGTCACTTCATAATATTTTAAGTTTGTCTTTTGGGAAAAGAATGTTACTCAATTGACTTATGAGTAAGCTGGGAGATCTGAATTTTTGGTTGGGTTTTGTCATTGATTAACTCGTCCAAAAGCTCAAGTGTTAAGGGAGGAAAATCACTAAACATATCTATCAATCTCAATAGATGCATGTGAAGTATTGGCCTAACCATCCACCCAAACTGGAAAAATTACAAGTAATTAATAGATTGTGAAATAAGTTTTGTAGGAGGTCAAATTCCAACGCATTTATGGGGCTAACAGTAGTTTGATGTGTTGCCTCTCATTTGAGGAATTAATCATTCCATCTTCTATATTTTAACTTTTGTTTGGGTACTTGACCGCTTGCTGATGACAAGATTTAACTCCATTTTTCTTCAGTTGAATTCGTACTTGTACCTCAACAATATTTTTAAGTGAGATCCATTTGTTGCTGAAAGATGAAACATCTAATTTCTGATAATGTGTATAATCATAAATATTTTTGTTGTTCACTCATTTTTTTTTTTTGAGGAAGCTATGCTGTGACCTATATATTGATTTTGTTTGCATTGGATAAATCCCTTTTCCACGAGTCCTAATTAAATTTGTGTTTCTTTTGTTTAGGTTTCAGAACCTACAAACAAGTTGAAGGGTTTTCTTGCTATTTCAGCAAACCAAAACATAATTTATTTCAAATTGGCTCCCGTGTCTAAATGCACCATCAATAAATTTAATGTATTCATCTCATAAACAATAAAATGTAACTTTGTTGCAGCAATATGCTATTCTTCCTTTTGGATCGGTGCTAGACATCTCAACTATTTGAGAGCCTTTTCATAAAACTGAAGCTGTGTGAAACATATGTATTTAGATACTTTACTAGAACTTGACATTGTACTGGTGTAAGCAATACCTAGATCTGCATTCACTTTTGTTTACTGCAGTTCTTTGTCTACTTCTCCATGCTGAAGTGTTTGTAGTCGTAAAGTTTTGGTGCCTTTGTTGTACAGGGTCAATACAAGTCAACGCTCGTCTGTCCTGTATGTGACAAAGTTTCAGTTACATTTGATCCTTTCATGTACCTATCCTTGCCACTTCAATCTGCTACTACCAGAAGTATGAGTGTTACAGTTTTTACCTGCGATGGAAGTGCAGTACCAGCAGCCTACACAGTAACTGTACCAAAGCAGGGACGGTGCAGGGATTTGATCCAAGCACTCAGCAATGCATGTTCTCTGCAACTAAATGAAAAGCTTCTGCTTGCAGAGGTTGGCAGATCTTTGTTTGTGATCTTATAAAACTTATGTGCACGGGTTAGTTTCTGAACACTATTTCTGTGATGTTTGCAGATTAGAGGTCACTTGATTTACCGGTTTCTGGAAGATCCATTGATATCATTATCTTCAATAAGAGATGATGACCACCTCACGGCCTACAAGATCCCAAAAGTGCTGAAAAACACAAAATTCCTTCAGTTGATCCACCGACGTGAGGAACAGTAAGTGTTATTTGAAATTATGTACAAAATAAATTTTACTGTTGGCTGAATCCATTGAAGGATTTAAGATTAGTACATTGAATCCATAATATGAATTTCATAGATTTGGATGGCTTTATATTACTATAGTTTCATACTGTTGGCCTTTTGTTTAAACTGCATTTCATCATTGTAATGGAAAATGATTTAAATCCTTCAAATCTATACCCTTTATTCCAAATACTGTTTAACACATTATTTTCTGTTCTATAATAATATCACACCTTTTTTTTTTCTTTTTTTTTCTTTTTTTTTTCACCCTGTATAATCTTTAGGGCTACGGGCAACGCTCAAAGCAGTCTTGGATGGAAAACTTATGGAACACCTCTTGTTTCGCCAATCTCTTGTGATGAGAACGTTACTAGGAGTGATATTCAGCAGATAGTTCATACGATGCTATCCCCATTGCTAAGAGCTAAAACCTCAGGTGCCTCAACCAGTAGCAATGCGTCTGATGGAGATTCTAATGCTGCTGGTGATCAAGCAAAGGGAGATACCTGCGGTCCTAAAAGATTATCCTTGGAGAAACTTCCCTTACAGTTGGTTGATGAAGATAACGCTTGCATTGATTTGACAGTGGGTGATGATAAGGTGGTTAAGTTGTCCTCCTCTTCTATGTCCATACTTGTATTTGTTGACTGGTCTCAGAAACTTTTGGGAAGTTATGATACCAGCCACATTGAAAATCTACCAGAAGTTTGTAGATATGGACATGTAAACAAGAAATCTCGCAATGAACCTCTCTCATTGTACACTTGCTTGGAAGCTTTTTTACGTGAGGAGCCTTTGGTCCCTGAAGACATGTGGTAAGATTATTTGTTTAATATATATTATCTTGTCATGATTATGCTCATATTGATTTCATCTTCTAAGAATGCATGTTAGATGTGTGCTTGTACTTTTGTTTCAGATTGAAAAAGGTATAATAAATTGTTATATTCCCATAGTCTATTGAGTTCCTTTGTGGTTTTTTTTTTTGCCCCCTTTTAGCAGTTGGGTCATTTTGGTTTTCTCATGTGTAACATTGTTCTTTGTGTTCAATGAAGGTATTGTCCTCAATGCAAGGAGAGGCGCCAGGCAAGCAAAAAACTGGATCTTTGGAGGCTTCCTGAAGTTCTCGTTATCCACTTAAAAAGATTCTCTTATAGTAGGTCAATGAAGCATAAGCTAGACACATTTGTAAATTTCCCTATTCATGACTTTGATTTGACAAATTATGTCGCAAACAAGAACAATGACCGGCGTCAGGTCTATGAACTATATGCCTTAACTAATCATTATGGTGGCATGGGAAGTGGGCATTATACCGCACACATTAAGGTACCATGTTCCTCTATCTTATTGTTTCACACACACACACAAAAAATTTCTTCTTGTTTCTCATTCACTGCTGAATTGATTTTTATTTTTATTTTGTCTAAACTGGCAAACTGGTGTTAGTATCATGGGACATGACAGATGATTTAATTTGTTAACCCAGACATGTGAGGTTCAATTTAATCCTACACCAGGGGGATTCTTCTTATATTGCGTATTCTGTTTGCAGCTTCTGGATGAAAACAGGTGGTACAATTTTGATGATAGTCACATATCTCCAATCAATGAAGATGATGTAAAGTCGACTGCTGCTTATGTGCTATTCTACAGAAGAATCAACAGTGACAGATCTTCTGCAAGTAATGGAATCTACTCTGCTGTTGGCAGCCACAGTAGCTAGAAAACATAGATTCTCGTTGTATTTGTGTACATTAAACTGTCGTATTATGTTCTAAATATTTAGGTTAACTTATATAATCCACAGGAAATCATCATGGTACTGTAAGTTAGCAAAAGCATTTACCCTCAGCTGAAAATGAAGTATTCTTGTACATACAACTGAATCAGCCTGTCTGCTATATACTTTTTTGACTCGGTAAAAGAAAGCATGCCGGTGGTAGTATTTTCTTGGCCTGGATTTATTTATTTCGATTAATTCTGCCATGAAATGCACTATTTAGTTTCATGGCAAACGAGGCTGTTAAGAAAGTTAACACAGCTGAAATGCGTATTGAACTATTTAGTTTGCACTATTTTATATTGAACTATTTGTATATGCCACGGCGTCAGGTGTGAAATTTGTTGTTGACATTGGCTAACTTGTTGGAACTATGCAATTATTGATCGATTGTAGGGAAAAATATTTATACAAGTTTACTTAGTTTTGCTTCTGCACGATGATTGCTACACATGCTTAATGCATAATTTGATGCTAAGAGTTACAATTTTGTAGAATCTATTTTAATACTTTTTTGTGTTCTGTTTAATCTAGCATACTTCTCAAGTTGATGCCAGCGATGACTTTTGTTCTTACCTTGTTGGATCCCAAGGGTATATTTGTTGGGTATATTTACATGACTTGGTTTTGGTACATGTCAATGGTAGGGAAACAGACCCATCAATTGAAAGTCTGATTTGCTGGAGACTTGGAGCACATTCTCTCATATTTCCTGCTGTCATACCAAGGTAATTTTATATCATCTGGGAAAGCATGCCATATTTTTTTGGAGATGATGGTTATGACTGCAACAAGATTTCAACCACCACATAATAATACATTTGATTTTGGCAACAGGAGATGCTTTGGGTGATTACTAAAAAGATTGTGCCGTTTCTTTATTTTTTATTTTTATTTTTGTGTGTGTGTGTTTGTGTTTGTTTCTATTTGTACTTGTAAATCTTAGCATGTATTTTTGGTTTTATTATAATTATGTGTAATATTTTATTTTAATTTAAGTTTATAAAGAGAAGATGATTGGAGGGATATGTGTGAAACAGCCAGCCGTATTCAAGGCCATTGGCTTGCTATCGGTGACTAGAATGATGTACTTTCTCCGGCAGAGGCGATGGGTATAGGCACTCACCCCAAACATTGTGAGCTATTCAGTAATATGCTTCTGGAGTGTGGCCTGAGTACCCTTCATACTATAGGCGACGCTTTCACCTGGCAGCGGAATACTAGCGGAGGCTCTTTGGCCAGAAAACGATTAGATCGCGCCGTTGCTAATTTGGACTGGTCTACCCATTTTCCGAATGGTTTTGTTGAGGTTCTACCCCGGAGGGCATATGATCACAATGCATTGATATTAAGATGTCACCAAAATAGTCGGCCTTCTAATAGGCCTTTCCGATGGGAGTACGCCTGGTCTTTGCATTCTCTATATAGCCCTGTTGTTGACACGGCTTGGCACCTTGAAGGATTGGCATTGCATGATAAATTGAAGCATGTTAAGGATTCCTCTCTTTATTTTAATAAAACCACCTTTGGTCATATTGCACGTAAAAAGAAACATATTCTGCGACGTCTGGCGGGAGTGAGGAGATGCTTGATAAATGTGGACTTCGCATGTATGCAGAGGCTTGAAAGGGAACTGTTGGCAGACCTAGAGGAGGTCCTTAAGCAAGAAGAAGCTTTGTGGTTTCAAAAGTCGCGAGATAAATGGATTACTTGTGGTGATCGGAATACCCGATATTTTCACTCCAAGACACTGATCTGGCGGAAATGAAATCGAATTGTTGGATTGAATATTAATGATAGATGGGAGACTGATGACTCCACTCTCAGGTCACATGCTCTGAATCATTTTATTGGAAGTTTGGTTTTGAAATCCCACATCCACGACATGCATTCCAGTTGACCCCCCTTGATCCCCTCTCTCATGGCTAGCAGCTGGCGAGTGAAGTGCTGCCTGAAGAGGTAAAGATGGTGATGGCAGAATTGAAGGGACTTGCGGCTCCTGGACCTGATGGCATCCCTGCAATGTTTTATAAATTATACCGGAAATCAATTGGCGGCACAGTTGTGGATTTTGTCCAGAAAGCCGTGAGACATAGCTGCTTTGACTCAAGCATTGCAGCCACTCTTATCTACTTAATCCCAAAAGTTGATATTCCCACAGAGATTCGACAATTTAAACCCATCAATCTATGTAATGTGAGCTACAAAATTCTCACCAAAGTCCTGGTTAATAGGCTTCGGCCTCATCTATATAAGTATATTTAGAGGTGTCAAGACGGGCTGGTGGGACGATACGGACTAAGTCCACTCCAGCCCACCATTTTGCGGGCCCAGACGGGCTGGGCCCACAGCGGGGGCGGCCTAGAATAACCTCAGCTCAGACCAACCCACTGGTGGGTTGCGGGCCAGGCGGGCTAGCCTGCGGTTTTTTTATTTAATTAATAAATTAATTTTTAATTATATAATAAAAATAAATTATGTAATATTGTTATTTATCCAAAATTAAATATATTATCTAATTTTAAAATTAAATATATTTTTAATAAAATCTAAAAATGATTTCGTTTAAGTTTGTATAGTATTCCTTTTGAAAAAAAATTAGTTGAAAAGTAATGCTAAGTAGTTCATGTCATATAAAGTGAGCTTTAAAATTATTTTAATTTAATTTAGTTAATATAATTCAATTTATAATTTTTTTATATATAAAAAATTATATTAACTAATATCAAATTAAAATATATGATTTCAAATAATATTCAACTACTCTATATTCTTACAAATACATATGCTATTTAGGTTTTCATAACAAACTTAACAAAAAATTAAATAAATTAAAATTTTGGCTTAGCCCGCGGGCTGACCCGCACCCGCCGCAAGCCAGCCCAAGCGGCGGCGGGTTCAGGCAGGCTAGCCTATTTAGGCCCGCTTCCAAATGGGCATTTATTTATTCAACCAAACTCAATCTTTTGGGAGGTGGGGACGGGCTGACCCAACGGGCCAAGCCCATTTTGACAACTCTAAGTATATTGGCCCCCATCAGTCAGCTTTCCTCCCGGGGCGTGGGACTGCAGGTAACACCATTATATTACAAGAGGTGGTTCATTCGTTCAAACTCAGGCACCGAACGTCTCAGGAGTTTCTTCTAAAAATTGATCTCGAAAAGGCCTATGACAATGTCAACTGGGACTTCCTAGAGAGTTGCCTCATGATATGGCTTTGCCGGCATCTCTCATCCACATTATTATGTTTTGTGTTCATTCTCCTTTTTACTCCCTTTTATGGAATGATGATGCGCTCGCCCCATTTTCGCCAGGTAAAAGTATTCGGCATGGGGACCCTCTATCACGTTATTTATTAATTATTGTCATGGAGAAGCTCTCCCGCACTATTCTTTCTAAGGTTCAAGAAGGTGCCGGGAAGCTTATTGTTCTTGCACGCAAAGCGGAGCCATTATCTCATCTTATGTTTGCAGATGACCTTCTCTTTTTTTTTTTCCAGAGCTTCACTTGAGAGTGCTCAATGCATGGATGCCGTCCTAACTGGCTTTGCTAGCCAGGCGGGCCTGCAAATTAATGTTCGAAAATCTATTGCTTACTCTTCGGCCTCAATTTCTCCTACCCGCCGACTGGAGCTCTCTTCAATCCTAAAGGGAAGTATTTTGGGGTTTCCAATTTATCCTGGTGTGGCCTATTATATGCATTACTCATTCTTAGTTGACAGGATCCGCAACACTCTTGGTACATGGAAGTGTGGCCTGTTAAATAAAGCGGTGTGTACTACTTTAGCAAGGGATGTTCTGTCCACTATTTCCACATATGTGATGCAAGGTGCTTGGATTCCTACATCTATCTGTGATGAGGTGGATCGAAATGTACGAAATTTCATCTGGAAAAATAACAATGGGCGGGGCCTTCACTTGGTTTGTTGGAAGAAGGTGGCGGCTCCAAGAATGATGGGTGGACTCGGAATCCGATCTTATAGGGATATGAACATTGCAATGTTGGGAAAACCTCTCATGGACCTTCGGATCATGGCTGCGAAACCTTGGGCGAGATTGTTCATGGCCAAGTATCATTATTCGAGCGGTTCCCTCTCCAGCCGTGTTTGTACGCCTGCGTTTTATAAGTCACGTGTTCGAGTGACGCCTTTCTTAGCCGAGGGGATTCGCATTCGTGTAGGGAATGACCACTGTAATTTCTGGTATGACCCGTGGCATATAAACGGCCAGCTTGCTTCGCAGGTACCATATGTTCATGTGGTAGATGTGGAGTTGTCTTTCAAGGATGTATATCATAATGGTGTGTGGAATTGGGAGTCCCTTTACAACCCGAAGCCCGCTCCTGTTCGAGATGAAATTAATATGGTGAATGTTCTTGTCCTTCATCCAAATGTCACTGACTATTGGAGGTGGTTGGGGTCTCCTAATGGCGATTATACTGTTAAATTCGACTACTCTTGGATTATTACTCAACGTGGGAGTGTGGGGGATTGTCATAATGCTTAGTCATGGAAAATTCAAGCCCCGGAGAAAATTAAATTCTTGATTTGGCTAATGACTCATGAATCATTACCAACTAATGAAATGCATTTTTCCTGTGGCGTAGCTCAGTCGCCTAATTATAGTATCTGTGTTCAAGAGCAGGAAACCATTCGCCACCTATTTTTCCATTGCTCTTGGGCAGCTGCATGTTGGAGTTATCTTGGAGTTGCATTTGGTGCCCTCTAGCAGAATGCGGATGAAAGCCGTCGGCCCGACTCTTAAGCGCATTTGTCTCAATTGGACGACCAACCATTGGGGCCATGCTTTGGAGCATTTGGAAGCAGCGCAATGCACACTGCTTTAAGGGAGCTGATGTCAATGTTGCTCGCACGGTTCGGGAGGCACGACAGCTTGGAGAACTGTTCAGTCGTGCCTTTGCTAGCAAGATAAAAGTGATAACTCCAAAGCTTGTGTGCTGGAATCCGCTGCGGTGCCCGGGTACGTCCTTGCATGTGGACGGAAGTTCACTTGGTAATCCGGGAGCGGCGGGTTTTGGGGGAGTTATCCGTGAGGCTAATGGTAGTTGGATTGATGGTTTCTCGGGATCAGTGGGCGTTACTACTAATCTCGTGGCGGAATTACATGGTATCCTCAATAGGATTAAACGACTTATTGCGCTTCGTATTGGTAAGGCTTATTGTTTTTCAGACTCTTTAGAAACTCTTCGGTTGGTCAAAAATGGTATTGATGAGGGTCATTTGCTCCGGTCACTTGTGCTTCATATTACAGATCTCCTTGATCAACATGTGATTTTAGCTGGTTTCACATTCTTCGGGAAGGGAATGCGATGACTGATTCGTTAGCCAAGCGCGGTGCGCAATTGGTTGATTTCTTTACGACTTGGGCTTATCCCCTGGATAAGGTTCTTCCTCACTTCACTGCCGACCTGAGAGGGGTCTGGTTTCTTTGTGGTTGATTCTTTTTTCTTTATTTTTTCTTTTCCGTTTGCCGACATTTTTTGTAACGTCTCTTATTATAAAAAATACTACATGTGATAATTTTCATAATTTAAAATTAAAATGTTATATCATTAAACTTATAAAATATAAAATATATTTAGAAATATAAAATATAACCAAAATTAATTAAGAAAATTAGAAAGGACTTGAATAAAAAGTAAAAAGAAAAGAAAAGAAAAGAAAAAAAAAATAAAGGAATTAACAGTGCACTACTATACCCCTCAAATAGCCCAGCGGAAGGGTTCTCATTTGTACGTATGCCAATGTATATTTTCAACGATTAATAACTCAAATTCAGTACAGGTAAAAATTCTAAAAATTTGATATTTAAAAATTACAAGATGAGACGAATCCAAGTATCCCACAAGATCTCATTTGGCTATATTTTGTATTGTATAACTATAATAAAAATAGAAGTCAATGTGCTACAATGAACAATAAAAAAAGTCAAAACGTTACACTTTAAAAGATTGAGGAGTATAATGTAGTATAATGTCGGCACGACAAGTCCTAAGGGCTCCAGTCCCCATCTCTCAACCATAAGTTAGGGGTTCTATCCCCACCCGGCCCCCTATTCCTCCCCTTTATCCCCTTTGTAATTTGTGTGATTTGGGTTTTCACACACATTTGCCGACAATGAGTGTCACTGTTTACCAAAAAAAAAAACAGTTTTCTTTACCGGCCTTAACTTTTTTAGGGTATGGATAATCAGAGTGCGACTCAGGCCCTCTCCAATGGTGGGTATTTGGTAAGGTATTTGTTGACATGGACAAAACAAAATACCTAGAATGAGGAAGCAAGTCATTGGGAGCAGATGAGGTATTTAACAAGGTAGCAAATTAGCTACCTGGGTTTTACCATTGGAAGTCGTGCTAAGCTTGCTTTTTGCAGGCTTTCCCTTTTTTTCTTTTTTCTTTTTTTATTCTTTTTCTTTTTTCTTTTTTCTAACTCCTCCCTCAGTTATATACTCTCTCAGTTTATTTTTAGTTGTCTTTTTAGCAAATATTATACAAACTAATAAATATAATTATTACCACACAATTTTCCATTTCTACCCCTCTCACTTACCAAAAAACATACTTGGGGTAGAGAGAGAATGGACATCATTGGGGAATAAATGGATAATATTGGAAAACTTTCATAGAATGTGGGTCCCTTAAATACCTACTTTTTGGGTATTATTATTGGGAGAAGAATTTTATTTATAAATAGAGGTATTTAACTTTTGAAGTGGCGCACACCTAAATACCTGAAATTGGGTAGCAACCATTGGAGAAGCCTCACCTTAAATAACAAAACTAAATTACTAATATTGACGTATTTGATGACTAAAAAATTTATGGGCTGAATTCCCCTGATATCTATTCTAATTGAATGGGCTGTTTACAAAATGCTTCCGGCCCAATATACTAAGCCCAAAATGTTTCAACCCTAGGGTTTTATAAGGTTGTTTAAGCAGCTCTACCTTCTCCTCTCACAGACTCTTCTTTAGCTCTTCAGCGGAGGCGCATTCGACGGGAACAATGGTGAGCTTTCTACTGAAAATAAGATGATTATCTTGTCCATAATGCCAACTTTGATAGTTAGTGTTCGTTTCGAAAGTTAAATGTCGTTAACGAGCATAGTTTGATAGTTCTTTCGGGTTAATTTATAGTTTTTGGATTTGAATTAGATATTGATTATACGTTATTAAATCTATATGGTTTTTCTGTGCTATTTTCTCAAAAATGGATCTTTAATGCAACTATTTTTATTTTGATAGATTATTGAGTTAGGTTTTTTTTTTTTTTTTTTTTTTTTTTTTTTTTTTTTGTCTCTGTGTTATGGCTAAATCGATGGTATGCTAGTTTTCTGACGATATTTGGCTGTTTCCCCCCCACACTCAATGTTACATTCCTTGTAAATCGTAAATCGTTTCTTAGCAATTTCTTTGATATAATTTAAATAGTTCATTTTTGTGTTTGTACGACAAGATCTGTACATGTTCCATGGTGCCATCGTGTGTCATATGTTAATTTGATGTGATTAATTTATTCTTGACGCACTCGGTACTATAATGATGACTGGGTCTTTTTCTCATAGTTATGGTACCCATTTATTGTGTATTTGCTAAATTCGTATAATGCGCCGTGCAGGTTTATGTCAAAGCGCAGAAGTCAAGAGCTTACTTCAAGCGGTTCCAAGTTAAATTCAAGAGAAGGAGGCGTGAGTAACTGATGTTTTTGTTTAAAAAAAAATTGTTTTTAACACTTTCTAACATTTATGATTTCCTGTGACAGAAGGAAAGACTGATTATCGGGCACGAATTCGCCTGATCAACCAAGACAAGAACAAGTACAACACTCCGAAGTATCGGTTTGTTGTGCGTTTTGTATCCTTGTGTGCGTAAATTTTTGTTAGTCTCTGGTAAAGTATGTACTTTTGACACACATGCAGTGCTGTAGCTTTCGTTCTGTACCATTCTTAGTTTTTTTTTAAACTTTGCCTCTTTTGTTTGTTTAGAACCATAATTATACCATTTTGATTCAAGATATTATTTGTTAGCGTTCTTTTTAATGGTTTCTTAAAGGTGGTTCATGTTGTTTAGGTCTTTTTCTGTCTTAATTCAAATTCTGGAATGATTGAACTATTGTTGTCTTTGAAAGATTAAACAATATAGTTGTTGTCTTACTATGTGTCATGTTTGTTCTGTTGATCAAATGCCATTACACCAGTGTTTGTCCCTTGACGTGATATCTAGACCAACAAGGATATAATTACTCAAATTCTCTCTGCTAGCATTGCTGGTGACCATGTTCTTGCTTCTGCCTATGCTCATGAGCTACCCCGCTACGGTCTTAAAGTTGGTCTAACCAATTATGCTGCTGGTACTGTTGTTTATAATTTCTGATATATGCAACTTTAAAAGATGTTTTAAAGCAATATAAAATTACTCATTACTTCTTGCTTTAGCCTATTGCACTGGGCTTCTTTTGGCTCGTCGAGTTCTTCAAAAGCTTGATTTGGATAAGGAGTATGAGGGAAATGCTGAGGTAAATTTCCTTGTCTTACTATTATGCTTTGTATTTTGAGTTTTTGATATCCAAATTAAGCTTCATTTTTTATTTTTATTTTTTTCCCCTTCAGGCCACTGGTGAGGATTACTCTGTTGAACCAGGTGACAGCAGGAGACCTTTCCGTGCTCTTCTTGACGTGGGTCTTCTGAGAACCACAACTGGGAACCGTATTTTTGGTGCACTCAAGGTATGATTGTGTTTGATAAAATAGTATTATGCTGATCCATGGGAGTTGCAGACTTGAGAACTATGAATTTATGATATGCCTACGTGGGTTTTTGTAGCTCAAATATCCAACTTCTGAGTTTTTTGTTTGATAAAGACTTGATTGTATTATAATTCCGTAAGAAATGTATGATGTATACTATTTGGCTTAGAAAGTTGCCTTCCATGATGCAGGGGGCTTTGGACGGAGGACTTGATATCCCACACAGCGAAAAGAGGTTTGCCGGGTTTAGCAAAGATAGCAAACAGCTTGATGCTGAAGTTCATCGTAAGTACATCTATGGCGGCCATGTTGCTACTTACATGAATGTAAGTATGTCTTTTACAAGATGCTTTTCTCACACAAATTTAAATATGGTGGAAAGAACATGTAAGTGCCATGTAGGTATGCAGTAAACTGAACTTTGTTTTGCATGCAGACTTTGATGGAGGATGAGCCCGAGAAATACCAGTCTCACTTCAGTGAATACATTAAAAACGGTATTGAGCCAGACAGCATTGAGGCGTTGTACAAGAGCGTTCATGCAGCAATCCGTGCTGACCCCTCTCAGAAGAAATCTGAGAAGCCTCAACCAAAGGAGCACAAGAGGTAAGCTTTATGAGTTTGAATAGGATCTGAAGATATATGAATTCTACTGTATTGGTTATCTGATGAGTCCCCCTTTCCCCCTCTGAACTGCTTTTGCAGATACAACTTGAAGAAACTGACATATGAAGAAAGGAAATCAAAACTGATTGAGCGCTTAAATGCTTTGAATGCTGCCGCGGGAGGAAATGATGATTCCGATGAGGATGACGAGTGAACTCATTTTTAGTCTAAATTAAGTTTTGTTTTTGTTTTGTTCTAGGGGGAACACCTCGGATGATTTCTTTTGCTACCTTGCTTTTAAACTTGTCGTTTGAATCTATGAAATTCAGCTTTGGATTAAGTTTGTTGGCTTATGGTATTCAACTTGTTTGAACACCGAAGTTTTTGTGCATTTATTTTCCTACTTTTGGTTATATTTTCAACAACTGATGTTTCGGCCAATTAAACTTTTTTTACTTTTTATTTTTTGAATATTCTATGATGACTGATTTCTATAAACAGTGAAGTATGGATTGGAGAGTTGAAAGTGCCTCTATAACTCAGGCAAGCAGACATCTGGAATTCATAGTAAATGTATATTTATTTCTAAAAAAATACTACGATGGAACTTTGCAAAAGGTAATTTTTTTGGGGGGACATGAAAGAAAGTCTGAAATGGACTGAAATCATCAAAGTCATACCACACAACATTCACTCCTAGTGATGGTTTCACATGTCTACAAAATAATCTCTTGTGGTGGCTCCCTCATACTCATGATTTCCTCTCTTCTTTGGGTGAGAGTGTGAGAATCTTGCATTTTGGAAAGGCTCAGGGTAAAGGGCTGCCTGTCGAGGCTGATGGCAAATTGTAGACAGTGCCTTCAAAATTTTTAAAATCCCGACACTGTTTTGTTTTCGGAGATTGGTGTGTTGCCATTATAAGATATTTGAAATCTTGTGGATGTTGGGGAGGAAGGGGTTGAGGGTTGAGATTGTGCAAAAGGGACCCCCTTGGATGCCGCTTTTGGTTGCCAAAAGGGCTCTCTCATTCCCAAATCAATGCCCTCCTTGTCCACTGCTTTATTGACCATCATTCATTCCCATTCCTCAAATGCTTTCTTTGGTTTTGACTCTTGACACATTTTAAGAAATTTATTCTTCCTTTTGTCTTTTTCACACTAGTAGTAACTTAGTCCAGTTATTTTATAGCTGGAAAAGCCATTGCTAGAAAGGGTTTAACAAACATGGTTTACTTTTTTGGGATGAGGACCTAGCCCAAGCGGTTAAGTCCATTGACTTCCAACGGAAGGTTGGAGGTTCAATTCCCACCGGCCCCCTATCCCTCCCTTTAATTTCCCTTTGTAATTGTGTGGCATGGGCTCCCACCACCCTTTCCAGGCCTTCAATGGCTACTCAAAAAAAAAAAAAACATGGTTTACTTTTACTATTACATTTATAAATTACTCTTGCACGAGGGACAATTCCATACCTTTCATATATCACTATAAATCCTACCACAAATATAAATACTACATATACCCATATGGCATTTCTATAGATACATATGTAAGATAGACTTATAGTCTTATAGTACATATTAATATCATCACCATATATGTGCTAACTGTATAAACATTCAAAATTCCCATTAGCAAACATTTGGTCCAAATCCCACATAACCACTTGCCCCATCAAAAGTGATTTGGATCCCTTCTTGTTGAATGTTTCCTATTATAGAGAGGCTCGACGGAGACGGAGCAAATGCAAAGCAAAATGTGCCCTTTTCATCCACCGGAATTAGAAAGTTCCGGGCAGGCAGGGTCAGGATCGGACCGCCCGACAAGAAAAACGATATCGTCGGGACCCGAACAGTCACAAATCCATTCAAATCATAACACGTGTCGAATATTGAAACCCCTGATGCACGTGGTAAATTTGCTGTCTGGGCCATGAATGTGTCCCGAAACGCTGTGTAAGCCGACGCAGGCAACCGGGTCACGGCCGTGCCCGTATCCATCACCACTCCACCGTTGCCCGACTCGTCGATTTGGAATGTACCCTCGGGTATGGGCACCCGTGTCCCCCCGACGCCCAAACCCGATAACCCGATATAGTAGAAGCTTGGGGCACGTGGGTTCTGGAGCAACGGGACCCATGCGGCTCCCATGGGCAATACCGACCGCCCGAACTCCAGCGACCCGGATGATGATTCGGATCCTCCACGACTCACCAGGCAATAGCTAAAGACCCTGCCCGCTTCCCCGCCCAATTGGCCCACGAGCGACATGGACCCTCCGCCGAGGCCCAACAATCCGGCCGCCCCGATGAACATCCCCCGGTTCATGTGGCCGCACCCGATTGCCACGTTTTGGATCTCCATTCGGCCGATAGTGAGCGTTTCGAGCGCTAGGGTTCCCTTCGTGTACGACCCGTCCCCGTAGGAGACCTCGTACTTGCAGCGGCCGGAATGGCAGCCGGAATTTTGGACCTGGTCGCAGACGGCGGAGCTGCACGCGACGCCGGAGAAGGAGGCGGAATCGGCTGGGTCGAAGACCGGGTCGGATTGGTGGTAGCATTGGCGGCAGGGCTGGCATTGGACCCACACGATGTCGCTGCCGGAATCGATCACCATGTACTGGCTTCGGGCCGGGCTGCCGACGCCGATCCTGACGAAGTACTCCCCGCTGCCCTGATCCATGCCGGACACCACCTCCGACCCGAAATCCTGCACCTCGTAGCTGGCGGTATTGCCGGACGACAGGCGGCGGGTGAAGGCGGCAACGCGGCGGACGTCGCGGTTGATGCGGGCCTGGAAGCGGCGGCGGTGATCGTTGTTGTGCCATGAGAAGGAGAGCCGGTCGCGGTGGATTAAGTGGAGCTTGGCGGTGGTGTTGGGGCCGGCGAGGATGCGGTCGCCGTCTGTGGACGACTGAGTGGTGGCGGCGGCGGGAGTGGGGAGGCGGGTGTCGGCGATGGATTTTTTGATGTCGAGATGCTCGTGGGAGGGGAAAGGGATGGCATGGCCGGAGGAGGTGGGGGTGACGGCGGTGGGGAGGGCGGATTGCGGCTGAGGGAGGAGGAATATTGTAATAATAATGAGAAATAAGAGGAGGGAAAAAGGAATAGGAGGCATAATAATGAAATGGAATTGAATTATTACGAGTTTGGAGGTTAAAAGGGGAAAAGGGTTTCTTGAGGGGGAAAAGGGTGTGAGGTGTGGGGGGAGATTTATTGCATTGGATTGTGGCCGGGAATAGAAGTGGGGGAGGGTCCATCACCTCCATGGATCCACATTCTACAGTTTACACATTTTGGGGACTACATATTCTAAGTCTTAGTTTATAGTAATACTTCTTACATAGTATAGATTTTGTATCCCAATAATAATACACATTATATAAGGAAGTGGTTAGTTGTACATGCATGTATGATGTTTGGGGTTTTCATGTGATGGCATATGGTATGTGATGCCCGCAATTGATTATGTGTGATGTTTGGTGTTGGTTGAATTTTTGTCTCGTTGGTGTGAATACGACATATTATGTGACCTTTGGATGTATTTTGTGATGTTTTATTGTATTTATATGATGCATGTATATGGAAAGTAATACCTGAATGTTACTCACATTGTACTATCATGATGTATTGGTGTTTGTATATAACGTCCACGTCGTTTTGTGTGATGTCTAATACTGTATATATGTGTGAATATCAATCATGGTTAGAGACTCAATCCCTTATTACAAAAATTAACTTTCACACTAACATGCACCTATAGACTCATGGATAGTTTGTACGCTAACTTAAGTGACATTATAAGTTTCCAATGTCTACTTTCTTGATTTCTTGATTTATTAGGCCCTTTTCTTTTCGTTTCTTTAGACCTTTAAAATAAATAAAGGGTATATAGTAGTAGTAGTAATTTACCGGGAAACTAACTGTAGAAATTGCAATTAGGGACAGGCAGGAAGACGAGACATGTTTTAAGTGTATTATATGGTTGGAGTACGCACGTACGTGTTTTTTGTTTTTGTCGTGCTCGTGCACTTTCAATTTTATTGCATAACTTGTGTGTTTTTTTCTCTAGTAGCCATCTAGCTAGGGTTAGCTAGTATCAATTGTTGGTTAACTAGGATATTAGCTACTTCGAATTATTTCAAATAAAATACTCTAGTTATTATTAATTTGATTTGATATGATCTCAAATATTCCTTTCTTAAAACACAATTATTGAAACTTTAGAGTGCAATAATACATGGGAAATCAATCACTATAAAAACCCTAAAATAATCTGAATATATATATTTTTTAAAACATTGACATCTATGTGTCGGCAAAGGTGTGTGGGAGCCCAAACCACACAGATTACAATAGGGGGATAAAGGGGAGGAATAAGGGCCGAGTGGAAATCGAACCCCCAACCTATGGTCCGAAGACAGGACACAAGACTACCTGGGTCAAGTCTCATTTCCTAAAATAATATGAATATTAAACAAACAAACAAAAAGAGACAAGAAGAAACTAATAAACACTATCATTTCATCATATGGAACAAATGATAATATACATGCATACATGGTATGTATAAGTGTGAATTTGTTAAAAAAATCAATGGGATATTGATGGCTGTGGCTGTGGTGCAACAAAAACGTTGTGATCTTAAGGGACGCTTGAAAATGGGCTGGGGGTGTCTCAGTCACACACAGACAGACAGAGAATAATAATGATAGTTTAGTTATATATTTTTTAGTTATTTATTTATTCATGTGTACCCAATATATATATATATATATATATATATATATATATATATTTCTCAATTTTATGGAGGAAGCATTGACCGCACCATATATAAGAAACAGCTTTTGCCCTAATTGCAGATCATGAATTTAGTTGATGAGAAGCTTAATTATGTCATCAGATTTATGGAGGAATATAATGATAGTTTAGTGGTTAAATTATTATAAGAATGGGGTGTAAACTCTATACATACATATATAATGTATGTACATAGCTAGGAGTGTAAAATTCAAGGTTTTCTGATCACGTGAAAATGATTTCATTTTACCTAATTGCAATATAAATTTATGGACTTCATATTAATCCTCTTGCAATTTAAAAACATGAGAGTTCAATTCTATGAAAGACTGGAGGGGTTGGAGACTAACTCTAGTGGTCAAGTCCCTCGACACCCAATTTATAGGTTGGGTGTTCGATTCCCCAACCAGCCCTCTATTCCTCCCCTTTATCCTTTGTAATTTGTGTGGCATGAACTCACATCACCCTTTCCTAGCCTATATAGGTTGTTCAGGAAAAAAAAAAAAATAAAATCTATGAAGACTGGAGAAGTATAGAGTTAAGATGATTTTTGCTTGCTAAGTGATAGAGATGGGGTATGTAGTGGGCAGCAGCATGAGAAATGATGATGATGATGATGATGATTTCCTTGCTAGTTAATAGAAGTATTTATACATGATGAGATCACATAACATATATATATATATATAATTATATATATACAGTATATGATATGTTATGTCATGCGCTGCTGCTGCTCACTCATTTTTCACTTGTACTATTCTCTACTATATATATACTCATCATCCCATGTCCTGACGACATACCTCGATCTGGACTAGCCAAATTGGTTTTACTGCATTGCAAAAATATATTTAACAAATAGTAGTAATTGGTTTCTTAATTGGAGCATGCATGGAACATATTATTAATATACTGACTATGAGAATTTTCTGATAATTTTCTATTTTAGCGATCGATTTTTTTTTTAAGTAAAACTTTAATTTGTCAGTGAAGTGGAGCAGCAATTGTATAAATTAAATGCTGGTGAGTATTGAGCTCAGTGGAAATTGGAATTTGTGAATTTCAGCTACTAGTATATGTAGTAGTATAATACTCCATTTTTTATATATTTAAAAAAAAAATGAAAAGGAAAAATGCGAGTTTAGGAGGAAATGAAGTGAAGAATGATGAAACTGCTGCAAGGGGTGGGGCGGACTGCGGTGCGGAGGGAGGGAAGGGACCATTAGTCGTCTGCAAGGCATTATATGTATTGTAGTACTCGTAATGATTCTTTTGTGGATATCAAAAAGCGTGCTTCGATATAGTAAACGACAACATTGTAATATATAATAATTCAATTCATTCCCCAAAATACTACTCCTATACTTCTAGCTAGGGTTGTAAACGAACCGAATCGAACCGAATACCACAGTATTCGCTTTGATTTGATAAGCTTTTCGAATATTATCGAATCGAATCGAATTATTCTATAAGGTAATTTAATAATTAATAAAATTAATTTTAATTATTAAACTTAAATATTTAATTTGATTTATAGATCAAATTTAATATTTTAATATTATATATAAATATATTTATATTAATTAGTAAATATAATCACTAAAATTAAATTATTTAACAAAATAAATTTATATATTTATATATAATTTTAATATAAAATCGAATATCGAATCGAATCAAATATTAATCGAATATCAAAATTCCGAATAATTTCGAATCGAATCACGAATCGAACCAAAAATATTTGATTATTTTACAACCCTACTTCTAGCTAGTGATTACTACTGTAGTAATAAACAAAGTACTAGTACTAAGAAACACGTCAACCCGAACCCGGCTATTTAATTTTGTTGCCCATTTCTTTCTATTTCAACTTCCCATTCATTGGATTTATTAAAATTTCCTCATCAGTACTACTCCCTCCGTTTCTAAATAAAGGTTACATTTTGACTTTTTTTACTGTTCATTGTAGCACTTTGACTTCTATTCTTCTTATAGTTATACAAGAAAAAATATAGTCAAGTGAGATCTTGTTGGATTCGTCTCATCTTCTAGTTTTTAAATATCAAATTATTAGAATTTATACTTGTACCGAATTTGAGTTATTAATAATTTAAAATGTGCATTGGCAAACGTGCAGAGGAGAAATGTAACATTTAAAAAGAAACGGAGGTAGTATTTATTAGCTTGGTAATTAATTCGCATTTTGCATTTTGGTACGTCCATTCATTTACTTTTATTAACTTAATTATGTGATCCTAAACTACTCATCTGTAAATTACGGTTTCTATTTTCTTTTTTTTTTTTTAAATCAGTAGTATTGATCAGGACATACATACATCATATACATGCTGATGCTCTCAATATGTTGCATACTTTCATTTCTATACATGCTGGTGCTATCAATATATGCGGCTGTTTGGATGACAGTATATTGACCAGCATATAGCATATTGGAAGAGCATATTGTCACACAGTTCTCTCTCCGAATCTGTTATCTGTTAGCGGATCCGCCGACTCCCAAACATTCCATATATATATATATATATATATATATGCTGCCAATTAATGTGCAATAATGTGATGCATTGACAGTACCTCAGCAGCCGCTTAGGCTTAATTGGTTTCAATCTTCAACCAATTTTGATTCGACATCCACTTTCTAACTTTTATACTATATTTTTTTTAGGATTCGGTTATGGTGCAATCATGGAATCCACAGCACATCAAGGCATCAATCATAGTCATTCAAAAGCATCCAACGGTTGTAGGCTAATAAGGGTATAATTGTAATAACACAATAATAGTCCATTTTAATAACAAATCATTTCAGCGACAAAGCAAGTATTTTAGACATGTTATCATATCTAATATTTGGTAACTCTATATTTAGTATGTTAACATATTTATTATTTGGTAAATCATATCAAATATTTGGTAATCCATATCTAATATTTCAAATAATATCTTTTTATGATCAAAGATACATATCAAATTTATTAATAGATCATTTCAGCGATCTTACCAAAAAAATGCTATAAAATATATTTCAGGGACCACAAGTAGAGGAATTCAGCGACCGTATCTAGCATAATTCAGCGATGATACCAAGCAGAATTCAGCGACGCAACCAAGAATGATTCAGCGATGCTACCAAAAATAATTCTGTGATGCTACCAAAAATAATGAAGGGATGCTATCAAATATATTTCAGCGACCTCAAGTAGAGGAATTCAGCGATGGTACCAAGCAGAATTCAGCGACACAACCAAGAATGATTCAGCGATGCTACCAAAAACAATTCTGTGATGCTACCAAAAATAATGAAGGGATGCCAAGAACATTTCAGCGACGCTAATTTCCGTTACATTTACTTTTACGCAAATTTACTATTTTAACCTTAAATTAATCTCAACCATCAATTTACAAAATGCATCAACGGTCTAGAAGCATCCGCAGCACATCATGTCGCGGCACCCTAACGGATCCCTTTTTTTTTTTATCTACTTTAGTTTCTTTAAATTTTCTATTTATATATTCTTCTTATAATTAAATGAATAAATATAATCTGGGCTTGCCGGTACATATATGTAAATTAAATTTGGTGCTTAAATTTCTTTTGTTGTTATTCAATCTTTTCTCTTTTCTGCCCAACTAATTAATGCGATTGAGCTTAATATCATTGTCTTATTTGGTTAGTGGGATACAGAAGAGGGTGCATATATTTGTTTATACAATATGATGGTTTATGAAAACAAATCTAAACATTTATATATCCACTTCAATAATTGTCATACAGTATTATTGTTCTTATTTTATCTTTTGTCAAGAATTAATTGGATGGAATTCATGAATGTTTGATATGATTAATATTATTTTGATATTTATTTTTGTTTAATTGCTACGGTATTAAGAACGTTAAAAGGGAATATTATTTCTACATGTAGGCTTTCATATTTGCTTCTAATTATTATGTACTTTTATAATTTATTTATTTGAGAATAAAATTGTAACTGTTAATGGCTGATTATATTATTCAATTTCTGAAGTTCACTTTGAAGAACTAATCAAGGAATTGAAGAAAGATTTCTCCTCAAGGGAATACTCCTTCAAACTTCTTCTACTTCCCCCAAAATTACTTGCATCATTTTGATAATAGAAAATTGTTGAATTTAATTTTCAAGTTGTTTTTTTTTAAGGAGCCATTGAAGGCCTGGAAAGGGGTGGTGGGAGCCCATGCCACACAATTACAAAGGGAATTAAAGGGAGGGATAGGGGGCCGGTGGGAATCGAACCTCCAACCTTCCGTTGGAAGTCAAGGGACTTAACCGCTTGGGTTAGGTCCTCATCCCAATTTTCAAGTTGTTAACATATCTACCTAAGTATAAATATATATACTATTAGTGATAAAAAAATAATAATTTTAATCAGAAAATTAAAGTCTTGCATTTGTGAATATATATTTGAGAAGTCCTTTTTTCTTTTCTGGGAAGTGTTTAATTTGCTTATTTTCTCCATTATGCAAAAATCAAAATATAAATTATCATTGTATATTACTTCATTTAATAGTCTTAACTATACATATTAAAGCACTTCTAACGATCATCTCTTAATCAGTGTGTCTACCAAAAGAATCTCTTAATCAGTGCGGAAGCTTCATCACTTAATTATATATAAATATAAAAATCTCACAAAATCTCCTCTTTATCACACTAATGGAAAATGCTTACCTCATTTTTTTTGGTTTCATCTTGCTATAATATTAATTATCTTTTCCAGTGTTGATTTGCACCGAATAATTTAGGGCTGGGGTTAACCTACTATAAATATACTTATATATTTTAATTAAAAAATAATCATAAAATTTATCTCGAACCCCAGCGAAACACCACTGTTATAATTGATAGAAAATGACTCGTAGAAAAGTAAAAGAAAAGTCAAAAGTACAAGTGTTGCTAATTAAAAGGATTGGGGAAAAAGTTTTCTGAAAGGGATTCTGTAGCGATTATTATATTTGTGAAATCCACTTCTAATTTCTAAATTGCAATTGATTTGTATTGTAGTTCAATTGTTTTCCTTCTATATAATATTTAAATTTTAAAAAATATTTTTAATGTATGCTATTACTCATATTTTAATTATCTAAATCATGTATATATCGTTTAAGAAAATATAGAATATTTATTCATTTCAATATATAATTTTATCGAGAAAACAATGAATTTACTTTATTGATGTCTTAATTTACCACATATATACAAGATTATATATGAACATTTATTTTTGCATTTTTCCAATTTAACGTTGTTGTATAATTAAATTCACTTCCACACATTGTTCTCAATCTTTGGTGAAAGAATATTAAAGTATATAGAAGTCCTCCTAATGTCATTCTTAAATACATTCGTAGATGGATTTAACCATATCACATGAGCTTAAATTTAAACAACATTTAAAACATAATTATTAAGTTAATTACTTAGGCCAATCTTCAGACGCACTATCCAATTAGCACTCCATTAATATATTTTTAATTAATTAATAGACCTTTTCATTAAGAAAAAGATGGTAAAATATTCATTAATCTACGTAAGTGCTTCTGTATAAGACAAAATTAACCAAATTGGATTGGGAAGATATTGAAAAAACAAATGAAGTGGGAATGTCACCTTGAGGAAGAAAAGTTCACAATAATTGTGCCATTATTACCACTTAAAAGTTGCTTTCCTTTAAAATAATTACATGATTTATTTAATATTTGATCATGCACGCTGTTACATAACTTATAAATTAACCTAATATTATAATTCTTTTATTTCCTTTTGTATTTTTTGGAATCTGATTTGTGTAATCGTATTTCTTTTTCAGAACTTGTTTTCACTCCTCAAGCATAGTTTCTAATTCTATTGTAGTTTTCTATTTGAATTGTGTTTGTTCCTACAATAAAACATGATTGATCACTAATAATCAGTTATATATGAAATATAAGAATTGTAGAACAAATGAATTGAAGATATATATATATATATACTACTACATAATTAAACGAGGTGAGGGTCACTTTCAGTTCATTTAAAAGATGGGTAGATTAGAGAAAAGTGGATGCAATTGGCAGACAGGATAGAAGAAGATTCATATCATGATCATACATGTCTGTATCCATGTAATTAATACTATGTAGTAATAATATTGTTAAATGATTTTTGGGAACTATATACTTCGTTTTAAAATTTAAAAACAACAATATTTAATTAGATGTTTCAAAATTCATGCATGAAAAATGATGCATTGCATATTTGTATGTCTTTTGCTAAGAGAGGGCCACAGGGGGCCGGGTTTAATTTAAATATTAGAAATTCCAATCTCAATTTGTTATTGTAGTAGGAGCTAGTATTATTTATCTGACATCCACATGAAATTAAGAAATACATAAGAGTTGTATAATTAACATGGGACAAGGAACTTGGAGATCATATTTGAATAAAGGACATGAGAGCATGCTTGAAGTTGGGCTCTCAGATTTGTTTATATGTACTCGAGAGATTAATATGAGGGATTGAAAGGGAGTCCTTTCGACCCCGAGCGAGTTAGATAGACAATATTCTAAATGATTGTGTTATTAGAATTATGTCTCAATTCTTTGTATGAGAGATTTTAAGCAGTGAGTTTCCAGCATGGGAGAAATCCCTTAATCATGACCATGATATTGAGTATTAAAATTTCCAAAATGTCAATGAAATGGCTTTAGTCATGGTTCTGACTAAAGAAGTTCATGTTGGCTGTAACTTCGTGGAAAGCAGTTTCTTTATCCTTTGTGTGGGTGGTTTTAATCCATTTTAGTGGGATAAAATTTGTGGCATCTATTCCATAAGAATTTTTCGACTTCTCCACACTAGAATCCATCTTTTTCATTCATTGAGAGAATTATTCCATCATCTTATGAGTGTTTTGGGTCTCCACAGATATCTTGTGTTGATTTTACCTTATTGAATCTCTTTTATTGTTCTTCAATTATTTGTTTAGAAGATCCTCAATTTTCTAATAAATTGTATGGGTTTTATTACATTTACGCGACAATTGCTTGTCTAATTTGGCCATTGCCCCTTCTCTGACATTATAAAAAAAAAAAAAGAAAAAAAAAAAAAAAGAAAGTGGGGGCTGCGAAAGACATGTGATTTGTAATTAATAGATTATCAAATATATCATTTTTTCAAAAAAAAATAAAAGAAGAGATTTTTAGGGTACTACATATGATTTGACTTGATGTATTATGGCCTAGCCAGTCATTTGATCAATTTTAAAATTGTGATGGTCCAAATTAATTGGAATAATAAAATAATAATTTGATAACATTGTTTTATATTTATAAATTTCAGATATACAAATATAATCACCAGTTTTTTTTTTTTTTTTACAGTAAATCGTAATGTTGTAATTCTTCTTTGTATTGCTGATCGCTGAAATGGTCAATGATGTTCTCCTCATTGCTCATTTTGACAACTTTTACCTTTATTTTATTTTATTTTTTTATCAACCATTGATGTTTCATTTATTGAGATTATTCGTTTTCTTGATGTAATGCAGACTTGCCGCAAAAACAGTAACCAATTTTTTTTTTTTTTTTAAAAAAAATGCCTATTTGAAACTCAAGAAGAACATAACCACTAAAATCAACAGCTGTATTTAAAGGATTCGGACTAATTTATTTTTTAAATATTTAAGGGGTTCGGACTACTATATATATGAAATTGGGCCATGAGATTGGTTATTTTTTGAAATTCTATGGATTGGGCCATGAGCCCGGGAATTTTCCCATGAAGTTTGGACAAATAGTGAAGTTTCTGAAGTCTTTTTGTTGGAGAACTGGTATAGTTTCACTTTTACTCACCCATGGCACCCATGAGTCCATGACTAGATAAGCATTTCGATGCATATATTTACTAATTAATATAATTAAAAATTATAAAAATTTGATATTATAAAACTATAAATTTATACGAATCTAATAAGATCTTATTTGATTTGATTTCTTCTTTTTTTTGGTGACACAGCCTAAAAAGACGAGCGAACATGCTGAGAAAAATAAAAGAAAGAATTTTGTTTGATTTTGTTTTAATTCTATAATTATAATAAAAATTTAAGACAAAATTAAATTGTGAGCGGTGCCATCAATGGTGCAAATCCAAAAAGATGGAGGGTGTATATTGTAAACTTTGGGGAACACCCCACCTAAGATAGATAATTGGAATTAGGTTTTGAAGGAGATCGGTGGAAACTGTGTTATTTATAATTTATATAAAAAATCATATAAATAGATACGATGGCTTTGGGGGACACTACTACCTTAATACTCCCTCTGTCTCAGTGTCTTGTTTCACTTTCATTGTTCAACCTTGACTTAATTTTATTATAAATATATGCTTGAAAAAAATAGTCAAGTTAGATCTTATTAGAATCGTACAATCATGTAATTTTATACTCCATCCGTACCACTCCAAGTGTATTGTTACTGTTGGGCACGGAAATTAAGGTAGAGTTGGTTTGTGAGTATATGGTGGGGTCCACATAGTTGTTGGAGGGGAAAAATTATTTCTATTTATAGAAAGAAGACATTTGTAATGGGACATACAAGAATAGTAAGTAGGACATTTGGAATGGGACGGAGGGAATAATATATATTTTACATAATTTTTTATTGTACATATTTTAAGGTATTAGCGGTTGAAAATATAAATTGAATTGTATGTCAAACAAGACAAGTTCAATGGGACGGAGGGAGTATATATAGATGATCTCAGAGTGAGCGGATTGTGTAAACAAATACTTCATCCGTATTCAAATATTTTTTACGAACTCACATATCACGCAGTTCAATGCACATTTTAAATTATTAATAACTCAAGTTCGGTATAAATAAAAATTCTAAAAGTCTGATATTTAAAAACTACACGACGAGACGAATCTAACAAGATTCCACTTGGCTATATTTTAATTTGTATAACTATGATAACTTTAAGTGAAAGTCTATTTATTTTTTTTGCTGAACAGCCAATAAAGGCTAGGAAATGAACAATAAATTTTTTTAAAGAAAATAAATAAACTAGCCACGGGGAAACCAAGTTCCCGCCGCATCTCCGGCTAACAGGGGTCGAACCGAGTCTGGAGGGAACGCCCAGGTAGTGAAGAACTGCTCTTGATTAGCCCCCAATTTCGCGAGAGAATCAGCTATCGAATTGCCTTCCCTTGACCGCAAACTCATCCGGATGTGGCTTAAGGGTATGTTTAATGTTTATGGGAATGTTTTCATTGCAGCTGTCTGGACTATATGGCTCGAGAGGAACCAGAGAATCTTCAATGGGACATCTGCTAACCCTCAGATCATGGTTAGATGTATCTCCCATCTTCAGGCTTCCTTGGATGCAGGGCGTACACGTCGGTCCCGCCAGCAGCGCTTGGTGTGCTGGAACATGGTTGAGTGGCAAGGCCCTTACCTCCATTGTGATGGCTCGGTCCTTGCAGGCGGCGCTAGAGCAGGCTTCGGAGCGGTGGCTCGTGACAACTCTGGTGCGTGGCTAGGTGGTGTCACTGGTTTTTTTGGGGAAAACTAGTGTTGTTCATGCGGAACTTGAAGCCATCCATCAGGGGTTGAAAATTGCTCGAGAATTAGGACTGCAAGAGATTTGTTGTGCTTGTGATTCTAAACATGCTTTGAGGCTCCTCCAAATCAGACCTGCTTCGTCACATTGGCTTTCTAGTCTCCTTCTCAATATTGAGGATATTGCCCAGGAATTTTATGTCTGCCGATTTGTACAAGTGAAAGTCTATTTATGAATACATTATCAAACCTCAAATAGATTTTGATACGAATTTAGTAATTAATTAGAAAAAAATTGTTTTGTCAATTGATATATAGGAATAGAAAATTATACTCCATATGACCATATTTAGGGTTTCAGAAAGTGAATTGATTTATAGTCCAATTAGAAAAACTTGGATCATATGACTTGGGTTGCCGTTGGTTGCCTTAATAAAATCTTCTGTTTTTTAAGAAAAAAAACACTTTTGGGTCAAATACATGTAATGTACTACCTGTACAAAAAAAACGGGATAGGTTAGCATGCAGAATCGCCAAAATTCTGTAGTACAGATGGTTGCTAATGGACAGTCCATGTTGTGCTAACCGGATAAGTGTTGCAATCATTTTCAATTATAAGACACTGTTAAGTCGGGTAATGTGATATTTACTTTCTATAATGCTTAATCAATGTTGCTAGGGACAGTTCACGTCGTGCTAACCGGATAAGTGTTTCAATCATTTCCAATTATAATACACTGTTAATTTTGGTAACGTGATATTTACTTTCCATAATGCTTAACCAATGATGCTAGTGGACAACTCACGTTGTGCTATCCGAATAAGTGTTTAATCATTTCCAATTATAAGACACTGTTAATTTGAGTAACGTGATATTTACTTTCCATAATGCTTAACAGATTGTGCTAGTGGACAGTTTACGTCGTGCTAACCGGATAAATGTTTCAATCATTTTCCATTATAAGATACTATTAATTTGAGTAACGTGATATTTACTTTCCATAATGCTTAACCAATGATGCTAATGGACAGTTCACATCATGCTAATTGAATTAGTGTTGCAATTAATTTCAATTATAACCATTATTAATTTGGATAATGGGTGTGTTTGGTTGTTGGTAGAATAGGGAGCATATAGCGGATTGGAGTAGCACATCCTCTCACAATTCTCTATCCGAATCTGCTATCTGCTAACGGATCCGCTAACTTCCAAATATCCCCAATGTGATATTATGTTTAGCATATACAAAGCTTTAGCTTAACAAATTCTGCACAAACAGAATCAGTAACATAACCTATTCCAAAAAAAAAACCCACAAAAAAGGAAGGTGAAAAACAGCACGAAATGTAGGAACCACTTGTATGCCGCCACGTGTATTTCAACATTGGAAGCCAATTGCAAGCGCCTTTGAAAGTACTTCCTTAACTCTTATTCTTCGTACACTTCTCAGATTCCCAATTCAGCCTTCTGCAGCACCCGAATACACCCATACCCTCTCCCCACCAATTCCCTCCATTCACAAGCAATTTAAGCGATTTAAGCAATTCCTCTGGAATTTCTTTTCTTCGTCATTCCATCTTCATCGCGGAAGCGGGGTACTTGAATTTCGTGTGAAAAGCATTCGTGCGGGGGGTTTATTGTTCGGTTCGATCAGAGCGGGAGGGTAGCGGAAATCCCCAAAATGGATGCCTTTTCTTGAGGGTATGGGTGACTTACGCGTTTTTATTGAAGAGTCGATTTGGGTTCATTGTGTTCCAGAAAATCTTCTTGTTTAGTGTAGTTGGCGTGAGTTTTGTTAATTTAGGGTTATCGTTAATGCTTTTTATTTTTACGATTTGGGGTTTCATTCGTAGTTTTTGCTAGACAGTCACGAAGTTCCCTATTTGGTTCCGTAGGGCTACCTTGATCTTGTGATTTGATTGTTTAGGGTTTATGGTTTAGTTTTGCGGTAAATGTAATCGTTGGCGTGTCAGTGCTATGGTTAATTAAACATCAAGGTCGTGTGCTGTAATTTTGCTTTGAAAGCAATCGCCATTGTGAAATCTGAAATCTTTGATGTAAAATTCAACTGAAGAAAGACAACTTTAGATAGGGGTAGCAAACTAGCGATATATATAAACACATGTGTACGTATATGAGAAAAATAGCCGAGATATTGAAGTAGAACTCTAGAAGTTTCAGGCCGGCTTTTTCTCATTTTATTCCACTTCTAGCATGGAAGCTGCTTTGAAATTAAGGAATATAGAATGTGCTAAGCATGAATGTGTGCGGAAAATGCTACCAACTATTAAACACCTTTTCTTGAAGTCTCAATTTTTCTTGTAAATTGGTGTCATCTTGTTCCACTTTTATTCTGGTATGAAACATAGTATATTGTTGTTTATTAGAGTATTTTCTATTTTTTATTTTGCCCTTTTAATTAGTTTTCCTGTTATCGGATTCCCAATGCTAGAATTCTTGTTATATGGCTAATAAGATCACTATTCTAGAGGAGCATGATGAACAGTAGTTTTCAGGGTTTATATGTGGCAAAAGTAACTCCTTTTCCAAGATTTGTAGCCTGTAGGGCCCATCTTTTAGATCTTGTGGCGCCTATGTCTCATTAACGGTATTTCTAACTCTTTAAAAAGGCTCCGTTAATTGATGTCCATTTAACAGAAACAGAAACAAATTCTATGTGGAGTCCTCATTTCAAGCAAACTATGTGGTGTCCTCTCTGGTAGTGAGAGACTGCTCTTTGGATAATGCCTTGATTTCCTCTTCCATTCTCGTGTCTTTTGTTCTTCATGTTTCCTAATTAATTGTCTTTTGATGGTTTATTTACTCACTATTTTCCTCCTCCCCCCATTCCTCAATGAGTTTCGTTATTTTTATATAGGTGGCCACTTGTTTATATGCTTATATACACATTAGTCTTGAAATAGTGCTTTACATTCTGAATTAGACATTCCATAGCCATACAATTATTATTGAACACTAATTTTATGCCAAAATATGAAATATATGTTGCAGTACAGGGTTATATGGCTATGCAGTTTGTTGTGTTGAAATTCGATAAGGTATCTTGAGCAATTCACATATCCCATTTCAGTGGAAAGCTGTACATACTATTGTTGCCTTGTGAACTATGTTTTCTAGATTATTTTGGTTCAATGAGTTTCTGCATCATAATTAAATTATCGTTGAATACATAAAATGGGTAAGCTTGTGAGGTAGAAATCATATTTCCACAGTTTTTCTTTTCATTATATTAGTGTTGTTTGAAAATTTATTTTAGGTATAATATTTACTAGTCATGGATAAGGAAAATTTAAGGCTTTAAATCCCTTCAGTGTATTCGGCCATCGTCTCATTCACTTTTAGATTGATTAGGGAAGTACACATAAAAAGAGGATTATTGTCTTTCCTGACTAGTTGCATAAGTCTTACTGGGAAAGAAACACACCCAAGAACCTCTTGTGCTTTGAATCTTGTCTGGGGAAAGTTTTGGCACATCTGATATTCGGGAGCAACTGTTCACTTGAAAACTGGAAGATGTTGAAAGATATATTCACCCTTACCAAAAATGTAGTCACATCAAGATCTAACCCAATGTGCATTTCGCTATCATTAATGGGCCCACTATAATCTGCATTTATGATCTGTGTACCTCTTAAACTCTCCATGTGGGTTGACTGCGGAAATGTGGGACATGCTTGCTTTTGACAGTTATTGTTGTTTCTGATCATGATAAACCCTATGCTGCTTCATAAACCACCAAGCATGTACCCCCATAAACCCTATTCCACCCCTTTTGAGGTGAATCCTGGTCTGCTTTGGGATAGCTTGGATCCATTGCAATCTCCAACCATTTGATGCTTCAGTCTTCTATTACACACCACCATGGTACTAATTTGCATCTTTTTTGTAACGGGATTTATGCTTGTGAAGCAAAATGTACTGATAAGAATTGGGGAAGTTGATCATATTATGTTTCTGCAAGAACCTTGATTCTGAAACTAATGAAAGAGGATGTGATAGGAGTGAAGTCTGTCTAGGGAGGGCAATTTTTACTATTTGATTGTATGACTTGTACTAGGATTCCTGAGTATAAATAGTGGGTTTGGCAGCTACTTTGGAATTCAATCTTTTGTCAAGTGGAAATAAATCTACTTTAGGCTTGGGCTGGGAATTATCCCTCTGTTCTTTCTTGTTTGTTTGCTTTCTTTTCTTTCTTGAACTCACTATGTATCAGGTTGAATGAGAAAAATATACTGGTTTTGGTCAGTTTCATTTCTTTTTGTTTTGCACTGAGATTGCCAACCGTTTTATCTTGTGACCAATCTTTCTGCGCTGCTATAATATTTGCTTAACTGCTATAGTTTGTGCTCAAGCTTGCTTTTCTTTGTCTTTTTTCTACCTTCAGATCCATACCTTCTTTCATATCCTCAGTGCCGTGCATTCAATTGGTTCTTTACCATAACTTTGCTGCTTTACTGTTTTGTGGTGTTGATATTTTCTATTCACATACATGCTGGATTATGAATAATGAATATATAATTCAAAATTTGACTATTTAAATTTGTTCTCTTTATTGCAGTAAGTCCACTGGCAGTGATGAGCTACTTTCATATCAGTCGCTGATTGATGGATCCTGATAATAAGAAGTTTGGAAGAGGTAGAAGCAAGACTTTAAAATGTGAAACTGCTGATTTGTAATATTCTTAATTTTCAGTTTTTCTGTTTTTATGAATTAAGTGTAAATGCCATGAAGGCATTAACCAAGTTATGATAATTTGCTGATTAATCTGCCAACATTAATGATTCTGATTGGCGAACAGAATAACCAATCTTTTCAAATTGTTTATGGTCTTTGGATTATACTAGTAAATTTGTAACCCCGCATGTGTATCTGTGGGTCTATTCAGTTCATTAAATGAACAAATTTTTCTTAAGATTTTAGAATGAGCTGTATAAACTAAATAGCGGAAACATTTTGTTATGCAACTTGTTTGGATGTTAAAATTGATTCCTTTAATGCAACTTTTCTACTGTTAATTTGTCCAATTTACTCTTTTAATTGATCACGTGACTGTGAATGTGTATTCTGACTATTGCTGAAAAGGTTTTATTTTATGATATTTGTTTTTTATTTTATATTTTTTGGGTTCTGATTATAATCAATTTGCTAACTCTTTAAATTAGGGCCAAGAGAACTTACGGGTGCTGTGGATCTTACTACTCACTACAAATTGTTGCCTCACTATGATTTCTTCTGCAAGAGGCCGCTCCCTGTCTCAATATCCGACACACACTACCTTCACAATGTGGTTGGAGACACGGAAATCAGAAAAGGGGAGGGAATGCAATTGAGCCAACTGATTCAAAATTCATCCTTATCTAGAGAAACTCATACACGTATACAACCATTTGACCTAAATATTCTTCGAGAAGCCTTTCAGCTGAGGGAAACAGCTCCAGTTGATCTGCCCCTTGTGAGTTCTAGCATTGAGCTTAAAAGTTGTTTTTTCCTTGATGATAATTATTTCCAGTCCATAAAGATTAAAGAGAGTTAGATGTGTCTCTGTGAGGAGCTGATCTTGTGTCTTGTAATGTTTCATAGTCTGAAAAGGGGACTCCCACCATTGCTGGGAAACCTAAAAGTGAGTCTAAAGAGAAGGAGAAGAAGCATAAAAAGCACAAGGACAAAGACAAAGACAAGGATAAAGAGCACAAGAAGCACAAACATCGGCATAAAGATAAAAGTAAAGATAAGGACAAAGATAAGGAGAAAAAAAAGGATAAAACCAGTCATCATGATTCTGTCAACGACCACTCTAAAAGACACCATGAGAAGGTTTGTAATCTATATTTTCTGCCGACTTTGCTGAAAGCATAAATGTTAACATCTTATTATTAGGATTTGTGGTAAATTCAATTTTTTAAAACTAATCTATTATTATGTGCACATTGCAGAAGTGTAGATTATTCTATGTTATAGACTTATAGTTTCTTCTGAAATTTACTGCCCTTTCCTTCTAAATACGAAACCACTCTCCGCTGGCATGACATTGATAAATTCTGGCATAGTTTTATCTCACTGATTTGTTTCTTGATGTGCCAACTGTCTTACTCATCACAAAAATGTGGATAAAGCGAATTTCACTTCTGTGAATATATCTTATTTCAGAAGAGAAAGCATGATGGGGATGAGGAAGGCAATGACATTCATAAACACAAGAAAAGTAAGGTAAAATATGGATACCCTGCAGCTTTCTGCATGTGCTTTGTTGGACTGTTTTGGCATCCGATGCTATTGTTCTCATGTGATATTTGGTGGTTCCCATTGTCTATTATTTTGATATAGTTTCTTAACACCTTATCTGACATCTAAAACTGTGCAGCACAAGAGTTCAAAGATGGATGAGATGGGAGCAATGAAGGTAGCAGGCTGAAAAGTTGTGCTATATCTTTTAATTTTTTATCTTCAGATGTTGGAGTTGATAATTGGAGTTTGTTTACTATAGTCAAGTTATCAAAGGTACATAGAAACTTGCTAGAGGGGTTATTTCTGTTGCTGTTTCATCTTATTTGTTCTAGTTGTTGGTCCAATTGCATACAAATAAATATAAAAGAAATGCCTCTCTCTAGTTATTTCTTAGTATTTAGGTAAGATGAACATTCAATGTGGCAATAGAATGAGGTTGAACAAGAGATCCTAGGTTTAATCATAGTTGACTGAACCATCATTCATTATTAATATGGTATGTGCTTGGCTAGACAAAAAGCATACGCAAGGCATATTGGAGCTACTAAGAGTAGACAAACTTTAGATAAGATGATTTGCTAATGAATGTAAGTAAGATTGCCATTTAACAATTATGATCTATGACCAAGTCCTCAGTATCCCATTAGAGGTTATCCTTCTATTCTATGATGCATGGCATTACAGATTGTACTTTTACATAATCTAAACCTAAAACTTATTCTTGCACTTTAATTTAGAAGAAGCTTCTGGTAGAGTTGCAACAATGTTGCACTATATCAAAATCATTCTTATGTTGTAGAAGGGGTCAAGGGGCAGTATTGAAAAATGCTTAGGTTAAAAGGCTGGCAGCTCAACAAATTTGATGGAGGATAAGCCTCTCCCAATTTTTGGCCAGCAGATTATTATTGATTTCATTTCCTTTTATTTATTTATAATTCTTCTGGAGGTGGAGTGATGACACAGTATTTACTAGTTTCTTGCCTAGCTATCTTTTCCAGTTTCTTTTGTTAATTTTAAAGGATGATACGGAAATCTTTTCCTATGTCACCTTGTATCCTCGTCTTAGATAATGTAGGTCTTTAACCTTTCTTTTTATCATTATACATAATAACTCTTCTAAATGAATAATGTCCCGGCCCATGTGGAGTTGGGGTTAAGTCCATGTGCTTCTCCCTAGGAAGCATGTCTGGTCCGTTTCTTTTCTCTTACATACATCTTCTTGACATTCGTATGCATGTACAGATCTTGTTCTTAACCTTTTAATCATTTATTTCTTAGCAACCAATTGAAATGTTTGCTCAGGATCAAGCAATGAATGAAGGTATTTATACATCTGCTATCATATAAGGACAAACATGTATGCATTTTTCATGGTTCAAGAATATCTTTCCGATTAAGTTCCAGGAAATAAAAAAGAAAAACGAAAGAAGAAAAATTAGTCATCAGTTGTGTGTGGTGTGTGTGTGTGTGACCTTAACTGATGCCTCTATAAGGTGGAGAGTACTTGGTTTACATTCAATTCCATTTTCCCCTATGCAGAGCTCCGTTCGGACATAATAAAGATTTCCAAGCTGAATTCAAGGTACAAACTGTTGAAAAATGGACATTTTACCTGTGAAATTTCTGATAACACTTTGATTCCATTCTTTGGTTTGTATTAACACAACAAATAATAACTTTATTTCTCTGTGCAAGATTTCTAGGTTAGAGTGTTTTTTTTGAAGTATTCTTACGCATCATGTAGTGTCAGGTGGCCCTGAAAGGGTACATTGATTCAGGTGTTAGTGTAGTTTGATTACTAAGTTAAGCTGGAACAGATGCTATTTAACAGTAGTATTGAAACAATCGAAAGGTGTAACATTGTCTATCGATATGGTTATGATTTTGTCTTATCTAATGAAAGCATATACAGCTGCTTTTCTCCACATGTTTTTTACTATGATTCCCTCATCTCGGGCACACATGCCTCTAGTATGTGTGTGTGCCCCTTTGTGTAATATACTTACACTCACACTCTCACTGAGGGGAGCGGGAAACCATGTCTACCCATGTTATTCCAAGTTAGCAGCAATTTGATTTGGTCACTGTCTTGGTGGCTGAAAAAAGCTCTCTCTCTCTGTCTCTCTCTAAAATCATTGTGATGATTTGGTCACTGTCTTGGTGGCTGAAAAAAGCTCTCTCTCTCTAAAATCATTGTGAATTACTACTTCTTTTTTGATCCATCGGTTCTCTCTCTCAAAAATCATTGTGAATTACTTCTTTTTTTATCCATTGGTTTTTGTATAATTTGATATGTTTAATATAAGTATTATATAATGATGGAGTAATGTATAAATATTCCCAATGATGTTATACATATATACAAATGATAGTGATTTAAAGATTGGAGCATTATTATTATTGACATACACTGTTATTACTATATGGATGTTAGCAGTTGTGTATGCACATGGAAATCAGTCTGGTTTGATGCCAGAGAATTTTAGGGTGAGGAGGTGGTAGTCTCTGTGTTTATTTCCAAGCAAGCCATGTATAGTTGTATGTGTGTGGAGTAGGTATTATTTATGTATGAAAATTGATGGTTGAAATTTTAGTATGTTGTAAATAAATAGGGATGATGGCGAGCTGCTTGCTCTGCTAAAAGCTGTCATTTTGAAATTTCTTCCATTTCCAGCTCTTGTTTCCGCCAAGGTTGTTAAGATTCGGATCCTATATGGATCGTTTTTCCCTTTGTAAGATCGGGATCGTAGGATTGAATCGGGATCCTAAGATCTTATGAAACTACAATAATGAATAAACTCAATTATGCATACTAACAAGTAAAAGTATTATTTTGTGTGTTTATGAATTTTACAAGTTAATTAATACTCCCTCCGTCCCACCCCAAGTGTCTTGTTACTGTTGGGCACGGGAATTAAGGTAGAGTTGGTTTGTGAGTATATGGTGGGGTCCACATAGTTGTTGGAGGGGAAAATTATTTCTATTTATAGAAAGAAGACATTTGTAATGGGACATCCAAAAATAGTAAGTAGGACATTTGGAATGGGACGGAGGGAGTACAATACAGTAGGCATGACATCATTTTTGTACAATTTTTCCAGTGTGGAGTACTATGTATGCTTTATGTGTGTTCATAATACTCATTAAAACTTTATTAATTGACTTTCGGAAATGTAGTACTGATTATATTAATGATAACTTTTCAAACAAGGAAGAAATTTTAACTGAATATTAAAAGGTACAATACGTATTTTGATCGAGTTAAGTAGTATCAATAGAATCCATGATTGAATATTCATTCACCCACAAAATTGATACCATTACCATATGCATAATGCTATGCCCAATTCGCCGCCCTTGGGCCATTATCAATAGTAGTAGTAGTAGTAGTACAATTAATTTTGGCAAATAGTAGTACTATATATGATGCCAATTGGGAACCCACTGGAGAGGAAACGAGAGTCGTCGGAGGCAGGCAATTATTACCAACTCCATTAACATTTACTCGTCCCATATTTATCTTCTTCGACATTGTAGATACGGAGTTTAAGAAAGTTGTATTTTATTATTTTCATGTGTACTTTTTGAGGGGTAAATTTGTCTCTTTTTGTCTTGTAGTGCAATTGTTAGTAAAATTAAGGATTTGTTTTTTTGTAAATATATGGACATGTAGGGACATTTTAGTAAAAAAAATTCCCTTTTTGGGGTAGGAAGATAAATGTGGGACGTCCAAAAACGGAAAATAAGAAGATAAATATGGGACGGAGGGAGCAATAAATTTGCGCTTACACATCCCCCAGTCCCGATTGAGTTTGTATCCAGAATTTCTTCATATCCGGAAATGATATAATCCCATAGTTTTGTGCTAAGTTAAATATCTCTTGCAAACATTCCTTTTACGTGTTCATTAATACCACCCTGATTTATGGCATATTAATTTTAACATTTCCGGTAATTACTCTACAATAATATAGTAAAGATTAGGTGGAAATCAATCAGCACATTGAATTCAAATAATTTTAAAATGATTGAGTCTATTTTTTAAAACATATCCGATAATTTCCGGTAAAACCTATTAATTGATTGATTAAACACCGTGATTAAAATCAATCAATCATATTAATTTTAAAATGATTGAGTCTATTTTTGAAAACATATCCGGTAATTTCCGGTAAAACCTATCAAATGATTGTGTTGAATTAGTAAAACCAATCAACATGCATTGCATACCTATTAATTGAAACATTTCCGGTAATTTCAACACAGACCAATCAATTCATATTAATTTTAAAATTAGGTCAAACTGTCCAATATTAGATAAAAAATGAAAGATTTCCATACCTATTTTAAAATAAGAATTTCTGTTCTAATGCTATTTTTAAATAATGATATGTTAAAAATAAAATAAGAATTTCTGTGCTAATGCTATTTTTAAATAATGATATGCTAAAAATAAAATAAAAAGTTATGTGCTAATCGTAATTTTTATATAATGCTATGCAAAAAATAAGGTAAAAAGTTATGTGCTATTGTAAATTCCATATAATGATTTGCTAAAAATAAAGTAAAAAATTCTGTGCTACTCTTAAAAATTATTACAATGACAATGATGTTCTTATATGTTATTTTAATAAACCATTTTATTTTATGTTTTATATGATATAATATGATATATTGCTATGCTAAAAATAAAACAAAAAGTTCTGTGCTATACTTAAACTTAATTACAATCAACATAATGTGCTAACATGTTATTTTAATAAGTGTCAATTTATTATCTGTATTCTTTGATATAATATGATATTTTTAGCATAATGCTATGCTAAAAATAATAAGTGCCAATTTAATTTTTGTATTCTTTGAGATAATATGGTGTCAGAAAGATGGTTACTTGAAAGAATATTTTTTTTCCATATTAAAAATAGTATTTTAAAAATACATACATTTGTACTATTTTTAAATTCACTATACATAATAATAACGCATATATCAATTGGGAAAAAAATAATTCTCCCATAATTATAGGAGTATAGTAACTGACAGATTGATTGTCAATTATAGATAATTAACCTAATATAAATCAGCACAGCACACTTCTCTCACTTTGTAACAATTCTGGATATGCATAACATAATTTTTCAGGACAGTAACTTAATCGCCCCAGTCCCCCACCCCCAACTATATTAATATTGCAGGTCGCTTAAATTTGTTCTTTTGTTCCATTCATTTTATGTTTTACTCCTATAATTTATTAGTATCTCTCCTATATAGGAATATCAAATACTACCTCCGTTTTTGTGATAGTGCAACAAAGCACTATTTGCTACTATTTATTGTTTGAGTTTGACTCTAATTTTTATCATAGTTATACAAAGAAAAACATAGTCAAGTGAGATCTCGTTGGATTCGTCTCGTCGTGTACTTTTTAAATATCAAACTTTTAAAATTTTTACTTATACCGAACTTAAGTTATTAATGGTTCAAAATATGCATTGGACTGCGTGCATTTGGTGTTTGTTGCATTATCACAAAAACGGAGGAAGTAGAATGTATGCAGGATTCGAATCCCAAAAATATATGATCACTCAAAAGTACTCCCTCCTCTTTTTATTTTTTTTTTATTTTTTTAATCTTACATTTTGACCTTTCTTTTTACTGTTCATTGTAGCACTTTGACTTCTACTTTTGTTATAGTTATAGAAGACAAAATACAGCCAATTGAGATCTTGTTGAATTCGTCTCATCTTGTAGTTTTTAAATATCAAATTTTTAGAATTCTTACTTGTACCGAATTTGAGTAATTAATCGATGAAAATGTGCATTGGCATACGTGCAAACGAGAAGTCTAAGATTTTTTTTTTAAAAAAAAATGGAGGGAGTATTAGGTAAATTAGCGGATAAAAATACAATTATCAGCAATAATGCACAATATATTTAATTATCCAATCTACTGGTGAAGCTATTTCACAAAGCTGTATATTTTGATTTGAGCGCATTGAGCTGAATATGCTTATCAAACGAGGATATCGAATGGTCAAATATATTAACATTACTAATATGTGCTATATGTCCATCTATTTGATGGATTCCAAACATCCTATATATAAAAATTATTGTTTGTGTCCGTAAGATCTACAAAATCACGTTAATTCAACCCACACTCTAAAACTTAAAAATTTAAAATTTTTATGTAATATTAATATGGATACTTTTGTGTATTTTTTTAATTAATATTAACTTCATTTCTCAAACTAAAAATTAAGTAAAGTCTCGGATTGAAGTCTTGAGAAATCCATCGAGTAAGCTCATCCAGACCTAAAGGTTAATTTTGGAACTCAAACAGGTCTGATAAATCATTTGGTTCATGGAAGAAGTTACAAATTAATTTAAAACTTTTAATATTTAAGTTATAATATTTTTATTCCTTCCTTCTGAATAATAACAATATTTTAGTAACGGTGCGATCCAATTTTCAATTTTTCACTTATAATTTGATGGGTATATATACACAATGTGCATCGGCTTATGATTAAAGTTCGTGGTATTGCAGTTCAATCAAAGCTTTCTATTTATGAATTAATGTTACACTTTGTTTATTTATTTATTTATTTTTTAAGAAGTGACGCCACAAGACGTCGGCTGAGAGAAAAAAAACTAAAAAACGCTACAGAAGAAAGAAAAAAGAAAGGAGGAAAGAGCCAAACCACAACCCAAGTCCTAAGATACCAAACGCCCATCGCATCCGAAGACAAGAAGGGCCGGCAATCATCAAGCGGAAATTCCCAAATCTTTAAAAAAAACCAAATGTTCATAGAGTGTCATATTTTTATGAGTTAATAAATTTTTTAAGACATTATAAAGAGGTCATTCCGTTTCTGGGTCACCATTTATTGGTATTATGAATTTCGGCCATGATAAGTCATTTGGCCCAAATTTAAGGTCAATTTGACCAGTCAACACCAAAATGGGCCACATGCGGCCCAATGGCCAGAAAGTGGAAATAGTCTCCTTGTAGTGGTCTGTTTTACATTTTTGTAATTAAAATAAATAATATTTCATTTGTTCTATTAATTATGTTTCACTTTCATTTTTTTCCATCCCGACATTTTTGTCTTATTTTCAATATAGAAAATAATTAAATATTAATCATCAAATATACCCCGTCAAATCACATCAATAAATGGAATACTGCAAACAGTAATATATATACTCTTATATTAAATATTATCTATCCCCACATAAAATATCCTGCTAAAATATATCCCTACATTAACTAAATATTTATTGAAATAAGTAATAAAATCAAAACAAAAAATATTTATTAAGATAAAATTTAAAAATAACATAATACTCCTTAGTAAATAAAATTAATTGTATTAATTATAACAATAATTGTTAAATTATAAAATCAAAAATTAAATAATTAAAATCTAGAAAATAAATTAAATCGAATTAATTTATTTACATTAAATGATATATAATAAAATAAGCAATAATGATTTAATGTAGTTTGTGGTTTGGTACGTTGTTATTATTAAATGGTTATTTATGTTCTTATAAATAACTGCTTATTTTATCTTAATTTTAACATAATTTAGCGTAGTTTTTAATTTAGTTTCTAATTGATAGTAACAAAAAGGCCTTATATCTAGTTTCAATTTAATGCAATAACAATTTCAATTTAGTGTCAATGTTTACCAAAAAAAGAAATATTGAGATGGATAAAAAAAAGGAAAATTAGACATAAATAAAGTATTTATTTTTATTACAACAAAAATTTTAAAAAAATAAATCAGACCACCAAGGGCTTTGGTTGTGAAGGCCCATTGACATTGTGACATTGACTTTGTCGTGACTCAAATCCTATTTTTATTTATTTATCACTATATCTTTCAGAAAATTAGAGTCCACCCCCTACATTATCTTTACATTTTAAAAATACTCCCTACAAAAAACTTAAAGTAAACCCCCTCTAAATTTCTCAATACTTAATACTTATACAATTAACTTATCATTAAATATAAACAAGAATACACTTATTACCACACCAAGACTCAATATATTACCATTCAAACCCCATTCCTTACCACACTAGGAAACCAAAAATTAGTATTACCAAAAAATACTATCCTCTTACCACACTACAACACTTTCCACTTAAAGACCGAGACTTATCCAACGAAAAAAAGAGAAGAGACCGAAGGAGAAGAAGAAGAAGAAGAAGAAGAAGAAGAAGGAGAAGAAGATAATAAATGAAGATTGAACGAGACCTATCAAGCACGAAGAGAAGAAGAGAACAATGGAAACCCACTCGAATGATTCCAAATTGTTGGAGAATGAGAAGGTTCCACCGGAGAGGAAGAGACCGAAGAAGAGGACCAAAATGGAGGAGGAACCCACCGAAGGTCGGTCTCTCTCAGTTCTTTTTTCTTTTTTGTTGTTTTGCAATATGTTGTTGTGCAATGTGTGGGTTTGTGAATTTGATAGGGAAATTGTGTGGGTTTAATTTGTGTTGATAGGTTTGATAATGTGGGGAATGATTTGTATGTTGAAATGGGTTGATTTATGGGAGTAATTGTTTGATTTTGTAGTGGTTGGTGAATTTGATAGTTAATTGTGTTGTTTTGATTTGTGTTGGCATGTTTGATAATGCGGTTCTTGTTGTGTATGTTGGAATGGGTGAATGTATAAGAATAATTGTTGATGAAATATTGGTTATTTGATTGTGCAACAAATATGTTCGATTAAATGTCCGAATGAATATGTATTGTATTGTAAATGATTGGCATTGCCTGATGTGAATGTGGCTTCGTTGATTTGTCAATTGAATGTGTATGTTGCATCAAAGTTGATGTTGATATTTGTTTATGTTAACAAAGTTTATGATATTGATGTTGATTTTGTTGTTTAATGTATAGGGGTGGGTAAGGAAAAGAAATTTCAAGCTCCTAGGTGTTCTTCAAAGTATCTTAGAGATGTGGTGGATGAGATAGAGGTGAGGTGGACGGTGGAGCAAAAAGAAGCAATTCAAGCCACCGGCTTTGGACACTTTACAAAAAAGAGCAATGAGAGTGCATTTCTCCCACGAATTGATGCACTTATAAAAGTATTCGTCCGGCAACAAAGACATTCAACATAGGCGAAGACATTAAAATTGAGTCTCAAGGGTACGAGTTCTCAAGTGTGCTTGGGGTTCGGCATGTAGGGCAATATGTAGGGAAGATGTTAGTTCATGAGCCCTTGATAGCTCAAAGTTTTTCGATGGAAGATATGGCGATGTTAAAAGAAATGAATTGGCCAATGGATTGGTTTTTTATTTTTATTTTTTACCACAATTTTGAGTTACAAGACTTGTAGGTTGGTTTTGGCTGTGTAGATCCTTGGCATTGCCCGGGATTAATGTACTTTTGTTGATTACAGTGAAAAGGTAGCTTTGATTGTGTTCTTGTTGATTTGAGTTAGGATTTTCTTAAAGTTTGAAGTGAGTGAAGGGCGATGGATTTGGCATATAAATTGGGGAGTTTTTTGTTTTGGTTGGTTTAAACTTAAATTCATGTTATTGGGAAGCTATTGGAATATTGCACACTCTTTTAAAACGAATTGAGTGAAATTTTTGGATTTGTGGAGAAGGGGGTGGTAACCGACGGATGGTGTTGGATTTTTTGGAATTTTTTGTGTTATTGTTGGAATTTGATATTATGTGATTTCATAATAAATTAATATTTTCAAATGAAATTTTCATGTTAGATGTGCATTTGTGCTTGTTAAACAACCATATGAAACTCTTTGAAATGGACAAAACCATTAGGAAGGACCGTCCCACGACCGTCCGGAACTCTTTGAAATGGACAAAAACATTGGGATGGTCACCCAGGACCGTCCTACGACCGTCCCGTGACCACCCAGAACTCTCTGAAATGGACAAAATATTTGGAAGGTTCACTAGGACCGTCCCATTGGTTACTACACTTTGAAGTTTTCAGTTACCACGATCCTCATTACTTGATTACCATAATATGAAAGAATTGGTTACCATTTCTTTAAATTATTGGATACCAAACTTAAAGTAAGTTGGTTACCACAAATTTTATTACTCAATCCACATAAAATGTTAATTTATTTCAATTACCATAATTTAATATTATAATGTTATTTCAATCCAAAAAATATTGGTTACCACACTTCTCAATGGAATTTTACAACAATCCGCCTCTTTGTTACCACGTTTTTAAAAGTGATTTTACCGCAAAATACTATTGAAGGTTACCATGTTTGTACTTGGTCGGTTACCATATATTTTTTTTTTTAAATTCCAATCCCCATAATTTAATATTTTAATATTGTTTCAATCCAAAAAATATTGGTTACCACACTTTTCAATGGAATTTTACCACAATCCGCCTCTCTTAGTTACCACAATCTTACTCGATAGGTTACCACGTTCCTAAATAAAATTTTACTATATTCCTCACTCGTCATGCTACCACGTTTTCTTCCCCCAAAATCCCTAAAATTCAATGTTCTTATTTTTTTTTAAAAAAAATTTGGTTACCAAACTTCATAACCTACTTACCACACTTTCAAAATATTTTACCACACTTGTAAAAGGAAACTTTACCATATTCCTCATTCTTCATGTTACCAAGTTTTTCCCCCAAAAAAATCCCCAAAATTCAATGCTCTCATTTAAAAAAAAAAAAAAATTGAGTTACCACACTTCATAACTTAATTACCACACTTTCAAAATATTTTACCACGTATATATATGAACATTTACCATGTTGTTTGGTCGGTCTCAAACCCTAGTTGACCGCCCAATAACCCTAGTTGACCGTCCCAACATTCGTGACCACAAAATCATATTATTATATTACCACGGTATTACGTATTTGTTTACCACACCTCTTGTAATTGCATTACCACAATCACATTGATTGGATTACCACGCACCATTTTATCGTGATTATGCGTACAACGGGCATCCTATTACCTTTTTCTAGTGGCGCCAAAGTTGGAGACTCAATCATTACAAGATTTCTCATCGGTGCATGTTAATAGAATTGAGAAACATGATATACTCCGTCATTACATCATATTGCATCATTTTCGTCAATTGAATGTCTTTGAGTGGTAATTCATTGGGTTGCATACATTCGTTAATACGGAAACTCAATTGTTAATTGCATTGTATGACATTAAACGATCATACGCCACATGGTAGATATGATTCGATGCCACCCATGTATTTCTCTTATAATTTTCAATGATATAGTATATTACTATGTTTATGTTATGGTTACCGTTCGGTTATATGTAGACATGAGTATCCACTAAATACAATGTATGACATCGTCGATTCGACATATTCCTTGGAAAATATGAATATACACAATTACATGTATTGATTGTGCACCCAGAACTTACGAATACGATTATATCATTATGTTACCACGCTGCTTTTATTGGCATTACCATATACACCATAAATTTGTACCATAAACCCACCACATGTTACCACAATTGTATAGTAATTGTTACCACTGTCATATTACCATATTTACACATGAATTGGAAGATTATCACACTCATATATTCACAATTACCACAATTGGTTACCACAATCCACACGGAGTACCAATTGGTTAACATGACGAGTGAGGAATATGGTAAAGTTTCTTTTACATGTGTGGTAAAATATTTTAAAAGTGTGGTAATTAGGTTATGAAGTGTAGTAACCCAAATTTTTTTTTTTAGATGAGAACATTAAATTGTTGGGGATTTTTTGGGGGGAAAAACTTGGTAACATGAAGAGTGGGGAATATGGTAAAGTTTCCTTTTACAAGTGTGTTAAAATAGTTTGAAAGTATGGTAAGTAGGTTATGAAGTGTGATAACCCAATTTTTTTTAAAATGAAAATATTGAATTTTGGGGATTTTGGTGGGGGGGGGGGACTTGATAATATGACGAATGAGGAATATGGTAGAGTTTCATTTACATATGTGGTAAAATATTTTAAAAGTGTGGTAATTAGGTTATAAAGTGTGGTAACCCAAATTTTTTCTAAATGAGAACATTAAATTGTTGGGAATTTTTTGGGGGAAAAAACTTGGTAACATGAAGAGTAAGGAATATGGTAAAGTTTCCTTTTACAAGTGTGGTAAAATAGTTTGAAAGCGTTGTAAGTAGGTTATGAAGTGTGGTAATTTTTTTTATTTTTTTTAAAATGAGAACATTGAATTTTGGGGATTTTTGGGGGGAAAAACATGGTAACATGACGTGAGAAATATGGTAAAGTTTCCTTTTACATATGTGGTAAAATATATATTTTTTTCTTTTATTACACTTATGGGTATAGTTGGTATTTCACATCTAGTGCATTATTACACTAATTTATTTATATTGTTCAGTTAGTTAGGGTTTTAAACTTTTGGGGGGTTAGGTGTGAGTTTTGTGAGTGGTGGGGGTTGACCAAAACTTTAAGTTTGGTGGGGTGAACTCTAAGTTCCCCTATATCTTTTATCTATAGGATCTTGGGCCATAGAAATTTCAATGGGCTTTGGTTGTGAAGGCCCAGTAACGATGTATAGGCGGTGGGGAAATAGCATTAGCAATTGAGGGGCCGGGACTGGGAGTAAAAAGCAAAGGGTCAAAGGTCAAAAGCAAGGATGAGCGCATGTGATGTCAGTATACTTATGCCGAGACAGCTGTCGTACGGTTGCTAGTATATAAACTGTAGACTGTAGAATGTGGTAATACAGTTGTATAGTCAGGTATCCCATTCATTCCCCCCACATTCCTTCTTCACTTTACTCTTTTTCCCTACACGTCCCTTCCTCCTTCTCTACCCTCTACTCTAGGGATTTGCATTTGCGTTCCTGTTCCTGTTGCTCTTGTTGTGCTTGTGCACGCGGATGGCGATAGCGTGAGTTTCTGTTTCTTCGCTGCTGTTGAGTTACTAGTACAGGTACATTCCGCTCCCCAATTTTGATTTTTATTCATTTTTTTGTTTGCAACCTCGCGGTGCTTGTCGCTGAATGTTCTAGACGTTCGAGAGCTAGGTTACGTTTTCGTCTGCATTTATGAGTTTTGATATATCTCGACTGCCTCGAGTGTGTGCGCGCGCGCGCTAAGGTTTGCTCCATAGTTTGAATTTCGTTGATCTGATTGTTGGTTGTTGGAATAGTGGTGCATTTTGGGGGGGAGGAGTATGATCTTTCGGCGTGTGCCGGAATTTTTTTGGAAGATTGTCGTTTCCAATTTCTCAGCTCCATTTTCTGAAAACTTTTGTGCCTTACAAGTTCTAATGGCTTCACATAGCTTTGTTTCTTTCGCCTTATTTTTTTCCTTTATGTTCATACATACATTGTTGCTCTTAGAGATTTTGAATATAAAAATGGATAGTTTTGTAACAATTAATAGGTTGAGGTCTAAGGGCAGACCATTCATCGAATTCGATCGTATACATTTATGTACATGCTATTTTATGAGTATTTTTAAATAAACAATTTTCTTTTGTAGGCAGCAAATAGCATATTATAAGTGATTAATCTGTAAAAACTACGTAAGTAATTTGTTTAGAACATTATGAATAGTATTAAATGATATAGTTGATAGAATTTATTTGTTTTTAAAATTATTGTAAAGTTTAAATTTAATACACTAATATAATAGAAATACCACAAACCAGAATACAAGATCTCATATATTTGTGTCAACTTATCCCCGCCAATCAAATATTTGCAATCATTTTATTTGGCCATATTAGGAGCAACAGTAGACAGACTGTTGCTTTTCCCACACAAATAAGAAACTAAGCAAAAAGAAATGAATAGGAGAAAGAACAACTAAAGGGTGTGGCAAACTATGGTAGTTCAACATTTAGATTTAGGCACTCTTCATTACTTAGATTTTTTGCTTTTAGTTAAATTCTTAAGTGCATCATTTTTTTTTAAATTTTTTCCCCCTTCTTTCTTCCTTTTTTTTTCCTGAAAATAAGTGCATGGTAAAATGCTAAATGCATATCTTTATTGGTTATAGTCTTAATTGACCGTAACAAAATAACAGATGATGGTATTACCAAGTAATTATCTTAGAACGAATGGAAAATATCAGATGCTAGGCTTGTAAATGCATTTCTTTTAAATAACTTAATGATGAATTCAAATTTCTCCACACAACCTTATTCTGTTCTTGACACATAGGATTATGTCACGTGTGAGGTGTCTTTGGGGATAATCTTTGTGTAGGGTTTTAAATGATTCTTAACTTATGCCACATGGCGCGGCTTTACACAACAAGAGGAGCAGTAGCTTGTTCTTTGTATGGCCCAGTTTTGCTCTGATACCCTGAGATTTGCATGAAATCTTAATTCTGTTGGAAGTGTAATATTCTACTTGAGGAACTGAATTTGTTGGGATATTTTTTTCAATATGTGGGGTTGTCTCTAGTTTCTGTGATGAACTTACAGTCGGCTAAATTTCCTAGGATTCTATGTCATGGAAGAAAACTTATCTGCTGCTGTGTTAATGGAATCCATGGACTCTAAGATACAACAACTTCAGAAGGCATTTGCTGAACTTGAAAGGCATCGAGCAGTCACTCTCAATTTGAAATGGGAACAGATTGAGGAACATTTTCACGGGCTTCAAAAATCTTTGAAGAGACGATTCACTGAGCTGGAAGAACAAGAAAAGGAGTTCAATACCAAAACTGCTGAATCCAGAAAGATACTGGAGGAACGCAAAGCAGCTATTGTTTCGAAGGAGCAAGCTTCTCTTCAGAAACTTCAAGAGAGGCGAGATGTTGCTGTATCGGCCATTTTGACTTCCATGGGGAAGCAGGACGAGCCTTTCTCTTTTGGTGCAGGTGTAGTTACGTGCAAAAACCAAATTGAAGCACCAGTGCATGATAAAACACATGGTACAGTAATTACTACTGAAAATATGAATGTAAAGGTGAACACTTACCCTGAGCTTGTTAAATTGTGTCAAGAGATGAACTCTGAAGGACTTCACACATTTATATCAGAAAATCGTAAGGATCTTGCTACTTTGAGGGATGAAATTCCTATTGCTTTAAAGGCTGCACCCGATCCTCCCTTTCTAGTCCTGGACTCTCTCAAGGGTTTTTATGGCTCAGGTGTAAACGTAACCAGTTCAGATGCTAAAAAAGACTCTAATCTTTTAGGCCTCCGCAGAACCTGTATCATGCTAATGGAATGCCTTTTCAGTTTATTCCAGAATGTGGGAATGGCCTCAATTTCTAACATAATCTCAGAATATGCCAAGGAACAAGCTAAATCCATTGCTGAGGAGTGGAAACCAAAGTTAGATTACCTTGATATGGATGCTAGCAATGGGAATTCCTTGGAGGTGCATGCATTTCTGCAACTTCTGGCTAGTTTTGGAATCAATTCAGATTTTGATCAGGAGTTCTTGTCTAAATTAATACCCATGGTTTCTCGCCGGAGGCAGACAGCTGAATTATGCCGCTATCTGGGCTTGTCCGATAAAATGCCAGGTTGGTAACTCTGCCAAGTGAACCTACTGTTGAAAGACTATTATCTTTTATTTTGGATTTGGTATGTGAATGCATATGAAATGCTAATGGTGGATGGGCATTTTATTGCCGTCAAGGCAACTTTTGTTGAAATGGTTGGACTTTGGAATGAAAATCCCTCGTCTATTATCCAATGTAACCCTCTGTTTCATACTTCGTTCATATTAATTGTGTGACAGTAAAATAATTGTTCAATTTGAACAGTTTGAAAGTTTAGTAATCTTATCCTTCAGAATTCAGGTTCACAAAGTACAGGACCATGAAATCATGCCCCTCTTCTTTCTCTTTCATGTAGGCGTGATTAATGTGCTGGTAAAGAATGGACGGCATATTGATGCGGTCAACTTAGCTTTCGCTTTTGAGATTACTGATCAATTTTCACCTATTGCATTGCTTAAATCCTACTTATCGGAGGCCAAAAGAGTATCATCTATTACTAAATCTGGAAATACATCTCCCTCTGCTTCTCCACAGGTCTGTTTCTTATGCCTTGCTCTTACCCAAATTTGTTAAGTGAATTGGTTGGATATGTTGCAGGAAAATGCATTTTCCACTTCCTCCACACTTCATATAGGCCGGATGTTTAAAACTTAACCATCATATTGTTATCCATATTATGGTACACCGCAATATCAGTTACAGTTATGACATGATATTCTGTCTTAATATGTGTTTTGTAAGTTCTATAAGCCCTCGTTTATAAAAGTCAAAATGTGTTTGTTTACACATCATTATTTTCATCATATGGGAATGCGGGGACTGCTGGCTATACAATGCACACATGCGAAATACATTAGCATTGAAAAATGTATGTTAGGTGTTTGTGGTGTGTTAGAAGGGGTGTAATTGTGAAAACTAAGAAGCAAATTTAATGATAGGTTTTTCTTTTCTTTTGTGCCAGAATGATACTTGTGAGAAAGAAGTGACTGCCTTGAAAGCTGTGATAAAGTGCATTGAAGAGCACAAATTGGAGGACCAATTCCCCACAGATCCTCTCCACAAGCAGTTGGTTGAAATTGAGAAGGCCAAGGCTGACAAGAAGCGAGCAACCGAAGTAGCAAAACCACAGTCCAAAAGACCCTGTGCTAACAGCCGAGTTGCTAAAGCAACAAACAACTACATCATGAACTCCTACGGTAGGGTGAGCGAAAGGTATCCTCAATATGTGTATTATGCCAATGGGGGGCCACCTAATCATCGCCATGGCCATCACCACCACCACCACATCCCATCATATGTGCCGACCCCGGCATATACCTTCTCTCCAAGCCCAGGCCGGGGAGGTTTCTTTGGCAATGGCTACCAATACCAATACCAGTCTATCTACATGCACTGATCAACTAGAGGTATGATGAATCATGACCCATTTTAACTCTTGCTGAAAGGTTAACACAAGGAGTTCCTGTTGATGCTCTTCATTATCCCCTTAAGCCTATTTATTACCAGGTTTAATGTTTCGGGAAAATAGAAAATGAGGGTTGTTATTATCAACCAGCCTTCATTTCTAATTTCTAGCTGTTGTAGAAACTGATGTAGACATCTTCTAACAGATGTATGTGCTGTTTAGATTTCTGAATCTGATGTTTATAGTAATGTCGTTCGACTGGGTGTATGAACTGATTATGTGTATCATCTGTTGTAGTTACTCTCGCTCTGTCCTTAGAACTCGAATTTGATGATGACAATATAATTGCACTTTAAAAAGGATACTGATGTCATGAGAATATACTACTCCATTTATTAGTTGAATTAGACAAAACCAGCTCCCCAAACGATAAGCTAGATTCAGTACGCCTGCAACAATTTTTCGTTTTTTAGAGAATGAGGGTCAAAGCCATTTATTTAAAAAATTGTTGCCAGAGTAGTACACTTCGTTTCTATCATTCATTAGAATATCAAACAAATTCTTTGGGGTTCGACTCTATTCCCGTTGCCTGTTATCTTCTTCCTAGTAGACAGTCAAGCAGGATTTTGGTCTCCCAGTTCCAGCTAGCCATATCCATGATCCGAGCAAAGACACTTGTCGGTTTCAACAATCAACTTTCGAATGCATTTTTCCCAAGCAAGCTGAAGACAGAGAAGAATCCCCCATGCTTCAGCAAATGGTACTAGCATTCGTCCGCTCTTAGCTCTAACTCCACCGACCCAGTTTTCATTGGGGTCTCTGAGAACAACTGCTATGCTCCCTGCTATTTTGGCATTGCGGTATTTGATTCCGTTCGTTATGAAATATTTAATTATTACAGTATCTTTTTTTTTTGAAGAATCGAAGCCAGAGAAAGAGTGGTGGGAACCCATGCTACACAAATTATAAAGGACTAAAGGGAAGGGATAAGGGACCAGGTGGGGAACCGAACCCCCAATTATTACAGTATTCAATTCAATTCGTGACAATATTTCAATATTATAGTTTTTATTCGTTAAGGGTCTGTTCTGCACGCAGTTTTTTGGAGCTTTTTGGAGCTTTTGGTAGCATTAGTTTTTATTTCAAAACAAAAGCCTTGTTATGTACACTAGCTTTTGGGAGCTTTTGGAAGCTTCTCTTTAAAAGCTACAAGAGGTAGCTTTTGGGAACTTTCGAAAGCTACTTTCCAAATTTAATTAATTTTTCTCTTCAAATTATAATTTTTGACAGCTACAGCTACTTGTACCGAACACTTATGCAAAAACTGATAGCTGCAGCTCCCAACAGCTACAACCCGCAGCTGCAGGTCGACGTGCAGAATGGACCCTAAATTATTCGAAGAGTACGATATTTGATATGATTTGTCAAACTGTTACAATATTTGATTGAAAATATGTAATTATTCAAATATTATAATATGCAATTACATATGTGACATTGGATTGGTGAAATTATAATAATGTTTCTATTTTTTTATTCAATTCATGAAATTATTCGAATATTCTAGAATTTTACTTGATTCGTGAAAGTATTTTAATATTCGATTCACTAAATTATTTTAAAAAATACAATATTTAATTCGATTTGTGAAGTTCCAATATTATAATATTCGAAATTTAATTTTGAAATATTTAAATACGAAGTACTAAATAATAGTTCCAATATTATAATATTTGAAATTTAATTTTGAAATATTTAAATACGAAGTACTAAATAATCGATTCGGTTTGTGAAATTAATTTAATATTTTAATATTTAGATTCGTTAAAGTATTTTAGTATTCTAATATTCGATTCGATTTGTGAAAGTTTTCCAATATTAGAGTATATTTTTTGCGGAACAGCCTATACAGGTTAGAAAGATGTGGTGGAAGTTCATGCCACACAAATTACAAATGGACAAAGGGGAGGGATAGGGGATATTAGAGTATTTGATTCACTAATTATTCGAAGATTATAATATTTGATTCAATTCAGAAATTGTTTGAATATTTTAATATTCGAATCCATTTAATTTTGAATATATAAATATTAAAGTATTCGATGTGAAATTATTTTAATATTATAGTATTTGATCCCATTCGTAAAATTATTCCAATATTAGAGTAATTGGTTCACTAAATTATTCGAAGATTATAATATCTGATTCAATTCGTGAAATCGTTCCAATATTACGGTATTCGATTCGATTTTGAAATATCTAAATATTAAAGAATTCGATTCGATTCGTTAAATTATTTTAATATTCCAATATCCTATTCGATTTCGTGAAATTATTCTAATATTAGAGTGTTGGTTCGCTAAATTATTTTAATATTACAATATTTGATTCGATTCGTGAAATTATTACAATATTCAATTCGATTTTGAAGTAATTAAATACTATTAAAGTATTCTAAAAAAAACTAAAAGTATTCTATTCAATTCTTGAAATTATTTTAATATTCTAATATTTGACCCGATTCGTGAAATTATTCCAGTGTTAGAGTATTCGGTTCACCAAATTATTCAAAAATTATAATATTTGATTCGATTCATGAAACTATTTTAATATTCTAATATTCGATTTGTGAATTAGTCCAATATTACAGTATTGATTCACTAAATTATTCAAAGATTACAATGTTTGAGTCGATTCGTGAAATTGTTCCAATATTACAGTAGTCGATTCGATTTTCCAATATTTAAATATTAAAGTATTCGATCCCATTTATGAAAGTATTTTAATATTCTAATATTCGACCCGATTCGTGAAATTATTCCAATATTAGAGTATTCGGTTCGCTAAATTATTCGAAGATTACAATATTTGATTCGATTCGTGAAATTGTTCTAATATTACAGTATTCGATTCGATTTTGAAATATTTAAATGTTAAAGTATTCGATTCGATTCATGAAATTATTTTAATATTCTAATATTCGACTCGATTTGTTAAATTATTTTAAAATTCTAATATTCGACTCGATTCGTGAAATTGTTCTAATATTATAGTATTCGATCCGATTTGATTCATAAAATAAATTTCATATTCTAATATTCGACCCGATCCAAGAAAGTATTCCAATATTACAGTATTCAGTTCACTGAATTATTCGAATACTAAAATATTGATTCGATTAGTGAAATTGTTTCAATATTACAATATTCGATTCGATTTTGAAATATTTAAATATTGCAGTATTCGATTCGATTTTGAAATATTTAAATATTAAAGTATTCGATTGGATTCGTGAAATTATTTTAACATTATAATATTCGATTCGATTCATTAAATTGTTTTAACATTCTAATATTCGATCTAATTGAAAAATTGTTCCAATATTACAGTATTCAATTCGATTCTGAAATATTTAAATATTAAAGTATTCGATTCGATTCGTGAAATTATTTTAATATTCTAATATTCAATCCGATTCGTGAAATTATTCCGATATTAGAGTATTCGGTTCGCTAAATTATTCGAATACTACAATATTGATTCGATTCGTGAAATTGTTCCAATATTACAGTATTCGATTCGATTTTGAAATATTTAAATATTAAAGTATTCGATTCATGAAATTATTTCAATATTCTAATATTCGATTCGATTTGTTAAATTATTTCAATATTCTAATATTCGATTCGATTCGTTAAATTATTCTAAAACTTCTATATTCTAATATTCGACCCGATTCGTGAAATTATTCCAATATTAGAGTATTCGGTTCGCTAAATTATTCGAATACTACAATATTGGATTCCATTCATGAAATTGTTCCAATATTAAAGTATTCGATTTTGAAATATTTAAATATTAAAGTATTCGATTCGATTCGTGAAATTATTTCAATATTCTAATATTCGATTCGATTTGTTAAATTATTTAAATATTTTAATATTCGATTCGATTCGTGAAATTGTTCCAATATTATAGTATTCAATCCGATCCATGAAATTGTTCCAATATTAGTACTCGATTCGATTTTGAGATATTTAAATATTAAAGTATTCGATTCGATGTGAAATTATTTAATATTATAATATTTAATTCGATTCGTTAAATTATTTTAACATTCTATTATTCGATCTAATTCGTAAAACTGTTCCAATATTACAATATTCGATTCGATTTTGAAAATTTAAATATTAAAGTATTCGATTCGATTCGTGAAATTATTTCAATATTCTAATATTCGATTCGTTAAATTGTTCCAATTTTACAGTATTCGATTCGATTCGTGAAATTATTTTAACATTATAATATTCGATTCGATTCGTTAAATTATTTTAACATTCTAATATTCGATCCGATTCGTAAAATTGTTCCAATATTACAGTATTCGATTCGATTTTGAAATATTTAAATATTAAAGTATTCGATTCGTGAAATTATTTCAATATTCTAATATTCGATTCGATTTGTTAAATTATTTTAATATTTTAATATTCGATTCGATTCGTGAAATTGTTCCAATATTATAGTATTCCATCCGATTCGTGAAATTGTTCCAATGTTACAGTATTCAATTCGATTTTGAGATATTTAAATATTAAAGTATTCGATTCGATTCGTGAAATTATTTTAATATTATAATAATATTTGATTCGATTCGTCAAATTATTTTAACATTCTAATTTTCGATCTAATTCGTAAAACTGTTCCAATATTACAATATTCGATTCGATTTTGAAAATTTAAATATTAAAGTATCCGATTCGATTCGTGAAATTATTTCAATATTCTAATATTCGATACGTTAAATTGTTCCAATATTACAGTATTCGATTCGATTCGTTAAATTATTCTAAAACTTCTATATTCTAATATTCGACCCGATTCGTGAAATTATTCCAATATTAGAGTATTCGGTTCGCTAAATTATTCGAATACTACAATGTTGATTCGATTCGTGAAATTGTTCCAATATTACAGTATTCGATTCGATTTTGAAATATTTAAATATTAAAGTATTTGATTCGATTCGTGAAATTATTTCAATATTCTAATATTCGATTCGATTTGTTAAATTATTTTAATATTTGATTCGATTCGTGAAATTGTTCCAATATTATAGTATTCGATCCGATTTATGAAATTATTCCAATATTAGAGTATTTACGTTAAATTATTCGAATACTACAATGTTTCATTCGATTCATGAAATTGTTCCTATATTGCAGTATTCGATTTGATTTTGAAATATTTAAATATTAAAGTATTCGATTCGATTCGATTCGTGAAATTATTTCCATATTCTAATATTCGACTCGATTTATTAAATTATTTTAAATTCCTAATAATCAATTCGATTCTTGAAATTGTTCCAATATTATAGTATTCTATTCGATTCGTGAAATTATTTTAATATTCTAATATTCGATTCGATTCGTGAAACTATTCCAATATTAGAGTATCCGGTTCATTAAATTATTCGAAGATTACAATATTTGATTCGATTCGTGAAATTGTTCCAACATTACATTATTCGATTCGATTCGTGAAATTATTTTAAAATTTCTATATTCTAATATTCGATCCGATTCGTGAAATTATTCCAATATTAGAGTATTCGGTTCGCTAAATTATTCGAATACTACAATATTTGATTCGATTGGTGAAATTATTCCAATTTTAGAGTATTCGGTTCGCAAAATTATTCGAATACTACAATATTTGATTCGATTCGTGAAATTGTTCCAATATTACCGAATCGTGAAATTATTTTAAAACTTCTATATTCTAATATTCGATTCGATTCGTGAAATTATTTTAAAACTTCTATATTCTAATATTCGATCCGATTCGTGAAATTATTCCAATATTAGAATATTCGGTTCGCTAAATTATTCGAATACTACAATATTTGATTCGATTCATGAAATTGTTCCAATATTAAAGTATTCGATTTTGAAATATTTAAATATTAAAGTATTCGATTCGATTCGTGAAATTATTTCAATATTCTAATATTCGATTCGATTTGTTAAATTATTTAAATATTTTAATATTCGATTCGATTCGTGAAATTGTTCCAATATTATAGTATTCGATTCGATCCATGAAATTGTTCCAATATTAGTACTCGATTCGATTTTGAGATATTTAAATATTAAAGTATTCGATTCGATGTGAAATTATTTAATATTATAATATTTAATTCGATTCGTTAAATTATTTTAACATTCTATTATTCGATCTAATTCGTAAAACTGTTCCAATATTACAATATTCGATTCGATTTTGAAAATTTAAATATTAAAGTATTCGATTCGATTCGTGAAATTATTTCAATATTCTAATATTCGATTCGTTAAATTGTTCCAATGTTACAGTATTCGATTCGATTCGTTAAATTATTTTAAAACTTTTATATTCTAATATTCGATCCGATTCGTGAAATTATTCCAATATTAGAGTATTCGGTTCGCTAAATTATTCGAATACTACAGTATTTGATTCGATTCGTGAAATTTTTCCAATATTATAGTATTCGATTCGATTTTGAAATATTTAAATATTATAGTATTCGATTCGATTCGTGAAATTATTTTAACATTATAATATTCGATTCGATTCGTTAAATTATTTTAACATTCTAATATTCGATCCGATTCGTAAAATGTTCCAATTTTACATTATTCGATTCGATTGTGAAATATTTAAATATTAAAGTATTCGATTCGATTTGTAAAATTATTTCAATATTCTAATATTCGATTCGATTCGATTCGTGAAATTGTTCCAATATTATAGTATTCGATTCGATTCGTGAAATTATTTTAATATTCTAATATTCGATCCGATTCGTGAAATTATTCCAATATTAGAGTATTCGGTTCGCTAAATTATTCGAATACTACAATATTGATTCGATTCGTGAAATTGTTCCAATATTACAGTATTCGATTCGATTTTGAAATATTTAAATATTAAAGTATTCGATTCATGAAATTATTTCAACATTCTAATATTCGATTCGATTTGTTAAATTATTTTAATATTTCAATATTCGATTCGATTCGTGAAATTGTTCCAATATTATAGTATTCCATCGGATTCGTGAAATTGTTCCAATGTTACAGTATTCAATTAGATTTTGAGATATTTAAATATTAAAGTATTCGATTCGATTCGTGAAATTATTTTAATATTATAATAATATTTGATTCGATTCGTCAAATTATTTTAACATTCTAATTTTCGATCTAATTCGTAAAACTGTTCCAATATTACAATATTCGATTCGATTTTGAAAATTTAAATATTAAAGTATTCGATTCGATTCGTGAAATTATTTCAATATTCTAATATTCGATTCGTTAAATTGTTCCAATATTACAGTATTCGATTCGATTCGTTAAATTATTCTAAAACTTCTATATTCTAATATTCGACCCGATTCGTGAAATTATTCCAATATTAGAGTATTCGGTTCGCTAAATTATTCGAATACTACAATATTGATTCGATTCGTGAAATTGTTCCAATATTACATTATTCGATTCGATTTTGAAATATTTAAATATTAAAGTATTTGATTCGATTCGTGAAATTATTTCAATATTCTAATATTCGATTCTATTTGTTAAATTATTTTAATATTCGATTCGATTCGTGAAATTGTTCCAATATTATAGTATTCGATCCGATTTATGAAATTATTCCAATATTAGAGTATTATTCGAATACTACAATATTTCATTCGATTCATGAAATTGTTCCTATATTGCAGTATTCGATTTGATTTTGAAATATTTAAATATTAAAGTATTCGATTCGATTCGATTCGTGAAATTATTATATATTCTAATATTCGACTCGATTTATTAAATTATTTTAAATTCCTAATAATCAATTCGATTCTTGAAATTGTTCCAATATTATAGTATTCGATTCGATTCGTGAAATTATTTTAATATTCTAATATTCGATTCGATTCGTGAAACTATTCCAATATTAGAGTATCCGGTTCATTAAATTATTCGAAGATTACAATATTTGATTCGATTCGTGAAATTGTTCCAACATTACATTATTCGATTCGATTCGTGAAATTATTTTAAATTTTCTTTATTCTAATATTCGATCCGATTCGTGAAATTATTCCAATATTAGAGTATTCGGTTCGCTAAATTATTCGAATACTACAATATTTGATTCGATTCGTGAAATTATTCCAATATTATAGTATTCGGTTCGCAAAATTATTCGAATACTATAATATTTGATTCGATTCGTGAAATTGTTCTAATATTACTGTATTCGATTCGATTCGATTCGTGAAATTATTTTAAAACTTCTATATTCTAATATTCGATCTGATTCGTGAAATTATTCAAATATTAGAATATTCGGTTCGCTAAATTATTCGAATACTACAATATTGGATTCCATTCATGAAATTGTTCCAATATTAAAGTATTCGATTTTGAAATATTTAAATATTAAAGTATTCGATTCGATTCGTGAAATTATTTCAATATTCTAATATTCGATTCGATTTGTTAAATTATTTAAATATTTTAATATTCGATTCGATTCGTGAAATTGTTCCAATATTATAGTATTCGATCCGATCCATGAAATTGTTCCAATATTAGTACTCGATTCGATTTTGAGATATTTAAATATTAAAGTATTCGATTCGATGTGAAATTATTTAATATTATAATATTTAAATCGATTCGTTAAATTATTTTAACATTCTATTATTCGATCTAATTCGTAAAACTGTTCCAATATTACAATATTCGATTCGATTTTGAAAATTTAAATATTAAAGTATTCGATTCGATTCGTGAAATTATTTCAATATTCTAATATTCGATTCGTTAAATTGTTCCAATGTTACAATATTCGATTCGATTCATTAAATTATTTTAAAACTTTTATATTCTAATATTCGATCCGATTCGTGAAATTATTCCAATATTAGAGTATTCGGTTCGCTAAATTATTCGAATACTACAGTATTTGATTCGATTCGTGAAATTTTTCCAATATTATAGTATTCGATTCGATTTTGAAATATTTAAATATTAAAGTATTCGATTCGATTCGTGAAATTATTTTAACATTATAATATTCGATTCGATTCGTTAAATTATTTTAACATTCTAATATTCGATCCGATTCGTAAAATTGTTCCAATATTACATTATTCGATTCGATTTTGAAATATTTAAATATTAAAGTATTCGATTCGATTCGTGAAATTATTTCAATATTCTAATATTCGATTCGATTCGTGAAGTTGTTCCAATATTATAGTATTCGATTCGATTCGTGAAATTATTTTAATACTTTTATATTCTAATATTCGATCTGATTCGTGAAATTATTTCAATATTAGAGTATTCAGTTTACTAAATTATTTGAATATTATAATATTTGATTCGATTTGTGAAATTGTTCCAAAATTACGATATTCGATTCGATTTTGAAATATCTAAATATTAAAGTATTCGATTCAATTCGTTAAATTATTTTAATATTCCAATATCCAATTCGATTCGTGAAATTATTCTAATATTAGAGTATCGATTCGCTAAATTATTTGAATATTACAATATTTGATTCGGTTTGTGAAATTGTTCCAATATTATAATGTTTAATTCGATTTTAAATATTAAAGTATCCTATTCGATTCGTGAAATTATTTTAATATTCCAATACCCGATCTGATTCGTGAATTATTCCAATATTAGATTATTCGATTCACTAAATTATTAAAAAATTACACATTTGATTAAATTCGTGAAATTATTCCAATGTTGCAGTATTCGATATGATATTGAAATATATAAACATTAAAGTATTCGATTCGATTCGTGAAATTATTCCAATATTAGAGTATTCAGTTCACTAAATTATTCGAAAATTATAATATTTGATTTGATTCGTGAAATTGTTCCAATATTACAGTATTCGAATCGATTTTGAAATATTTAAATATTAAAGTATTCGATTCGATTCGTGAAATTATTTCCATATTCTAATATTCGATTTGATTTTTTAAATTATTTAAAAATTCTAGTATTTGATCCGATTTGATTCGTGAAATAATTTTCATATTCTAATATTCGATCCGATCCATGAAAGTATTCCAATATTATAGTATTCAGTTCACTAAATTATTCGAATACTACAATCTTTGATTCGATTCATGAAATTGTTTCAATATTACAATATTCAATTAGATTTTGAAATATTTAAATATTACAGTATTCTATTCGATTTTGAAATATTCAAATATTAAAGTATTTGATTGGATTCGTGAAATTATTTTAACATTATAATATTCGATTCGATTCATTAATTTTTTTTAACATTCTAATATTCGATCTGATTTGAAAATTTGTTCCAATATTACAGTATTCGATTCGATTTTGATATATTTAAATATTAAAATATTCGATTCGATTCGTGAAATTATTTCAATATTCTAATATTCGATTCGATTTGTTAAATTATTTTAATATTCAATTCGATTCGTGAAATTGTTCCAATATTATAGTATTCGATCCGATTCGTGAATTTGTGATACCCTAAAATATTAATAATGGTTTAAATAATAGATGCATAAATAATTTAATGTTTAGAATATAGAATAATAATAATTGTAATGGTATTCGTAATTACATAAATAAATTAATTGAAAATAAGTAAATAGGATAATATTGAAAATAAGTAAATAGGATAATGCAATTCAAACGGATATGTGGATTATCTCTTTTTAACAAACAATAATCATTATAAGGGATACGGGTGTATTCAAACCAAATTCAAATGTGATTCCAATGGCAAGGATGGTTTACATATGATATGAGAAATTTTGGGGATCGTATCCCATAAATCCGGATTCCTCTTAACCGTCAATTTCATGCTGAAATTGATAAATAGCGTCAATATCAACGCTCACCCGAGCACAACCCTAAATTCACATCATAATTCTTTCGGAGTTGATGCCGCCTCTCAAGTCAGTCTCGTTCCAGATCGTTTTGTGTCCAGTAGCAATTCTTGTTCCCTCTTCTAATAAATTGTGACTGTAAGTTGGCCTCATCTTCCTATATTATTTTAATTTTTTTTTAGTCATCTTCCCAAGATTTAAAAATATTGGTCATGTGTTTCACTTTTCCTGTATTCGTTTGAATCCTCTGTCTCTTAATTGCCTATATGTGGCCTATGCTCTCACGTCGTTCGACTGTCAGAACAATAGAAAGCTTCATGGAGATTCCGACTCAACCTAATAAACAATAAATCAGGCATTAGACATATAGTATAAATATTGGTATTCACAGGGGTACACGTATATGTCTTGATTAAATAATTCCATTTGCTTATAATTTGGGTTGAGTACTTTAAGAATTGTCTAGCAAGTGGATACTGGTTCTTGACATTTTCTTGCAGAGTCAAATATTGTGGCAGTGCATGAGAGCATGAAAATAGGTATCAATATGTTTATATATATGTATCCAGACGTCACAGTATAATCACATTATATTTAAGGAGGGTATATTGTAATACCCATAAAATATTAATAATGGTTATAATAATAGATACATAAATAAATTAGTATTTAGAATTTAGAATAATAATAATATTAAATATAAGATAATAATAATAATATTAGTAGTAATGGTGATAAGTTAATAATAGATATGTAATGTACGTAAGGTGGGAAGTTGTTGGAACTAAATCTTGATTCAAATCCCATAAATCTTGCTAGGTCAAGCTACCAGATCATAAGAAAATAGAGCTTTATAAATAATCTGGCTTAATATTTGAAACCCTAAAGTCCTAAAGTTCTGAATCGTTCTCTGTGTTGCTTTGGAGTTAGAGGCGGCTTGCACAGGGGTAGTGTTGCTGTGTCAATTCCTTCATGCTTGTAGGATTTGTTGTGAGGCTCGTTCTTTGTGTAGGCAATTTCAAGTAAGTTAATTTACCCTTTCCTATATTCTTTTAATCATTCTTCCCAAGATTAGTGTTGGAAGTATTGTGTGAGCAATTTAAAAATATTGGCCCTGTCTAAGTTCAACCATTTTGTCCTATACGTGTTCAATTTTATCTCTCAATTAACGTTTGAGTGTGGTTAAGTTTATCTCATAAACATTGGTTGAAATCAGTATATTATTTGCCAGTAGAGTTTGTACAAAACACTTTATATATATATATATATATACACGTGTAGGTATGTATAGCATCCTTGAACATTTTGTTTTCCTTGCTTGAATGGTGTGTTGGAAGTATCCGACAAATTAGTTTCCTGGTCTTGCATATGGGGAAAAAATGCCAAAATGGTGCCGTAACTTTGCCGATTTTCCAAAATGGTGCTGTAATTTTTCAATTTTCTAATTTAGTGCCATATCTTTATTAATTGTCTCCAAATTGGTCCCTTGATCCCTTAATGATTTTTTATGCTGATGTGGCAAGTATTAACAATGAGATTAATTTTAATTGTCCACCTATGCATTGACTATTGTTGACCAATATGAAGTATGTATAAAGTAATGCCAGTAAGGTAGCAACCCTACAGTGGCCCGGCCTAAAGCCTCTACTCGTCCACCCTCTCCCAGAAAAGCCAAAAAAAAAAAAAAAGAACACCTAACCCCAAATCTCCCAAATTCGATCTCCCTCAACCCCCTCTCCCGCCCCACTCCATGTCTGAGATCCTAGCATCATCGCCCCTGTTTTCCATCTCCTCACCTAGCTGTCACATTCCTTTCAATTCCCCTAAATCTATTATCTTCTTGAAGCCCTTTTTTTGATATACCTTGCACAAATTCAAGATGTTTCTGAATTTTTCACAAATTCCCCTCAACTTTAAGGCCTCGATTGCTCCCGAGACTTCCCTCTTGAGACATAAGGTTGCAGATACTGTGAGCCCAGCAGGAGCAGTGGCGAGATAGAGAGATAGAGAGACCAACGGCCGGTGGCGCGAGGAAGCAGGTGGCGCTGGCGAGGAGAGGAGCGACGAGGAGAGACCATCGGTTAGAGAAACGGCGTGGAGACATCAGCGGCGGGAGGTCTCGAGCCTAGCAGCAGCGGCAAGCGGCTGGACATGGCGGCGGAGGCTCCGAAGGCTCACAAGCGGTGGTCGACGAACGTCGTCCGTTGGAGGTGGTGGGTCGGCAGAGGCAACCGTCGAATCTGGGGAGGTGTTGAACGGGTTCCAATTTGACCTGGTGCTCCAATTTGGCAATCTTGCCCTAACTCGATAAGTTTATACTCTAATTTTTTTTTTTAAAATTTTCCCTTTCCTTTTGGTACAGGGTTCTTCCCAACTTGAACGTGTTCCCAACTTTTCCCCTAGGTGGAAGATGTACAGGGGATTCTTCTGCTACTTTCTGGAAGATGAAAAGACTATTGTATGAAGAAAAGGGTTTTGGGTCGGGCCAATAAAGTAGAGTTGCTGGCATTTCATTGCACATATAATAGTCAAACAGTCAAGTAAGCTTACGGGGACGTCTATGTGGACAATTAAAATTAATCTCATTGTTAATGACTTGCTACATCAGCATAAAAAATCATTAAGGGATCAAGGGACCAATTTGGAGACAATTAATAAAGATATGGCACTAAATTAGAAAATTGAAAAATTACGGCACCATTTTGGAAAATCAGAAAAGTTACGGCACCATTTTGGCATTTTTTCCTGCATATGGAGTCAAACATGGTGGCTGCTGAGTGTGGGTTATTGTACAGATATAATATTGTGTATGAGTATTATATGTACATATATAAATGTGTAAGGGCAAATAGGTAGTATTTCTAATTTCCTTATTTTGAAGTTTAATCATGGTGCCCGAATTGGTCCTGGCTTAAATTGCATCGTGGTGTCTGAGTTCTTTTACCTGTTGTCAAAGTTATGGTAACCGTGTCTGTCGGATACAAGCGATTTAAATGAATTGTGGGATAAATAAATAAATAAATAAGTTTTATTTTGTGTGGGTAAATTAGTACTGACGAGTAGACACTTATGTGCGGATTATGCGGATTTTTGCGGATTATGCGGTTGAGGGGCAGGACCGTGACGGGTCTCCAGCGACGAAACTCGCCCCCTCTGTCACAAATTTAAGTAAATTCAGGTTGACGAACCTTTGACTATGCGGTATTGTGGGTCTAAACCCCTAACCTCGCCTGCGGGCCTAGGTTAGGGCACCGGTGCTATAGGTTTAGACAAATTTTGCGGATTATGCGGTAAAAAGTGTCCTCGTCAATATTAATTCACCATCACTACTATTTTTGCGGTTGTGTCATTCTTTGGTGTTGTCCTTATGGAACTGTGGGTTAACTTACCAGTTTATACTGAGTTGTGTGTGTGTTTTTCTTTTCTCTTTTTCAGGATTCGCAAGTGAGTAGGCATGGCACGTGCACGCATTGGGATGGGATTTTCAAGTTTTATTTTTAGCTAATAAAAATTATCTTTAAATTCATAATGTCTTCTGCATAATTATTTTTGAAACATTTGTGGATGATGCATGATTTGAGAATAAAGGTTATGTTTTCTTAGTAGAGCCTTAGCATCTCTTGGTCATGTGTGTGTTATGGTATTTTATCCAAGAGATGTGGCGGTAACATCCCCTTTAATTTTGATGTTTTGAAAATGGGGGTGTTACAAAGTGGTATCAGAGCGGTTCGATTCTTTCGGACCAATATTTTTAAGAGTGTATAAAATTTTCTAGCTTTATTTGTATAAAAGCTATGTATTAAATTTTTAAGCGTATAAAAATATATAATAGTATTATTATTATTTTTCCAAAAAAAAAATCATGAAAGTTCACTTTTGCATAAAAATATTTTAAAATAATGCACTAAATTATTTTTCAAACTTTGGGATGGGTCATATGCATACATGTGCATTCAATTATATTTGTGGATCCCTTAATCGAATTTATAATACTGTCATTCAATTCATTTCCTTGCTTAATTGCATATGTAGCCTTCATGTTTTTAACCTAGATTATTCTTTAGCTATGAACTAACTCTTCTAAGTTAGCAAATTCTAATTCTTGATTGAGTTCTTATTCTTGACTTGGTTGCACAATTGGTGTCTTAATGTTTAACTTATTCTTAAGGGTAGACCTAACTTCTCCTATTCAACACAGACCTCATTCTTTAGCATTGAGCCTAACTTTATCCAGAGACCTTAATTTGCTAAGATAGTCACTCCTCTCCCAAGATGCCCCTTTAAGAAGTTATGAGGACATAACTATAATCCTAAGCGGGGAGGATGTAACAATCCTATGAGCGCCCCACTTTAGGATGCTTCGAGATACCACACTATCTTTGTATCATGCATTCTCAAAAGTCACATTTCTTTGAACACTTGCATGAAATACTCTATCCTTAGACGTTAAGCGACTTCGAGGACGAAGTCGATTTTTAAGAAGGGTAGATTGTGATACCCTAAAATATTAATAATGGTTTAAATAATAGATGCATAAATAATTTAATGTTTAGAATATAGAATAATAATAATTGTAGTGGTATTCGTAATTACATAAATAAATTAATTGAAAATAAGTAAATAGGATAATATTGAAAATAAGTAAATAGGATAATGCAATTCAAACGGATATGTGGATTATCTCTTTTTAACAAACAATAATCATTATAAGGGATATGGGTGTATTCAAACCAAATTCAAATGTGATTCCAATGGCAAGGATGGTTTACATATGATATGAGAAATTTTGGGGATCGTATCCCATAAATCCGGATTCCTCTTAACCGTCAATTTCATGCTGAAATTGATAAATAGCGTCAATATCAACGCTCACCCGAGCACAACCCTAAATTCACATCATAATTCTTTCGGAGTTGATGCCGCCTCTCAAGTCAGTCTCGTTCCAGATCGTTTTGTGTCCAGTAGCAATTCTTGTTCCCTCTTCTAATAAATTGTGACTGTAAGTTGCCCTCATCTTCCTATATTATTTTAATTTTTTTAGTCATCTTCCCAAGATTTAAAAATATTGGTCATGTGTTTCACTTTTCCTGTATTCGTTTGAATCATCTGTCTCTTAATTGCCTATATGTGGCCTATGCTCTCACGTCGTTCGACTGTCAGAACAATAGAAAGCTTCATGGAGATTCCGACTCAACCTAATAAACAATAAATCAGGCATTAGACATATAGTATAAATATTGGTATTCACAGGGGTACACGTATATGTCTTGATTAAATAATTCCATTTGCTTATAATTTGGGTTGAGTACTTTAAGAATTGTCTAGCAAGTGGATACTGGTTCTTGACATTTTCTTGCAGAGTCAAATATTGTGGCAGTGCATGAGAGCATGAAAATAGGTATCAATATGTTTATATATATGTATCCAGACGTCACAGTATAATCACATTATATTTAAGGAGGGTATATTGTAATACCCATAAAATATTAATAATGGTTATAATAATAGATACATAAATAAATTAGTATTTAGAATTTAGAATAATAATAATATTAAATATAAGATAATAATAATAATATTAGTAGTAATGGTGATAAGTTAATAATAGATATGTAATGTACGTAAGGTGGGAAGTTGTTGGAACTAAATCTTGATTCAAATCCCATAAATCTTGCTAGGTCAAGCTACCAGATCATAAGAAAATAGAGCTTTATAAATAATCTGGCTTAATATTTGAAACCCTAAAGTCCTAAAGTTCTGAATCGTTCTCTGTGTTGCTTTGGAGTTAGAGGCGGCTTGCACAGGGGTAGTGTTGCTGTGTCAATTCCTTCATGCTTGTAGGATTTGTTGTGAGGCTCGTTCTTTGTGTAGGCAATTTCAAGTAAGTTAATTTACTATTTCCTATATTCTTTTAATCATTCTTCCCAAGATTAGTGTTGGAAGTATTGTGTGAGCAATTTAAAAATATTGGCCCTGTCTAAGTTCAACCATTTTGTCCTATACGTGTTCAATTTTATCTCTCAATTAACGTTTGAGTGTGGTTAAGTTTATCTCATAAACATTGGTTGAAATCAGTATATTATTTGCCAGTAGAGTTTGTACAAAACACTTTATATATATATATATATACACGTGTAGGTATGTATAGCATCCTTGAACATTTTGTTTTCCTTGCTTGAATGGTGTGTGAGAAGTATCCGACAAATTAGTTTCCTGGTCTTGCATATGGAGTCAAACATGGTGGCTGCTGAGTGTGGGTTATTGTACAGATATAATATTGTGTATGAGTATTATATGTACATATATAGATGTGCAAGGGCAAATAGGTAGTATTTCTAATTTCCTTATTTTGAAGTTTAATCATGGTGCCCGAATTGGTCCTGGCTTAAATTGCAAACTCGCCCCCTCTGTCACAAATTTAAGTAAATTCAGGTTGACGAACCTTTGACTATGCGGTATTGTGGGTCTAAACCCCTAACCTCGCCTGCGGGCCTAGGTTAGGGCACCGGTGCTATAGGTTTAGACAAATTTTGCGGATTATGCGGTAAAAAGTGTCCTCGTCAATATTAATTCACCATCACTACTATTTTTGCGGTTGTGTCATTCTTTGGTGTTGTCCTTATGGAACTGTGGGTTAACTTACCAGTTTATACTGAGTTGTGTGTGTGTTTTTCTTTTCTCTTTTTCAGGATTCGCAAGTGAGTAGGCATGGTGTAACACCCCCATTTTCCCAAAAGGTACAGCGGAAGCACAGTGCAGGGAGAATGGGCCGATGTTACCGCCACGCATTCCGGGCCGTCCGGAATACGCTACGGCTAGCTGGCATACTTGCATACAATCAGAGTTTGATGAATATGCTATCTACTTTCCGGATAAGTTAACATAACTCAAACGGATGAACAGATTTTTGCGAATACGCGCAATGATAATATCGGAATAAACCCATGGAGATTTCATTTAATAAAAGGGACATTTATATATATATATATATATAAAATTAAAATAGTTCATTAGTCACACATATAAATATAATCGTTCGTCACACATTAAAATACGAGGCGTATAAATTACAGATACGGTGGAAACTTTAAAATATACGTCCTCGCTTTATTAACACACATATACCAAGTTGTTTAATTCCATTAAGTAAATTTAAAATATTATACATAACTCGCACTCAAATTTGAAATATTCGGAATAAACCCAAACCGTGCCCGATGCGTGAAATGTTTTACTGATCTTCACAAATATCCAAACCTGAGAGTGAACATGAAAAGTGTAGAGTCAGCGAAAAAAACAATCGCTGAGTAAGGAGACCCTTACTCCCGGAGGAGGTCGAGTTACAGAAATAATTTAAATAACATTTACGGAATAAGGCATGCTTAAACGAAGATAATTAATACATATACGAAATATTAATCTATATCCCGGGAACAGATAATATGACAATATGCGTTACCGAGAAATAATTATCTCAGCCACCGTGTTGTGCAGGTTCCCCGCTGTAGGGCCCAATTCGCACATACACTCAAGGGTGTGGGGGAGGTAAGAAATTTCCTCAAACCCACAGTGAGATAAGGTAATGGCATCGGGCTGAATAATCCCAATGGTCCCCGTGTGGCTAAATATTGCACAACAAACGAGGGAGTTGGGCAGCAGCGACCCACACACAGTCCCACCCCCGTAACAATGCGCGCTCAAAAATCCGTAGGATTTTGAGAATAGTTGCAACAATTATTAGGCACAGTAAAAATATAGCATACCAATATTCTAAAAACAGTAGGGAGCAATAAGCATAAATTTAAAATATAATAAAGCGGTATTTAAAAATTTATGCTTAAGCTAAAATAATTTGGGCTTACTCCAAAGAGTAAAAATCCACTTACAGTTACCGTGGGCAGGATGGACACGATACGCGCACGAGCAACGAGCAGATAACCTTTTCCCGCTACTTGACTAGCAAGTTTAATATTAATCTAGCATGTTACAATAATATTTAGAGGAAATAATAACTAAAAATAAATATGATTATAAAGATATTTTATACTACCTTGGCCCAAGATGTTAGATAAATATCGCAATTCTGCTGTTTTATTCGGAGTACTGCAACGGACTAACTATCTATGACCCCCTTTTTGTATTTTATTATACATATATATATTATATATATATATATTTCTAGAGTGTTTAATTAAAAATTTTAAAGGAGATGGACATATGGGGTAAGAGTTGTTTATTTGAAAGAGATGGAGGTATGGGGTAAGGAAGCATTGAAATATGCATTAATTTGGGAAAAAGCAGATCTGAAAAAAAATATGGAGCTGTCTGATCGAATGGGTGCTGCATTTTTATAGAAAGGCTGTCAGCCTGTCACACTCTCCTAGGCATCTTTAGTCAAAAATGCCACCCACCCCTACTCTCTTTTTTTTTCAATCTTTTCTGCTCAGTCTCCCATTTCGGCTCAGTCCACACCACATTTTCTCTCCTCCCCTAATATTCCTTCCAACTCTTTTGTCTCCATTACCATTTTTCAAACTCCCTCTACCATTTTCCTTTTCTGGCGGCGGCGACGGCGGCGGCGGCGGCGGCGGTCCTTCTCTCACTCTCGGATCTCTCTCTCTCTTCTTGCCGCCCCCTTCCCCATTTTTCTTTTTACAGAAACCCTCCAATCAGTCACACCATTCCCATTCTTTTTTTGCTTTCCAAATCAGAATTGCTCATGAGATACAAAGGATTTCAAGGGGGTTTCTTGGGCAAAGGAGAGCCTCGGTCATAGCTTGCTCTCTTCCCATCCTTTCTTTCTCTTCTCTTTTCTAATGGGTTTTGGAAAAATTGATGGTGGCTAAGAGGGGAAGGCGGCAGTGGTGCAAGGGGCAATGGTGGCGCCGATCGGAGTCGGCGGCGGCGGCTGTGAGTGCTCAGGCGGCGGTGGCGGCGACCGGGCCGTTTTCCTCTCCCTCACGTCTCTTCCTTGCTTCTCTTTTTCTTCTTTTTGTCTTATTTTTCTGATTTGTGGTGGTTTGAGGAGGGAAGGACGGTGGTGGTGGTGGCCAAAATGGGGGTCATGGCGGTGGAGAGGTGGCTCGGCTGCCATGGCGAAATTTGAGGGGGGGGGAAGTGGTGGTGTTGATGGCCGGAGGTGGCGAGGTGGTGGACGGAAACGGAGCAAGTGGCCGGATGATGATGGCGGAGGTCCGGTGGTGGTGATAGGTCCGAAATGGAGTGGGGGACGGGAAGATGGCTCGAGATCCGGATTTTTGGGCTTAACGGAGGTGTTGGCCGGAGATGGTGGCCGGCCGGAGGTTCGCCGGAATCCCGCCGGCGGCGAGAGCGGCGCCGGAATCCGGCAGGGCTGTTAGGGTTAGGTTAGGGTTTCCCTTTTTGTTGGGCCTGGGCTTGGTAAGGTGGGCTTAGCTTGGTTGGGCTTATTTTTATTTCTTTTGTTTGCTTAATGGACTATATCATTAATTGGCCCAATCTCCTATTAATGACTTAAATTAACAATTAACTAGTTAATCCAAATTATGGACTTAATAATTCTTAACACTTAAAATTTAAACTTACCGAATTTAATGGGATTAATTTTATTTATCAATTTGGGCACCAATAATCAAATAACTAAAGACTCCGAATCCTTAATTTGGGATAATTGGTACTTAAGTAGTACTTAAGTAGTTGGAAAAAAATATAATTTTTCAACACTTGAATGGATTAATATCTTTAATTCATTGATACGGACTTAAATTTATAATTTAATTAATGTTTAATAATATTAAACCCGGTATTTATAAATTAATGGTCCTAGCCAACTTGTTCTAATTAACTATATAGAAGACAACTTAAATAATCATCTTCCAATATTTTTACAAAAGTCATTTATATATTTATATATATATATATATTTTGAGCTAGTTAAAAATTAAAATTGATCTTTTGTTTTTTTTTTTTTTTTTGCGATGAAATGGCTTATAGCATAATGTGCACAAAACAGTCATCAATATCTATAAGCTCATAGTCCATTCTTTCAATCATACAACTTAGAAGGCATTCCTGGGAAAAGGGGCTGTAGCATAACATAATATGAATTGAATGATTAAGCTTAATAGTTAAAAGTTAAAATAAGTATTATATGATTTCATATGTCAGAGCAATAAAGGTGAAAACGTGGCCCAATAGCAGCTCAGCAAGAACACAACCAGCAGACCAAATATCAATCGATGTTGTATATTCAGTTGCACCAAATATAAGTTCTGGGGCACGATAGTAACGAGAGCAAATGTAGGATATATTAATTAAAATTTTATTATTATTATAATTATTATTATTATTTTTATTATTATTATTTTTTTTTTAAATTTTTCGGAGTGTTATAGTCTACCCTCCTTAAAATAAGGCTTCGTCCTCGAAGCCACATAATTTGGTCATGAAAAAAAATCTTGCATTCTAATCAGTAGTTCAAAACCCTATAAGTCTGATAGAATTTATTATTTAGGTATGCTATCGCTAATTCTAAGCTTAATTATTTTTTTATATATATATATATATTTTTTTTAATTTTTTTATTTTTATTATATATATATATATATTTTTACGCTATTTGAAAAATCTAAATATAAATAAACACCTATAAAGCAAAGATTTCTGCTCGTGCCTATATGCATATGTGTGTTCCCATCCCAAAATATATTTTTAAAAAAAATAGTACTTGGCATATTTTATATATATTCAAAATAGTTTCGTGCAAAAATTTGAACAATTTAATTGCACTATTATTATTAATTGCACATAGAAAAACATCACTGCTTGAAAGTCACACCCAACTAGAAAAACAACCAGCTAGGAGATAGACAGTCCAAAAGAAAACAGCAACCAACAAGCAGAAAACAACCCGTGCCACCCATAGACTTATTGCCCCTATTTCCACTTTTTCAAAGATGCCAATCACATGATTTTTTTTTTTTTTTTTTTTTTTTTCAAAGATGCCCACCTCATGATTTTTTTCAAAGATGACCGGGCATCACTTTTTTTTTTATTTTTTTATTTTTTTTTAGTAACCTCAATTAATTTTTCATTTATTTATCAAAGTAACCTCAATTAATCTGTAGTATAATTTTGTAACTAATTACATTATTATATAATGTCGTTTTACTTCAACAACTTATAATGCATGGTGGTTCAAAAAGAGTCACTATCTATAGGCTTATATTTAAATAATTGTAGTAGTGGAGTAGGTTTGTGTATAGGAAGGTTCCATTAGAATAAAAATAAAATAGTAAAATGAATTGGTAAAGTAAAATAGAGCAAAGAAATGAGACACACTAAAGGTTGCACACTTTTTTTTTTGTTGTTGAGTCATATATGACCTGGCTCTGATACCAATCTGTAACACCCCCATTTTCCCAAAAGGTACAGCGGAAGCACAGTGCAGGGAGAATGGGCCGATGTTACCGCCACGCATTCCGGGCCGTCCGGAATACGCTACGGCTAGCTGGCATACTTGCATACAATCAGAGTTTGATGAATATGCTATCTACTTTCCGGATAAGTTAACATAACTCAAACGGATGAACAGATTTTTGCGAATACGCGCAATGATAATATCGGAATAAACCCATGGAGATTTCATTTAATAAAAGGGACATTTATATATATATATATATAAAATTAAAATAGTTCATTAGTCACACATATAAATATAATCGTTCGTCACACATTAAAATACGAGGCGTATAAATTACAGATACGGTGGAAACTTTAAAATATACGTCCTCGCTTTATTAACACACATATACCAAGTTGTTTAATTCCATTAAGTAAATTTAAAATATTATACATAACTCGCACTCAAATTTGAAATATTCGGAATAAACCCAAACCGTGCCCGATGCGTGAAATGTTTTACTGATCTTCACAAATATCCAAACCTGAGAGTGAACATGAAAAGTGTAGAGTCAGCGAAAAAAACAATCGCTGAGTAAGGAGACCCTTACTCCCGGAGGAGGTCGAGTTACAGAAATAATTTAAATAACATTTACGGAATAAGGCATGCTTAAACGAAGATAATTAATACATATACGAAATATTAATCTATATCCCGGGAACAGATAATATGACAATATGCGTTACCGAGAAATAATTATCTCAGCCACCGTGTTGTGCAGGTTCCCCGCTGTAGGGCCCAATTCGCACATACACTCAAGGGTGTGGGGGAGGTAAGAAATTTCCTCAAACCCACAGTGAGATAAGGTAATGGCATCGGGCTGAATAATCCCAATGGTCCCCGTGTGGCTAAATATTGCACAACAAACGAGGGAGTTGGGCAGCAGCGACCCACACACAGTCCCACCCCCGTAACAATGCGCGCTCAAAAATCCGTAGGATTTTGAGAATAGTTGCAACAATTATTAGGCACAGTAAAAATATAGCATACCAATATTCTAAAAACAGTAGGGAGCAATAAGCATAAATTTAAAATATAATAAAGCGGTATTTAAAAATTTATGCTTAAGCTAAAATAATTTGGGCTTACTCCAAAGAGTAAAAATCCACTTACAGTTACCGTGGGCAGGATGGACACGATACGCGCACGAGCAACGAGCAGATAACCTTTTCCCGCTACTTGACTAGCAAGTTTAATATTAATCTAGCATGTTACAATAATATTTAGAGGAAATAATAACTAAAAATAAATATGATTATAAAGATATTTTATACTACCTTGGCCCAAGATGTTAGATAAATATCGCAATTCTGCTGTTTTATTCGGAGTACTGCAACGGACTAACTATCTATGACCCCCTTTTTGTATTTTATTATACATATATATATTATATATATATATATTTCTAGAGTGTTTAATTAAAAATTTTAAAGGAGATGGACATATGGGGTAAGAGTTGTTTATTTGAAAGAGATGGAGGTATGGGGTAAGGAAGCATTGAAATATGCATTAATTTGGGAAAAAGCAGATCTGAAAAAAAATATGGAGCTGTCTGATCGAATGGGTGCTGCATTTTTATAGAAAGGCTGTCAGCCTGTCACACTCTCCTAGGCATCTTTAGTCAAAAATGCCACCCACCCCTACTCTCTTTTTTTTTCAATCTTTTCTGCTCAGTCTCCCATTTCGGCTCAGTCCACACCACATTTTCTCTCCTCCCCTAATATTCCTTCCAACTCTTTTGTCTCCATTACCATTTTTCAAACTCCCTCTACCATTTTCCTTTTCTGGCGGCGGCGACGGCGGCGGCGGCGGCGGCGGTCCTTCTCTCACTCTCGGATCTCTCTCTCTCTTCTTGCCGCCCCCTTCCCCATTTTTCTTTTTACAGAAACCCTCCAATCAGTCACACCATTCCCATTCTTTTTTTGCTTTCCAAATCAGAATTGCTCATGAGATACAAAGGATTTCAAGGGGGTTTCTTGGGCAAAGGAGAGCCTCGGTCATAGCTTGCTCTCTTCCCATCCTTTCTTTCTCTTCTCTTTTCTAATGGGTTTTGGAAAAATTGATGGTGGCTAAGAGGGGAAGGCGGCAGTGGTGCAAGGGGCAATGGTGGCGCCGATCGGAGTCGGCGGCGGCGGGCTGTGAGTGCTCAGGCGGCGGTGGCGGCGACCGGGCCGTTTTCCTCTCCCTCACGTCTCTTCCTTGCTTCTCTTTTTCTTCTTTTTGTCTTATTTTTCTGATTTGTGGTGGTTTGAGGAGGGAAGGACGGTGGTGGTGGTGGCCAAAATGGGGGTCATGGCGGTGGAGAGGTGGCTCGGCTGCCATGGCGAAATTTGAGGGGGGGGAAGTGGTGGTGTTGATGGCCGGAGGTGGCGAGGTGGTGGACGGAAACGGAGCAAGTGGCCGGATGATGATGGCGGAGGTCCGGTGGTGGTGATAGGTCCGAAATGGAGTGGGGGACGGGAAGATGGCTCGAGATCCGGATTTTTGGGCTTAACGGAGGTGTTGGCCGGAGATGGTGGCCGGCCGGAGGTTCGCCGGAATCCCGCCGGCGGCGAGAGCGGCGCCGGAATCCGGCAGGGCTGTTAGGGTTAGGTTAGGGTTTCCCTTTTTGTTGGGCCTGGGCTTGGTAAGGTGGGCTTAGCTTGGTTGGGCTTATTTTTATTTCTTTTGTTTGCTTAATGGACTATATCATTAATTGGCCCAATCTCCTATTAATGACTTAAATTAACAATTAACTAGTTAATCCAAATTATGGACTTAATAATTCTTAACACTTAAAATTTAAACTTACCGAATTTAATGGGATTAATTTTATTTATCAATTTGGGCACCAATAATCAAATAACTAAAGACTCCGAATCCTTAATTTGGGATAATTGGTACTTAAGTAGTACTTAAGTAGTTGGAAAAAAATATAATTTTTCAACACTTGAATGGATTAATATCTTTAATTCATTGATACGGACTTAAATTTATAATTTAATTAATGTTTAATAATATTAAACCCGGTATTTATAAATTAATGGTCCTAGCCAACTTGTTCTAATTAACTATATAGAAGACAACTTAAATAATCATCTTCCAATATTTTTACAAAAGTCATTTATATATTTATATATATATATATTTTGAGCTAGTTAAAAATTAAAATTGATCTTTTGTTTTTTTTTTTTTTTTTGCGATGAAATGGCTTATAGCATAATGTGCACAAAACAGTCATCAATATCTATAAGCTCATAGTCCATTCTTTCAATCATACAACTTAGAAGGCATTCCTGGGAAAAGGGGCTGTAGCATAACATAATATGAATTGAATGATTAAGCTTAATAGTTAAAAGTTAAAATAAGTATTATATGATTTCATATGTCAGAGCAATAAAGGTGAAAACGTGGCCCAATAGCAGCTCAGCAAGAACACAACCAGCAGACCAAATATCAATCGATGTTGTATATTCAGTTGCACCAAATATAAGTTCTGGGGCACGATAGTAACGAGAGCAAATGTAGGATATATTAATTAAAATTTTATTATTATTATAATTATTATTATTATTTTTATTATTATTATTTTTTTTTTAAATTTTTCGGAGTGTTATACATGGCACGTGCACGCATTGGGATGGGATTTTCAAGTTTTATTTTTAGCTAATAAAAATTATCTTTAAATTCATAATGTCTTCTGCATAATTATTTTTGAAACATTTGTGGATGATGCATGATTTGAGAATAAAGGTTATGTTTTCTTAGTAGAGCCTTAGCATCTCTTGGTCATGTGTGTGTTATGGTATTTTATCCAAGAGATGTGGCGGTAACATCCCCTTTATTTTGATGTTTTGAAAATGGGGGTGTTACAAAGTGGTATCAGAGCGGTTCGATTCTTTCGGACCAATATTTTTAAGAGTGTATAAAATTTTCTAGCTTTATTTGTATAAAAGCTATGTATTAAATTTTTAAGCGTATAAAAATATATAATAGTATTATTATTATTTTTCCAAAAAAAAAAATCATGAAAGTTCACTTTTGCATAAAAATATTTTAAAATAATGCACTAAATTATTTTTCAAACTTTGGGATGGGTCATATGCATACATGTGCATTCAATTATATTTGTGGATCCCTTAATCGAATTTATAATACTGTCATTCAATTCATTTCCTTGCTTAATTGCATATGTAGCCTTCATGTTTTTTAACCTAGATTATTCTTTAGCTATGAACTAACTCTTCTAAGTTAGCAAATTCTAATTCTTGATTGAGTTCTTATTCTTGACTTTGTTGCACAATTGGTGTCTTAATGTTTAACTTATTCTTAAGGGTAGACCTAACTTCTCCTATTCAACACAGACCTCATGCTGAAATTGATAAATAGCGTCAATATCAACGCTCACCCGAGCACAACCCTAAATTCACATCATAATTCTTTCGGAGTTGATGCCGCCTCTCAAGTCAGTCTCGTTCCAGATCGTTTTGTGTCCAGTAGCAATTCTTGTTCCCTCTTCTAATAAATTGTGACTGTAAGTTGGCCTCATCTTCCTATATTATTTTAATTTTTTTTTAGTCATCTTCCCAAGATTTAAAAATATTGGTCATGTGTTTCACTTTTCCTGTATTCGTTTGAATCCTCTGTCTCTTAATTGCCTATATGTGGCCTATGCTCTCACGTCGTTCGACTGTCAGAACAATAGAAAGCTTCATGGAGATTCCGACTCAACCTAATAAACAATAAATCAGGCATTAGACATATAGTATAAATATTGGTATTCACAGGGGTACACGTATATGTCTTGATTAAATAATTCCATTTGCTTATAATTTGGGTTGAGTACTTTAAGAATTGTCTAGCAAGTGGATACTGGTTCTTGACATTTTCTTGCAGAGTCAAATATTGTGGCAGTGCATGAGAGCATGAAAATAGGTATCAATATGTTTATATATATGTATCCAGACGTCACAGTATAATCACATTATATTTAAGGAGGGTATATTGTAATACCCATAAAATATTAATAATGGTTATAATAATAGATACATAAATAAATTAGTATTTAGAATTTAGAATAATAATAATATTAAATATAAGATAATAATAATAATATTAGTAGTAATGGTGATAAGTTAATAATAGATATGTAATGTACGTAAGGTGGGAAGTTGTTGGAACTAAATCTTGATTCAAATCCCATAAATCTTGCTAGGTCAAGCTACCAGATCATAAGAAAATAGAGCTTTATAAATAATCTGGCTTAATATTTGAAACCCTAAAGTCCTAAAGTTCTGAATCGTTCTCTGTGTTGCTTTGGAGTTAGAGGCGGCTTGCACAGGGGTAGTGTTGCTGTGTCAATTCCTTCATGCTTGTAGGATTTGTTGTGAGGCTCGTTCTTTGTGTAGGCAATTTCAAGTAAGTTAATTTACTATTTTCTATATTCTTTTAATCATTCTTCCCAAGATTAGTGTTGGAAGTATTGTGTGAGCAATTTAAAAATATTGGCCCTGTCTAAGTTCAACCATTTTGTCCTATACGTGTTCAATTTTATCTCTCAATTAACGTTTGAGTGTGGTTAAGTTTATCTCATAAACATTGGTTGAAATCAGCATATTATTTGCCAGTAGAGTTTGTACAAAACACTTTATATATATATATATACACGTGTAGGTATGTATAGCATCCTTGAACATTTTGTTTTCCTTGCTTGAATGGTGTGTGAGAAGTATCCGACAAATTAGTTTCCTGGTCTTGCATATGGAGTCAAACATGGTGGCTGCTGAGTGTGGGTTATTGTACAGATATAATATTGTGTATGAGTATTATATGTACATATATAGATGTGCAAGGGCAAATAGGTAGTATTTCTAATTTCCTTATTTTGAAGTTTAATCATGGTGCCCGAATTGGTCCTGGCTTAAATTGCAAACTCGCCCCCTCTGTCACAAATTTAAGTAAATTCAGGTTGACGAACCTTTGACTATGCGGTATTGTGGGTCTAAACCCCTAACCTCGCCTGCGGGCCTAGGTTAGGGCACCGGTGCTATAGGTTTAGACAAATTTTGCGGATTATGCGGTAAAAAGTGTCCTCGTCAATATTAATTCACCATCACTACTATTTTTGCGGTTGTGTCATTCTTTGGTGTTGTCCTTATGGAACTGTGGGTTAACTTACCAGTTTATACTGAGTTGTGTGTGTGTTTTTCTTTTCTCTTTTTCAGGATTCGAAAGTGAGTAGGCATGGCACGTGCACGCATTGGGATGGGATTTTCAAGTTTTATTTTTAGCTAATAAAAATTATCTTTAAATTCATAATGTCTTCTGCATAATTATTTTTGAAACATTTGTGGATGATGCATGATTTGAGAATAAAGGTTATGTTTTCTTAGTAGAGCCTTAGCATCTCTTGGTCATGTGTGTGTTATGGTATTTTATCCAAGAGATGTGGCGGTAACATCCCCTTTATTTTGATGTTTTGAAAATGGGGGTGTTACAAAGTGGTATCAGAGCGGTTCGATTCTTTCGGACCAATATTTTTAAGAGTGTATAAAATTTTCTAGCTTTATTTGTATAAAAGCTATGTATTAAATTTTTAAGCGTATAAAAATATATAATAGTATTATTATTATTTTTCCAAAAAAAAAAATCATGAAAGTTCACTTTTGCATAAAAATATTTTAAAATAATGCACTAAATTATTTTTCAAACTTTGGGATGGGTCATATGCATACATGTGCATTCAATTATATTTGTGGATCCCTTAATCGAATTTATAATACTGTCATTCAATTCATTTCCTTGCTTAATTGCATATGTAGCCTTCATGTTTTTTAACCTAGATTATTCTTTAGCTATGAACTAACTCTTCTAAGTTAGCAAATTCTAATTCTTGATTGAGTTCTTATTCTTGACTTGGTTGCACAATTGGTGTCTTAATGTTTAACTTATTCTTAAGGGTAGACCTAACTTCTCCTATTCAACACAGACCTCATGCTGAAATTGATAAATAGCGTCAATATCAACGCTCACCCGAGCACAACCCTAAATTCACATCATAATTCTTTCGGAGTTGATGCCGCCTCTCAAGTCAGTCTCGTTCCAGATCGTTTTGTGTCCAGTAGCAATTCTTGTTCCCTCTTCTAATAAATTGTGACTGTAAGTTGGCCTCATCTTCCTATATTATTTTAATTTTTTTTTAGTCATCTTCCCAAGATTTAAAAATATTGGTCATGTGTTTCACTTTTCCTGTATTCGTTTGAATCCTCTGTCTCTTAATTGCCTATATGTGGCCTATGCTCTCACGTCGTTCGACTGTCAGAACAATAGAAAGCTTCATGGAGATTCCGACTCAACCTAATAAACAATAAATCAGGCATTAGACATATAGTATAAATATTGGTATTCACAGGGGTACACGTATATGTCTTGATTAAATAATTCCATTTGCTTATAATTTGGGTTGAGTACTTTAAGAATTGTCTAGCAAGTGGATACTGGTTCTTGACATTTTCTTGCAGAGTCAAATATTGTGGCAGTGCATGAGAGCATGAAAATAGGTATCAATATGTTTATATATATGTATCCAGACGTCACAGTATAATCACATTATATTTAAGGAGGGTATATTGTAATACCCATAAAATATTAATAATGGTTATAATAATAGATACATAAATAAATTAGTATTTAGAATTTAGAATAATAATAATATTAAATATAAGATAATAATAATAATATTAGTAGTAATGGTGATAAGTTAATAATAGATATGTAATGTACGTAAGGTGGGAAGTTGTTGGAACTAAATCTTGATTCAAATCCCATAAATCTTGCTAGGTCAAGCTACCAGATCATAAGAAAATAGAGCTTTATAAATAATCTGGCTTAATATTTGAAACCCTAAAGTCCTAAAGTTCTGAATCGTTCTCTGTGTTGCTTTGGAGTTAGAGGCGGCTTGCACAGGGGTAGTGTTGCTGTGTCAATTCCTTCATGCTTGTAGGATTTGTTGTGAGGCTCGTTCTTTGTGTAGGCAATTTCAAGTAAGTTAATTTACTATTTCCTATATTCTTTTAATCATTCTTCCCAAGATTAGTGTTGGAAGTATTGTGTGAGCAATTTAAAAATATTGGCCCTGTCTAAGTTCAACCATTTTGTCCTATACGTGTTCAATTTTATCTCTCAATTAACGTTTGAGTGTGGTTAAGTTTATCTCATAAACATTGGTTGAAATCAGTATATTATTTGCCAGTAGAGTTTGTACAAAACACTTTATATATATATATATATACACGTGTAGGTATGTATAGCATCCTTGAACATTTTGTTTTCCTTGCTTGAATGGTGTGTGAGAAGTATCCGACAAATTAGTTTCCTGGTCTTGCATATGGAGTCAAACATGGTGGCTGCTGAGTGTGGGTTATTGTACAGATATAATATTGTGTATGAGTATTATATGTACATATATAGATGTGCAAGGGCAAATAGGTAGTATTTCTAATTTCCTTATTTTGAAGTTTAATCATGGTGCCCGAATTGGTCCTGGCTTAAATTGCAAACTCGCCCCCTCTGTCACAAATTTAAGTAAATTCAGGTTGACGAACCTTTGACTATGCGGTATTGTGGGTCTAAACCCCTAACCTCGCCTGCGGGCCTAGGTTAGGGCACCGGTGCTATAGGTTTAGACAAATTTTGCGGATTATGCGGTAAAAAGTGTCCTCGTCAATATTAATTCACCATCACTACTATTTTTGCGGTTGTGTCATTCTTTGGTGTTGTCCTTATGGAACTGTGGGTTAACTTACCAGTTTATACTGAGTTGTGTGTGTGTTTTTCTTTTCTCTTTTTCAGGATTCGCAAGTGAGTAGGCATGGCACGTGCACGCATTGGGATGGGATTTTCAAGTTTTATTTTTAGCTAATAAAAATTATCTTTAAATTCATAATGTCTTCTGCATAATTATTTTTGAAACATTTGTGGATGATGCATGATTTGAGAATAAAGGTTATGTTTTCTTAGTAGAGCCTTAGCATCTCTTGGTCATGTGTGTGTTATGGTATTTTATCCAAGAGATGTGGCGGTAACATCCCCTTTATTTTGATGTTTTGAAAATGGGGGTGTTACAAAGTGGTATCAGAGCGGTTCGATTCTTTCGGACCAATATTTTTAAGAGTGTATAAAATTTTCTAGCTTTATTTGTATAAAAGCTATGTATTAAATTTTTAAGCGTATAAAAATATATAATAGTATTATTATTATTTTTCCAAAAAAAAAAATCATGAAAGTTCACTTTTGCATAAAAATATTTTAAAATAATGCACTAAATTATTTTTCAAACTTTGGGATGGGTCATATGCATACATGTGCATTCAATTATATTTGTGGATCCCTTAATCGAATTTATAATACTGTCATTCAATTCATTTCCTTGCTTAATTGCATATGTAGCCTTCATGTTTTTTAACCTAGATTATTCTTTAGCTATGAACTAACTCTTCTAAGTTAGCAAATTCTAATTCTTGATTGAGTTCTTATTCTTGACTTGGTTGCACAATTGGTGTCTTAATGTTTAACTTATTCTTAAGGGTAGACCTAACTTCTCCTATTCAACACAGACCTCATGCTGAAATTGATAAATAGCGTCAATATCAACGCT